>CM075480.1:5725000-5730000 GCA_037950665.1 Hypophthalmichthys nobilis
ATGAGCAGTTTTTCCTCTGGGAACTGCTATAATTAAATTGCATTAACCCATATTGCATATATACGCCCTTGAGTTAGCCGTATTGGCTTCATCCACTACAAAAGACCATAGCGGTCAACATAATCAGCTCAATACTACCAATTTCCAAAAGGCATTCCCTGCGAAAGTTTGGTAAACCACACAGTTTCTTCAATCGATACAGTGAATGGGTCCAGACCAGCTCAAGACATGGTCTGAATGTCTTCACAGGCCTGCCAATCAATGCAGGTGAGAAGGGCACATCAACACAGGCTGTGGGTAAATGCCACGTATGCCACATGGAGCAAAGGTCAGTCCCTACCGCCAGCCCATCCAAGCTGATCGCACAGAGAGATGCTATTTCAAACAAAAACTACTTTCTGTGTGGCCATTCTATAAATATTCAAAACAAAATGAATTATCCTCTTTTGCTAATCGAACTGCGGCACCATAGCCAGTCGATATGTCTCTGTGGGGGAGCAATATACTGATTTAAGATCTATAGCGCAGAAAATGAGCTCTGAAAATGCAAAACAAAGCCAAAGTGGTTTGTGAAGAAAGGCAAAACACATCAGGAAGTTTAGCTTAAAACAGAAACATGCATTAATACACCTTATGCAATATGCACAAATGACTGACAAATTTAAGCTTCACTTTCCAAGTTAAACAACACATACATTTTCACATTGCATTGAGTATGCTGAAGGTAACAGGAAGGAAAGCGTTATTGACTTTCGCAGTATCAATTCTGTGGGTGGGTGGCATTAAGCTGCTAAAGCTAGTGCCTATAGGTCATATGAATCAATCTGAACGATCACTCAAACTATATTTACGTGCCATCAACAAGAATGTATTAAACATTCAACAGATTTGAGCAGCAGGGATATAGCCTTTGCATAGCGCAGGAGGTGAAAACTGCCTTGGAGCAATTAACAGTGTTTTTGAAATCTAGCAACCATTTGTAAATTTCTAAAACAACATGAAATAACATTCACAACCCATTTTACTTTGGTAATGTGAAATAATTCCAAATGAACAGGACATTAAAGACCAGAATGGAGCCAGTACTCAATGTGAGTTGGCCAAAGCTAGTGATGCACTGATATAAAATATTTGGCAGGAACCAAAACCTACTGGCCTGAAAATTAAAACTCTTTGTTTGGACCAGCTATCAATACAATACAATTAAGTGATTACACTAACTTACACAGTAATATCTGAGATAGATAGATAGATAGATAGATAGATAGATAGATCGATCAAGGATAAAATGATAGATACAAAGATAGAAAGACAGATGGATGGATGGATGGATGGATGTAGGGTAAAATGATAGATAGATAGATAGATAGATAGATAGATAGATAGATAGATAGATAGATAGATGAAGAATAGAATGATAGATACAAAGATAGAAAGACAGTTGGATGGATGGATGATGGATGGATGGATGAAGGGTAAAAGGATAGATAGATAGATAGATGATGGATGGATGATGGATGGATGGATGAAGGGTAAAAGGATAGATAGATAGATAGATAGATAGATAGATAGATAGATGAAGAATAGAATGATAGATACAAAGAGAAAGACAGTTGGATGGATGGATGGATGGATGGATGGATGGATGGATGAAGGGTAAAAGGATAGATAGATAGATAGATCAAGGATAGAATGATAGATACAAAGATAGAAAGACAGATGGATGGATGATGGATGAAGGGTAAAATGATAGATAGATAGATAGATAGATAGATGAAGAATAGATAGATAGATAGATAGATGAAGAATAGAATGATAGATACAAAGACAGTTGGATGGATGGATGGATGGATGGATGAAGGGTAAAAGGATAGATAGATAGATAGATAGATAGATGGATGGATGGATGGATGAAGGGTAAAATGATAGATAGATAGATAGATAGATAGATAGATAGATGGATGGATGGATAGATAGATAGATAGATAGATGGATGGATGGATGGATGGATGGATGGATGAAGGGTAAAATGATAGATAGATAGATAGATAGATAGATAGATAGATAGATAGATAGATAGATAGATGAAGAATAGAATGATAGATACAAAGATAGAAAGACAGTTGGATGGATGGATGGATGGATGGATGAAGGGTAAAAGGATAGATAGATAGATAGATAGATAGATAGATAGATAGATGATGGATGGATGGATGGATGGATGAAGGGTAAAAGGATAGATAGATAGATAGATAGATAGATAGATGAAGAATAGAATGATAGATACAAAGATAGAAAGACAGTTGGATGGATGGATGGATGATGGATGGATGGATGGATGGATGGATGAAGGGTAAAAGGATAGATAGATAGATAGATAGATCAAGGATAGAATGATAGATACAAAGATAGAAAGACAGATGGATGGATGGATGATGGATGAAGGGTAAAATGATAGATAGATAGATAGATAGATAGATAGATAGATAGATGAAGAATAAAATGATAGATACAAAGATAGAAAGACAGTTGGATGGATGGATGGATGAAGGGTAAAAGGATAGATAGATAGATAGATAGATAGATGGATGGATGGATGGATGAAGGGTAAAATGATAGATAGATAGAACAATAGAACTATACAAAGAAAGAACGAACGAACGAACGAAAGAACGAAAGAAAGAAAGAAAGAAAGAAAGAAAGAAAGAAAGAAAGAAAGAAAGAAAGAAAGAAAGAAAGAAAGAACGAGCGAGCGAGCGAGCGAACGAACGAACGAGCGAGCGAGCGAACGAGCGAACGAGCGAGCGAGCGAACGAGCGAACGAGCGAGCGAGCGAGCGAAAGAAAGAAAGAAAGAAAGAAAGAAAGAAAGAAAGAAAGAAAGAAAGAAAGAAAGAAAGAACGAACGAACGAACGAACGAACGAACGAACTTTCAACTTCAATCCAAAAGGAGACATCTATATCTGAAAACCGAGCTGAAATAGCACATCTCACCGATGAAGAGGTTCCACTCCGGGTCCAGGTCCGCTTGGTTAGCCAGGCAGCCCCGCATGACATTTTGGCAGTAGTTGGCGCAGGGTTTGAGGCCTGGCATCCCTCCACAGTATGGACAGTACAACATTTTGGTCAATGCTTTACTGCATCCTGGTGATATATTGACCTGCAGGAGAAATAAAAAAGGGAAGAGGTTAGTCCTGGCTGAACAGATGAGTATGTGAATGCATCTGAGAGTTGCCTTCCAGGCTGTTGTAAGGAATAGAGAAATGAATTGGTGTGAAATATAAATCTATAGGGACGCTCCACTATGCACTCACAACAGGGTCTAAACACTGTTTGTGCCACACTTAAAGTGGTTTTCAGAGTGAAGAACTGCATTGAGAACAGGTCAAAGATATCTTTCAAACCACTTTAGGGTGAGCTATTCATAAAAGCATTGCATCCGCTCAATGCATGTCCATTTTCAGTGTCAATATAGGTTCTTTAAGGGTGCAAGGACTACATTTGCAAAGACTCACAGACACTTGTTGATGGACCTCGAATGACAACATTCTCACATCAGCTAGCCTTCAGAGCCGACATATCTACTTCCAGCCGTCTCTGATAATTGCATGTCATTCTCTATCTTTATACTTGACTCAGGAGCTTGTACACCAGCCACCTTCTGTCCATCATGTGGAGGCGCGCTCTCCAAAGGTCAAGGCCACACTGAAAGGAGGCAGACGGTCAGCTGGAAACATGCGGGCTGCTCGCAGAGAGATTCAAAAGGACATGTTGTGTTGATTGCTCTGATCAAATCTGACAGTGCTGTGCCGCACTGCCTTATAACGCTACAACTGAAGCATGAAACACAGAGTTTTGACATTTCACATGAGGTCTAAAGGTGAAAATCAAGGATAAAAATCAGCATATACTGTACAGGTGTTAGAGCAGGTGTTCTCATTAATATAGAATCCTGCTTCTGCTTCAGAGTAAAAAAATAAATAAATAAATAAAAAATACAAATTTGTATCACCATGAAATCAAAATTCATATTTTTTTATGGAATATTACAGTATTGATTATAAATGATTTATCTGTGCATATCATTATTTTTTAATGATTCATGTGCCTCATAATCTTTAATCAAAATAACTTCCTCTCCCTCTTGCAGCGCATCTCTTCTTATCTCTGATGATGTTTACTGGTGTGAGGGCGGGGCAACCTGTCACTCACATGAGATCGACCAATAGCAAAACAAAACCATCCAATCAATTCCCCACAGACAAAATCAAGCCCCGCCCTACATTTGTTCTTGTTCCAGAAGCCGTTTCACTCAGATAGGGAAGAAAAGACACAACTTCTGTTTCATGCCAACTTTATTTGTGAGTTTACATCTCACAATTGCAAGTTTATGTCTTTTAATTGGGATTTTAGATCTTATAATTGTTTATTTTGTTAAACTTCACCTCACAATTACTTGTGACATTACCTTGCACTCTGAGACAAAAAAAGAAGAAGAAAAAAAAGAGAGAAAAAATAAGTTTACTTGTTTAAGTGTATAAAACAGTGTTGTTATCATTAACTAAAACTAATACAAATCTTCAATTTTTGGTAATTGAAATAAAGCTGAAATAAATAAAATATTACGCGAAAATACTAATTAATAATTAAAAATGACAGAAGCACACATACAAAAAAATAGTACAACTTAAAGTCAAATTATATTTATATATATATTTTATTTATTTATTTATTAAAATAAATATGTAATTGGACTGCCAAGAGTTAAAGGTGCAGTGTGTAAATTTTAGCGGCATCTAGCGGCATTTAGCGGCAACCAACGGCTCAGTCCACCGCTCACCCCTCCCTTTCGAAGCACATAGCTACAGTGGCTGACACAGGACAAAGATGTCAAGCATTGAGGTTTCTTCTTCTAACAAAGAATGGTCTCTGCTTCTAATAAACCAAACTACTACTACTACTACTACTACTACTTCTTTGTGCATATTCAACGTAGTGAC
>CM075480.1:7532500-7920000 GCA_037950665.1 Hypophthalmichthys nobilis
ATTGGAAAGTTTGGAAGAACAATGAGAAGAAAATGGACAAATTTAACACACACTCATCTTGCAATATTCATACAGAAAATCGCCGTAAAATACCATACGTACAATAGCAGGCTTACGCTTTTCCCTGGCCAGGAGTTTGTCTCTTATTGCTTGTTAATTACTTCATCCTGTTTTTTGGCCAGGAAAGAAATAAATCATGATAATCTTCTGAAGAAACATTCCCTTGTGGAACCTATAAAAGAACTTTTCAAGGTGCAAGAGAAAGAACGGCGATTGACGCAGCCCTCCATTTCCGAGCCGAAGCGAGGATTTCCAAACAATTACACTTTGTTTCTGTGCAACAAGAGTGATATTAGTCACCCTAATTCTGACGCTTTTGAAACCAGAATGCTTTCAGAGGATGTATTAAACGGATATAATGAGGTTATCACAACACTGAGGTTATTCAACAAGATGTTTCATGTTCGACAAGAGTGTCTTGCGCAAACACACACACACGAGCGCCACAGCCAAGCAGCTCATCATTAGCATACAATTGCTATACTGGGAGCATTGTTTCTGAATCTCTTTAAAAGGGGACTTAAATTAAATCAGTCTGATAATGGCTTTTCTTCTCATTCTTCTCGTCTTCAAGCACTCTTTTGTCGTCCTGTAATCCCCCCAGGCCCAAACTCTAATCCGTTTACCAAAGATACAAACACAGTGTTTCCGAAAAACTCCAGAAAAACTTTTAGATGCATTAAATGCCTTCCAGGGCCTGAAAATCTCCCATATGGATATAATTTGCTCCATTGAATGTTGCTGTACAACATTTGAAAAGAAGTACCTGCACATTTCCGCTGCTCTGGTGTAGCACTCTTATCAAATCAAGGATGTCCGAACCTGATCCGCTTGTAAACAGAAAATGTGTTTTGTGGAAAGCATGAAATGCTTTGTGTTTGCCAAACTGAGAATGAATAAAAGTCATTTTTCCATTGCTTTGAGTTCCATAAAAAAAATTCTGAATGTGTATGAATACACAACACATTGTATAATTTTAAATAAAATCATCCAACAAGACAGTGTGGCATTTTAGGATCACAAGAGAACCAGACACACCAGATTACAATGCACATGCGACAAATACACACACACACACACACACACACACACACACAAACAGAATCGATTCTCTCAGAACATGCTCAGGATGTTTTTCGAGCAGGCTTCACTCATAAAGGATGTTTGAATGGTGTGTTTCACACATTTTCTCTGCATTAAAAGGCATGGAATAGAAAGCACTTCGGATGATTGGCTTAGAGGCTCCTCTCTGCGGGACCCGACTCTACTGCAGGCTGTGACAGACAGCAAAGTAGAGGGTGAAACCCTTTAAGGTAGACACGCCTGAAGGTTCTGAAGTTGTTGAAGATCATATATATATATATATATATATATATATATATATATATATATATATATTGATGTTTTTACAATAAAATTATTTAAAGTATTAGTTCACTTCAGAATTAAAATTTCCTGATAATTTCCTGATAATTTCCTGATAACATGGGGGTGCCATGTCATCATGTCATCTTTTTTTTCTTCAGTCGAAAAGAAATTAAGGTTTTTGAGGAAAACATTCCAGGATTTTTCTCCATATAGTGGACTTCAACAGTTACCAACAGGTTGAAGGTCCAAACTGCAGTTTCAGTGCAGCTTCAAAGCAGTGGCGTGCAGTGGTGTTCTGAAATGAGGAGGCACATTTTTTAATTTTTTATGAATCAAATGTAAATTCATGTGCATTACTCTTAACGTTGACTCATCTTCCTTGTTAAATGAACATTACTTTACATTACATCAAAAAAGAAACCAATTCTATTTTGTAATTTTATATTAACAATGTATTGTAATAAATGTTCTATTTATCAAAACCAAGTCAATCTCATCAAGTTAGTGTTTTAAGCATTTCTACATTCATTCCAAAATAATAACTAAAGGCTGTAACAATTTAAACAATATATTTTATTTGTGTATTGATGTTTTGCTTTTTAATAGTCATCTTAGTCTATTTTGGATCATCATGCTCCGTAAACACCGTCTGTCACAGACACGAAGATGTATTTTTAATTTCACCAAGCTGATTGCACTAAAAACCCCAGCAGTCATCATGTTTTCAGTCCATTTCAAGTTTGATTTTAACGTGAAATAAAGCGGTGATATCTAACTGGGTGATCTGTTTACTTATTTTTCACTTAGTCTTCCCATTGACGCATTCATTTGTTCATTCAAACTGACGCGCGGAACGTGCACGTAAACAAGAGGCAGGATTTATCACACAAACCAATCATATCCAATCATAACCAATTACATCCAATCATAGCGCGATGGAGACATTGCCTCCTCTCACGTGACTTTCCCCCATTCATTCTCAATTACCCCCCACAAAACCCACCGCGCGCTTTAGGGGTCTAATGGTTTTCTATGAGTGGAAAGGGAGGCATGACTCCTGCTGTAACTTTACCTGCGGGTGTCGCTGTTGGGCAGTGTTCCTTTAGAAATATGAGTGACTTGCGCTCTTTTTAATGTCATAATTTGTAATATTTGTGTTGTTTTATGTGTAATATGGATTAATTTCTCATCCTATTATTTTTTTTTGAGGAGGCACTGCCTCCCTTGCCTCCTCGGAGGAAACGCCCCTGCTTCAAAGGGCTCTACATGATCCCAGACGAGGAATAAGTGTCTTATCTAGCGAAACAATAGGTCATTTTCTAAAAATTTTTAAATATATATACTTTTTAACCACAAATGCTCGTGTTGCACTAGCTCTGCGATGCGCCATGCATTATGTAATCACGTTGGAAAGGTCACACGTGATGTAGACAGAAGTACAAAGCAAGTGTTTACAAAGCAAACATGCAAAGACTAAGTCAAACAGCCTTTACAAAATAAAGGTGTCGGGCGATTTTAAAGTTGGACGAGAAAATGAGATGAAGTTTTTCACCCTACCGCGATACTTCTGCCTACGTCACACGTGACCTTTTCAATGGGATTACGTAATGCATGACGGATCGCAGAGCAGTGCAAGATGAGCATTTGTGGTTAAAAAGTATACACTTTTTTTTTTTTTTCAGAAAACGACAGATCATTTCACTAGACAAGACATTTATTCCTCGTCTGGGATCAAGTAGAGCCCTTTGAAGCTGCATTTAAACTGCAATTTGGACCTTCAACCCGTTGGTAACTATTGATGTCCACTTTATGGAGAAAAATCCTGGAATGTTTTCCTCAAAAACCTTAATTTCTTTTCGACTGAAGAAAGACAAACATTTTGGATGACATGGGGGTAAGTAAATTATTAGGAAATTTTAATTCTGAAGTGAACTAATTCTTTTAAGAAATTACAAGAACTATGAAGTACCATATTACCACATTTTCTTTTAGACATAAGGCCAATACAGTAATACCATGTTCGTAATACCACGGTAATGTTTGTTTTTGAAAGAAGTCTCTTATATTCACCATGGCTACATTAATTTGATCTAAAACACAGTACAACAGTGATATTGTGAAATATTGTTAATTATGATTTAAAATATCTGTTTCTAATTTAATATAAAAAAAAAAAATTATTCCTATGATGGCAAAGCTGAATTTTCAAATGCAGTCAAAAAGTCTTTACTGTCAATTTAATGCATCATTGCAGAATATACTGTAACTATTAATTTATTTTAATAAAATCATACTGACCCCAAAGTTTTGAAAAAATACCACTGTATATGTAAATTCTGTTTTGTGGAAGTACCGTGGTATGTTGATGATAATACCATGGTACTGAAATTCATGTACCATTGTATTTTTACATTTTTACATACACTCTAAATGCATCTAAGAATACCATGGTACTACAATGGTATTATTTCCAAAAAACATGGTAGTACATGTAATTTTTAATCTTACAGAAAGTACTGTGGTAATACCATGGCACTTTGAAATGCAGGATAATATGGTACAAAAATGTATATACCAGGGTATTTACCAAACATGGTACTAGTAGTCCTATAGAAGCGTGTGGTACAGTGTTGTTTTTTTACTTTATTTCTCTTAAAACAAAAGTACTGTGGTGGTAACATGGTAAACTGCTGAATATTGCAAGTTTTTTTGTATATGCACAAATACATTTACTGTATGAAGTGAAAAGTTTAAGTGAGACCCCTGAGGTAAAGTGAGACCCCCCCACCTCCAGGTTTCATGTAAAAAAAAAAAAAAACAACAAAACAACAACAACAACACTTCCTTTATCAGGCTACAAACACAAAAAAAAAAACACATTGAAATAAACGAACTGATATTCATGCAACCCACAGACTTGCAGCAGTGCAAACGCGTACACGCATGTGCACATGCATACTCAAAATGCTAATTACGACGAAGAGTGTGAAAGCTCATTCGCCGGCCAGACTAATTAAACAGCATCATCTCATCTATATTCGTAATTAAACACTTGAGCATAATCACACAGCGCGCCAGGACTCCAAACGAATCAATTAAAAGCATCTGATTAATTAATTTATTCTGACTACATTTGTCCCACTTTCTAATAAATGGATACTTTGTAGCCATTTCACTTTAGCCTCATTTATCTTTTTTTCTAACCTCTTTGTTGTTCTTCGTAATATTGACCACAGGGCAAATCCACGTCATTTACATTTTTTTCTGTTGCACTATTTTCTCTTTTAAGTTGTGTTAAATTGAGGCTGCTTGAGGCAAGTGCTTTAAAGAGAAAGAGAGAGAGAGAGTTTAAATACACAACCATTGCTTTGATACCATTTAACATGGTTAACATACAGTCACCGTGATTTTCCCAAGCAAGCCATGTTCCTGGATCAACATATTTAGTTGATCCTGGAACAACATTCCTGTCGGAAAATGTAGTTCTAACTATATCCCTACCCCTAAACATAACCATACCCATAACTTTTCTCTAAAATCAGAGGAAAATAATAGCTTAATAACACTGATGTAAAAGCACCTAACTGTAAGCCTAAATTTGACATAAACTGTACACTTATCCCTCGAATCTGATTGGTTGAGTGGAATGTTGTTCCAGGATCAACAAAGATGATGATGTACTCGGTGAAATCAGGTTCACTGATACACACAAATATATTGACACAATATTAAAGCAAAAAAAATCTGTCATCATTTACTTACTATTGTTACAAACTTATACGATTTTCTTTCTTTTGTCGAAGAAAAATTAGAAATTTTATACTACCGATTTTGAACTACAGCTATTGGAAACTGAAGCATTTGTGCTTCAAAACAAGAGGCAAAAGTACCATAATAAGCTGCTGATGTTTTTGTTCAGTGGGCTGTTAATTGTTGCAACAGAATTGTTGAATTGAATCAGTCTGATTCATAAATAGAATCATTCAGACTGGTTTTATGAACCAGGGGCCTCATTTATAAAACTTTCCGTAGATTTCATCCTAAAAGTGTACGTACGCACAAAAGCTAGATTCTGCGTACGCACAAGTTTTCAGATTTATAAAACCATGCCTACGCCAGAACCTGGGCAAAAATCCCTTTATAAACCCCAGTCAGCGGAAGATTGTGCGTACGTGCATCTCCACCCCGTCTCCTCCCTGAAATAACCATATGTGGAGCTTACGACGCCTAGTTTTACTATGCATAACCTCATCTGCATATCATTTCCATGCATATTCCCATCCATGTGACACCACAGTTAACGCCGTCAAAGGTAGGCTACAAGACATTGGAAAATATTAGATAAGGACTATAAATGCCATTTGTGTAATACACATTACATTGATAAAAATCATCCAATATCCAATAATTGCAGTTTAAATACAATTGTCTGACTCGGCGCGTCACTTTCCACACGAGTTTAAATTATTCTTTTATTTATTTAAACTGTTATTGTGAACATGAACTGTATTTACGATTAGGACTCATAAAGTGGTTTTCCTTCATCTGCCAGCAGTCACTCAACTCACCATCGGTGTCGCCAAACTGCTCTGTCTCCAAACTGTTTGTACGCATGGGTCAGAGTTTGCGTGGAGGTGCGCAAATTTTTTTTGCGCAAAAAATTTTTTTTTTTAATAAATCACAACTTATACGTAGGAACTGCCGTACGCCTCTTTCAGGGCCTGTTTTATGCGTACGCATATGAGGCCCCAGATGAACTAATTTATTGAAAAGATCGGACTCAAAAGATTTCATGAATCAGGTATCGCTATACTTCTATTTCATGAACTCTCATCATGAATGCACCACTTTTAGTGTGTTTCTCTCACAAAGTTATCATATGACTTCAACAGGCTTGATTTATAGTTATGGACTATTTTATGATGCTCTTATGATGCTTTTCTGTCCTTTTCGAAGCTTGAATGCTTTAGACCATATTCAAAACTTAGGCAGCCAGTACATTCTTCAAAATTCTTCTTTTGTGTTCCTCAGAACAAAGAAAGCCATACAGGTTTGAACAACATAAGGCTGAGTAAACAATAACAAACTTTTCGTTTTTGGGTGAACTATCCCTTTAAAACACAAGCATTGCATTCATATTGCCAGACACATACAGTACCAACAAATATATGCAAACCAATCTTTTATGTTTAGCACCCTTATCGTTTCTATGTACTGTGCAGGGCAAGAATGAAAAATGTATGTTGACAGACGAGTGTGTGTGTGCTCCATCGACTGCTCCCAGCCCCAGCGGTCCCATTTACCTAGTACAGTGTTCAGGTCTGCGATATTAATTAAGATAAATTCGCCACCATATTCAGCTGCTGTGCTATCACCCCATTTATCAAAATTAGGTTCATTATTTCTGTGCGCCAGCAGAATTATTACCTTTTTCATGTCTGATTTTTATTAATATTCATAATTTAATAACGCAGCATTTGAGGCTGTCCGCAGAGGGAGCATTTATGAGATAAAGAACTGTGACATTCATAGACAGAGCGGGCAGAAACACACACACACACGGTCTGTTCACACAAAGCCTGTGTTGATAATTTATTTAGAGAATCATTCATTATATTTACATAAAGCTGTTGTTTAGATTTTTAGCAGCAAAGTATATTCATAAGTATGCATGCCCTTATAAAAACACTTACGTAAAATTATGATTTACTATGGCAGGACCATGTTGCAATAACAGTATCAAGTGGTAATATCATAGTACTTTGACATATGCTATGGTACTGAATGATATTCATATACCATGGTATTAAAACGTACCATAGCATTATAATGTGATACTATCACTATGCAATTTTGTAAGGGTTTTTGCATTCCTTGTATGTACTGTGGAAGTACCACAATATAGTTGGGAAATCATGTAAATAACATGGTATTTATGATAATCAGTTCCATATTAAGGTATTACCATCCAATACCATTACTGTACCATGCTACTGCCACAGTAATCTGTTTGTAACTGAAAATCATGTATCATGGTTTTTGTAAGGTACTTCTACATGAAAATACCATAGTAGTACCATGGTAAATGTCCAAAAACCATGATAGGTTATGTTTTTTATGTGTAACTAGGCTTGTCAAAGTACTGACTTCGGTACTGAAATTTTAAAAATGTGATGATTCCAGCATTTTCCCTGGCATTTTGAGCTCTGTTGAGCGGATTCTCAAACAAGCATTTGAAAGCATGTGTCTATCAGTGGATCCGTCTATCAGCGAATCCATTTAGGTATCTGCTGATAGATGCCTGCTTTCAAGTGCTCCCATGTGTATCTGTGTAAGTGCTCAATGAAGAGCATCAAAGATGTCTATTTACAACATGTTTTTGAAGCATTGATCATTGTAGCCAATCACAGAAATATCTGTTGAGTGCATGAACACAATGGCCAATCAGAGGTGTTTAAGAATCACTCAAAATGCTAGGGGGAAATGCTGGTAGTGTCACATTTTTTAAATTTCAGTACCGACCTGATACCAAGGTCGGTACACTTTTGACAACCCTATGTGTAACTATAATGTCAAGTCCAAAAAACATGGTAATACTATGGTAAATATAGGCTATACTGAAGGTGAGTGTATAATGAGGGAAAAAATGCACAACCGTGAAGTATTTCGATGCTTTCAGGCGATGCCAACAATTGTGAAGATTTCAGATGATGGCAACTTTGGATCGACACGCAAAACTTTCAAATATTATCCTTATATTGTAATCATTATGAGTACAAGTTGTAACTGCTGCCTAACATGTTCACTGTGTTAGCTTAACTAAATAAATGTAGTTAACTAACCACATAACATACAGTATTATAGCTGTATATTACTGCCATATGGACATTGCTTTGTTACACTCATCTCTGGCTGATAACAGAATAATTCCTAAAGTGTAACACTAAAACAAGCATTTTCTGTAAAGCTGCTTTGATACATGAAAAACGCTATAGAAATAAACCTGAATATTTGAGAAAAGGTGATCCAGCTATGATATTTCTTCATTATCCGTCCCTGTATTTAAAATGACGTTACTACGCCAACATTTCCTTTCCTCACACTCACCTCCCCTCTCTACCCTCCATCCATCTCACGTTCACCCTGCAGGTGAGCTGAGCTGAATTGACATTTTCCTCCCCTGTTTTCTCTCACCCTCCGCCTCTCCGGTGCTGTAATTTGGCATAATTAATGCTAACATTACTGCTGATAATTTAGCTACTTAATTAAACTCAGAGGACTTCATTAAGGCCGGGATGGCACCATGACTCGTGTGTGCGTGTGTGTATACATCATGAGTGTCAGCAAATGTGTGTCAAAGACTGGGTGTGTGCGTGTGTGTGACATAATTTGGTTGCGAATAGCGGCTTGGTGGGTAATTGTTTTTGTCATTAGATCTGTGGCGGCGATAAAGATGTGCACAGATAAGGGGCTTACAATGCATGCATCAATAGGCTATTGTTATTTTTGTGTCCTTTCAAAGAGCAAAAATGAATAACTTTTGACCCCACGGTCTGGTTATATATATATATATATATGAGAGGGCATTTTGCTAAGATTGCATTTTCAAAAGGGCTTCAACAACACTCCTTATTTGATCTTCAACTCGACAGTCTAATTGATACAGAGCTTTTGAGTACACTGGAATACAACATACAATTAATTAGTATTCAGTATATATGTGCACAGTAATGACATTTTTCAGTATACTGTCTAAATGTACAAAACAACACTGCGTACAATACTGTATCCCATAGTGCAACGGGCTCAAATTGTTTGTTTACATTGGCACCTTCCTTGTTAGGTAGAATCCTAACAGAAACACAATTCACCCTTCGCCTGGAGTTTGATTGACAGGCGATCTGACCAATCATAATGCAGAATCCACCATTTTGTCCGACAAACAAACTAAATAGGAGAGTTAGTAGATTAACGTCAGTGGACTTGAACTTGAAAAAATGGTGTATTGAAGTCTTTCCGCAGTTTAAACAATATACCTTCTAATGTTCATTCATGTTTATTTCATGCTATAACTAGTAGGAAGAGATGATCGGTTCACGTGCCGCTTAAACTGAGGTGCTACAGCGATCTGTCACGACACATTAAAGAGCCACAAAACAGTATTTATTGTTTAAATTTCTTTAAAAATTACAAAATTTGAAAGTCTTGTCTGTTGGCGCGTTGTCAGTATCCTCTTTGCTCCACGATATTTTTCACTACGTGAGAACATTATGTTGCGTGAGAGCGGCATGGCTTGTCGTACATAGCAACAGTAACTAAATGGGGCGGGTCTTTGCGAAGGGCCAATTGATTTCAAAAGTGTTTTGCATTAGCATGTTGCTAACAACATAATACTGTAATAAGCATAAAATACACTGTACACACAAATATTACAGTAGAAATACAGTTTTAATTAGATTGAATTAGTTTTAATTGACAATTTGAGGATTAAATTAAATATTTTTAAAATCCGCTCCATCTGCCATCTTGGATAAATGTTGAGGTTTTTTCACAATGCGTTCTGGGACTGTCTTATGCACAAAAGATAGATCAATGCTGCCTGAAAATGCCAAGTTTTTCAACATTGATAATAATAAGAGCAGCAAATCATCATATTAGAATGATTTCTGAAGGATCATGTGACACTGAAGACTGGAGTAATGATGCTGAAAATTCAAAATTCATTTCAAGTTTTTAATGTTGTTTATAAATAAGTCTATGTAGTGTTTTTAATATGCTTTAAGACAAACCATGTGCAAATCACATGGTTCACAAATCACAAAGTCAACACCACTGCGGAGTATTTTCTCTTTAAAACGGCAATGATCTAAAGACAGTCTCAAAAATGCGGTTTGAAATCGCTGGTGTTTCAGATGTCATAAACTACCTTGTAACCAATCATGTCAATGGGAACATTGTTTGTGTAACATTAGCAACACATTATTAGCTGTTTGATAATGTAGTCAAGCAAAAGGCTAATCATATGAATTACCGTTATGTGTCTGACGTTGTAAAAAGCGATACCATTGTGCAGCGTTTACCTCAGTAAGTTGACCGAGTGGATCTCTGAGCTCTTGCGAGTTAGTGGAGGCGGGGCTAATTAGCATATTAATAGATCCGTGTATACCAAATGAAGCAAGGGTGTAGAGTTACATTCAAGCTATTTTAAGGCATGAAGTTTTTTTTCACAGGAAAAACATTTTGGTGATCAAAGATGAGCTTTAAGGGATAAAAATTATTGACTACAGGGGGACTTTAAATTGTAATAATTTTCATATAATTTTAAATATACTGTATTTTCGATCAAATAAATGTAGCCTTGGTAAGAATAAGAGACATCTGCTTCACTACGTTTCGGAGTCTGTTTATTGAAAACTCTAGCAGTGAGAGTGGACTAAAAGGCCCATTTAGAAGAGGATGCTATTTTAGCTAAAGCAGTTTTAGTCTATCTGCTATAATAATCACTGTCCAAACGGTGGAATGAATTATGCCTCATTCATTCATTATGCATGCGAATCACTGTGTGTAACTTGGCCGGTGAGTTTGAAAGGTCCTATAATTCACTACTGTTTTCTTATTCTGCTCTGACCTCTCTCCGCTCACTCTCCACCATCCTGCCACGTCTTATTAAAGTCATTATGAAGAAAAAATTGACCCGGTTTACTTTGTCAATACATAGTCCTGGTCTTATCATGCAGGATTCATTCATGCACAAAAAAGGTTGTCCTGTAAATGTAATGACTTGCTTTGGCCTCTGAAACAACTTTTCTTTTCAGCTGATGTATAGGTCAAATATACTGTTGACCAATAGCCAAACAGCTATTCAGGCATTGTTTTAGGATAGCCTTTCTAAATAATGTTAATGTGAATTGGCATTCAAAACTCATTTTACTCACTAAAAGATTAGGGTCATTGAATTTTTATAAAGAAATTAATATTTTTATTTAGCAAGGATGCATTAAATTGTTCACAACTGTTGCACAACTGTATTAAAATTGATGATGATAATAAGAAATGTTTCTTGAGCAGCAAATCAGCATATTAGAGTGATTTCTGAGGGATCATGTGACACTGAAGACTGGAGTAATGATGATGAAAACTCAGATTTGCCATCACAGGAATAAATTACATTAAAAAAATTAATTACATATATTAAAATAGAAAAATACGGAGCCCCTAAAAGGACATGGAGAAGGGGAAAAAATATGGGATGGGAGGAAAAATTATTTGTCAATGCTTTTGCGTTCTCTCGCAAATGTTTTGCGTTCCCCCGAGAAACTTTGTGTTCACTCGCAAAATTTCTTTGGGAACGAAAAAGATTTGCGAGAGAACGCAAAAGCATTGACATAATTTTTCTTCCCTTTAGGGGCTCCATAGAATACAGTTATTTTAAATTAAATTTAAATTAAATGTTTCACATTATTACAAGAGCTGACCTTCATCCTCCACAACCTGGTTAAAAACCCTCCTCAAAAGTTGGCATCAGTTCTGTTTCACTCTGAAATACATATTACAAAAGTAAAATGGGATATGAATGTCATTTTCATGTTGACTTTCAGCTATTACCTGACCAGACAGAAAGGTGGTGATCTTTTCACAATAAGTCCAGTTTGCTGTACTCAAACCAGGGAAAGTGTTATTAGATTAGAAAGTGTCAGACTGGAAATGTGTTTTTAAGTCTGCATGTACAGTATGTGTGTGTGTTTAAGGTGTGTACCTGTGTGTATTAGTGTGCTTGTAGTGGCAGGCTCCAAATCGGTCTGTTCACATGCTGAGTGGGTTTTGGATTATCTGTGTACTAATTAACGCCCGGGCCGAGATGAGGAGAGAGGGTCTGTCTCAACCCCATGAAATGCACACATGCATGCACATGCAGGTACATGCAAAATGCACACCAAATTACACACATCGGTCACTGATGAGAGCATAACCAAACACACACACACATGTCCTCAAGGCTGGCATGAATGTAAAGCTACCTGAATTTGATGAACTAGATTTTTACTTTTTACTGAAGAAAATGTTAATGTTTTTAATGCAAAACTCGCTGCCATGGTGCTAGGGTTCTCCAGGATAAATGTTTGCAAAGTTTTTCTGAGTGGTTGTTAGCATGTTGGTTTCTAGGGGGTGATGTATTAACCTAAGTCAAAAAGCCCCTGTCAAAAAGTCAAAAGGTTCTGTCCTTCAATGGAAGTCTATGTGATTTTTTTTGGTGCATTTTATGCTCTGTCAGGAAGTTTGTTGCTGAAGAACTTTATTGTACTACAGCAGAACTATTATCCAATTACACAAATTTAATTACCCAGTTTATTTTTCGGTTTTGGCTACATGAAAAATGCAGAGTTTCCTCATGAAACTCTAGATGGCGCAAGCTGATAGGACCTTAACGCAAACTGATGATATTCTTAGCATTAACTACTTGGCACAAGTTGATTGGTTCGTGTCGCATCTGCAGCCAATGAGCTTGCTGCTCAACGTTTAAATGGCAGTTTAGCATTCACTATAGCAGTTTGCAGCATGCTTTCAGAGTTCCTCTGAAACCCTCCACTTTCCCCAGATCCACCAGTATAGATCTGCTATGGGTAATTGATATACACTACCGGTCAAAAGTTTGGAATCTGTAAGATTTTTAATGTTTTTAAAAGAAGTTTCGTCTGCTCACCAAGGCTGCATTTATTTAATTAAAAATACAGTAAAAACAGTAATATTGTGAAATATTATTACAATTTAAAATAACTATTTTCTGTTTGAATATATTTTATAAAGTAATTTATTCCTGTGATCAAAGCTGAATTTTTAGCATCATTATTCCAGTCTTCAGTGTCACATGATCCTTCAGAAATCATGCTGAAAATGCTGAAAATTCAGCTTTACCATCACAGGAATAAATTACTTTATAAAATAGCTAGTTATTATTGGTAATAATGTTTTAATTATGGATTTTTTTTATTTTTTTTTTACAAAAACCCCCATTGCTTCACTTCAGAACGCCTTTATTAACCCCAGGAGACGCGTGGAGTACTTTTACGATGGATGGATTTTTTTTTGCTTTAAAATCGGGCCCCCCATTCACTACCATTATATATCTTTGGAGAGCCAGGATATTTTTAAATATATCTCCGACTGTGTTCGTCTGAAAGAAGATAGTCATATACATATACGTTGGCTTGAGGGTGAGTAAATCATGGGACAATTTTCATTTTTGGGAGAACTATTCCTTTAATACTCCTATGTTAGCTTCACCAATGTACGAAACTCTGAAGTCCTTCTCATTTTCTAATAATCAACATGACTATCTGGGTGTTGTTAGAAACTGGGACATTATATTGCCAGATCTAAACTACAAGAGATAGTACACCCCAAAGATATGCAGTATCTTATGATTCAATCTCTAATCATCCTTTCATAACTAACTATAGCCCATTCATAACTCGGTTACAAGTTAAATCTTCTACAGTATATGAGAGTATACAAGCCATCCATTGCTATCTGACTCTCTCGCACAGACCATGAGAAATAGGTTCGAAACATGCCTGGAAGGCATTAAAAAAGATGCGAAATTACTTGCAAAGAGAGGGAGAGAGTGCGAGACGCATGGAGAGCAGACCTATCAAACGACTCCAGGCAAGATGATACGATAAGGGCATAATCAATCAGGAGCGTGCAGAAATCCTTAAGTGGTTGGTGTAGCCTCCCTCAAATTCAATCAGCCAGCCTTAGAGGAAGCTTACATGCCATGAAGACATGCTGGAATGGGAAGCTCAGATATCAGCTAATTCTATCATAGGGGCATGATGAAGTTCTACACGCCCGTTGGAAAGGCAAAACTAAAAGGTCGGGGGCTTTTTTAATATTGAAAACTGAGGAATATTATATCATTCAATTTGTAATAGAGGGAGGGGAGATCTGATTAGGCCGTCTAATGTGCTTTGGCTGAGAGAGGTGTCTCTTCTTCAATGGCAAGCCAACAGAGAGGTTGTAATATACTGTGATTAACTATCTAATCCACTAAACGGAGTAGGATCTGTCTTTATCTGTGCAGACTACATGAGCTGAAATCAGGTTAGCTTAGAAACAAGACGATGGAACGCAAAAGGAGAAAGAGGAGAGGACTTGTAATGAGACGAAAAAAATAAAGGGGTAGAAATGAGAGAGGAGGTAATGGGGAAAATAGTGTAATGAAGAGGATAGATGGGGATATATAAGAAAAGAATGGGCAGTGTGTGTGTGTATGTAAATATTCTTTTGGCCTACTTCCTTTATTGATTAAATATCAAAGATGTAGTAAAATTAGAACCAATCATTCCATCAATTCATAATCTTTTTCCATATTACATTGTGGTGTTTTTTAATTTTTTTTCCTATTTTTTTCCTTAGATGGACGTGTTTAGCAGTTGTGTCTCTTCTTTTCGGTGTTTTGTGCATGAGCACGGCATTTTCAAAACACTGTGACAAGTTTCACTTTTAAAAACGCGACTTAAGATCAACATGAAATGCTGCGTCTTGTACTTTTAAAAGCTTGTCTTCAAATGTTTTTTTAAACGTTTCTGTCTGTTTCTGCCCCTAACACATGCATATTAATAAATAAGCAAATGAATAGCCTATACTACATTGCTGCCATTTTCTAAAGCATAAAATTCAGCTACTCACTAGGGTTGGGTATCGATTCAGATGTCACAATTCGATTCAATTCACAAGATCTCAATTCGATTCGATTTCGATTTTATTCTCGATTTTCAATTCGATTTAATGGATTCAATGATTAAATTTTCACTGGCCCCACCACAAAAAAGTGATAAATGAATAAAATAGTTGTACAATTGTATATTTGTATTGTAATAAATAAGGATATGACACCCAATATTTTAGATATCAGTGAAATTTAACAATTCTCAATTCAATTTGTAATACCACAGCTAAAACTACTAATATAAATTTCAAAGATTATTAAAGACAAGAAAAGTCATTATTAAAAAAGAACAAATTATTAAACTACAAGCAATAGCACAAATAAATAAAATAGAACAATGA
The DNA here is from genome assembly GCA_037950665.1 of Hypophthalmichthys nobilis. NCBI lineage: Eukaryota > Metazoa > Chordata > Actinopteri > Cypriniformes > Xenocyprididae > Hypophthalmichthys > Hypophthalmichthys nobilis. The sequence continues at coordinate 7,547,999 of CM075480.1, forward strand.
CACAAATGAAATAATCAGTGCTTTTAAGGTTTTTCATGTAGGTCTAACAGTAGTTTTCAGATACAGAAATTGAATAAAGTAATCAAATGTCCCTACTACTCACATTGGTTCAAATTGTGTATCAAAGTCTCGACTCCTCCCATACAAAACTATTCTGAACAAACCAGACAGGAGAGTTAATTAGTATATTAACGTCAGTGGACGTAAACTTGAAAAATGGTGTGTATTGACGTTCGGTGGTTTAAAACAAACCTTCTGATGTTCATTCATGTTGATGTGTAACTAGTAGGAAGAGATGATCGGATCACATGGGGCTTGAACTGAGGCGCTACAGTGATCTGTCACCACACATTAAAGAGCCACAAAATGGTATTTATCGTTTGAATTTCTTAAAAAAATGACACAATTTGACCAGCTCCGTCACCGCGTCGTTAGTGTACTCTTTGCTCAGTGAACTTTTCACTGTGTGATGATAACATGTATGTCAGGGTTGCCAGGTTTGCATAAATCCAGCCCTTGCTATTCAAAACCTCACAGCCCAATCGCATTCCAAACAACCCACGGCAACAGTGTAAAAGCAGCCCAATTCCATGGGAAAACCATGGACTTGGCAACACTGTGTGTGGCGAGTGCCCCATTTTAAAAACGCAGTGACAAGTTTGACTTTTAAAAACGCGCCTTAGGGACCGTTCACATTTCGAGTCTTTTGCGCGCTCAAATTCGTTATTTCAAATGTAGCCGCACGGCAGGCATGCTCATAACGCTGCATTCACACGGGGCGTCTGCGTTAACGCTTCTCATTTACTTTGAATGGGTGACGTCATGCGTTGCCGAACAGAATTCTGGGTTCCGTCGCGTCACTTCACTCGCGTTGGTCACGGCAAAAGTTGAAGATTTCTCAACTTTCTCAACCCGTGTGAATGCAGCATAATGGAATCAACGCGGTCGTAACACGTATGCGGTGTGTTTTCCACGCGCATCGAGATGAAAAATCCTCAACTTTTCAGAATGCCGCAAGCGCACCGCAGGTCATGTGACAAGAACCAACCGATCAGCTTCAGCCTTTCTGTAACCAAACATGGACAGCTGATCATAGCTGATCATAGCTGTACAGGGTGGTTTTTATATCTCATTTCCATAAATATATCTAGTAGTAAAGCTAATGCAAGGGCTAGAAATCAATTTATCCTTTGCTGAAACTTCCTAGAGCGCAGTTCATGGTTGCATAGCAACGACAGATGCCATGGGAGCGCGAGCGCTTTGGAAAGAAGGAGAAAGCGGCGTGGCTGCACTTTCCACGCATTTTTAGACGCGATATGTGAATGGCCCCTTAATCAACATGAACCGCTGCGTCTCGTACTTTTAAACGCTTGTCTTCAAATGTTTTTTTTAAACGTTTCTCTGTGCATATTAATAAACAAGCAAGTGAATTGCCTATGTTACTTCATAACATCGCTGTCATTTCAACAGCATAAACTTCAGCTACTCACATTGGTTCATGTGGCCTATCAAAGTCTTGACTCCTCCCATACAAAAATATTCTGAAGCACCATTGAATTTGATCAGTGTTTTGTACATGAATCCTCTGCTTCCTGTAACAAATCTGCAATTCCAAATTGATTAACAGCGGCCAAATCACGAGCATCGGAAAGTCCGATTCATTCAAATGAATCGTTTTGTCCTAAACGGCCCTCTGCAGCATTGAACAATAAACAGTCCGATACATTAGTGATTTGATTCGTCCTAAATGGTCCAGCTAGTAGAACTATCATTGAAATGTCTGATCCAATAAACCAGTGAATCGGTTAGTTCGGACAGTTATATAAATACTTATATAAATAAGGATGAATTATAGTTATTACTGGTGTAAATTAATTTATCAGTAAGTTTTAAGTTTTGACATTAAAAAAACTCTTTCTGCCAGAAACCTAAAGCTCAAACGATATCGCCCTTAAAGGGATAGTTCAACCAAAAATGAAAGTTCTGTCATCATCATGTCAAACATGTGACTTTCTTTCTTGTTTGACATGAAATATATGTTAAGGTTTTTTTTTATTTGTTTGTATGTTTTTTGTTGTTGTTGTTTGTTCATACTATGGTCACCAAAAAAACTGTTTGGTTACATTCTTCAAAATACATTCTTTTGTGTCCCGCAAAAGAAAGAAATCCATACACATTTCATACACATTTTTGGGTAAATTATCTCCTCAATGTATTTAGTAATTAGTAGCTTTTAGTATAGCTAGCTACTAGGCTAATTTTAACTTTCTTCCACTTATTTACTCTGCTGCGAATTTGTTAAAACTCCCAAAAGCAGGACAATCAGCTTCATTTTTCTAAATTAATATGCCTACTGGAAAAACCCTGACATATTCTCATTTCTTCTCAATATTTAACAGACTTATGGGACAATACATCATAAACTGGAATAATACAGGATGGAATAACTCTTGAATAAGTTGTCACATTTTGGGCCTGGTCTTGTTGGTGTGGTGACGCCAGTGTGTGTTTTTGGGTGATGGTTAGTCATAAAGTAATAAACGTCAGCAGAGAATCATAGTCACGATGATGGACAGGGCCAAAATCAGACCTTGCTTCACATGTTGGGCCACAGTCGCCTGCGTTCAGACAGACAGACTGCAAAGTGCTGGACGAAACCACAACATTCAATCGCACACAAAACAAAAATACCAAGAGAGAAACTTCACTTGCTACTGACGTCAGTTTGTGCACAAACACACGTCTTTAAAGCGATAATTATGTCAGCGCCATGTTAGGCTTGGCAACCGGTCCTTCTTCACCATGATTTTGAATTATCGCTTTGGAGAGTCTATATACGTGTGAGTGACAGTGAGACACCAATGACAAATTGTTCATGCTCTCTGACACTCGCGTCAATGGGGGTGATTCACAACCTTTTAGATCGAAAAAGCAGAACCGCTTTGAATTACACAACAGAACACACACATCTAATAAGAGTGGAAAAGTGAGGGCAAAAAACCTGAAAGCAAGAGAAAAGGTGAGATAATTTAACTTGTCTCACTCTCTCGCATATCCTACAGTGATGTCAGCTGACTCAGAGATCAAGTGAAGCTGTGTGACACACACACACACACACACACATCAAGAAAACAACTTTAATCAACACAGCCATTCACCCCATCACAGCACACACTTTCACTACTTGAGTGTAGATAACTTCATTGAATATAACAAGAGAATTCGTTTATACCGTAACATTAGTGTTGTTTTCTATTTTAAGGAGTAATGCAATATTGTACTTTTTACAATACTCAAGCAACCACTCAGAACAGAATTATGCAGCTCTTCAAGCAAGCATAGTAAACCTGCAATTTGTTTAAATAGCAAAATATTGTACTTAAAATGCGATTTAAAAAAAATCCAGGTTTAACCATGTTAAACCATCAAACCGTTACTTTGACGGATAACCGTCCTTAAAGCTTCTCTTTTGTTAAAAAAGTTGGTTACTTTCATTATTATTGTAATGTCATGTGCTTTGAGACATAAAGTAGTTTAACACCGTCTTTTGTGATGCTTTGCCGAGAGCAGCCGAGTGTGTGCGCGTTCATGTGTTTTGGAGGAGGCGTGGCTTTGGACTGCAATTTGCAGGGAGGGTGGGATCGTATTCTTTCAATGCTAGCAAGCTAATGTTAACATTTCCCAGATCACCTACTATACCTTTAAATAAAAAAAAATACTAAATAAAAATAAGATATTACTATTGTAATATTTCACTTATGTAATATTTCACAGTATTTAAGAAAAATATAATAATTTTATTTTACAGTACACTGTAAATTGACAATACCAATGCTAATCTTAAAGGATTAGTTCATTTTCAAATGAAAATTTCCCCAAGCTTTACTCACCCTCAAGCCATCCTAGGTGTATATGACTTTCTTGTTTCTGATGAAGACAATCGGAGAAATATTAATAAATATCCTGACGCATCCGAGCTTTATAATGGCAGTGAGAACTGGGTTCACGAGTATGAGCTGAAGAAAGTGTCTCCATCCACATCCATCCATCATAAACATATTCCACGTGGCTCCGGAGGGACAGACCACCTTCCGTATTCTTCAAAACGCTTACTCTGTTACGCCTACGTCTTATTCAACTTACGGAACTGACGCGATGCCAGTTCCGTTTTTTCCGTTATTTGAATACGGAAGGCGGTCTGGCGGAAGCTACATATTTTACTTCATAACATGTTAAATATGGATATTTTTCTTACACAAATGCATCGCTTCGCTTCAGAAGGCCTTTATTAACCCTCCGGGCTGTGTGGAGTACATTTATGATTGATGGATGTGGATGAAGGCACTTTCTTCAGCTCATACTTGTTTGGTAGCGCATTACTGCCATTATAAAGCTTGAATGTGTCAGGATATTTATTAATATTGCCTTCGTCAGAAACAAGAAAGTCATATACTAGGATGGCTAAAGGGTGAGTAAAGCTTGGGTTAATTTTCATTTGAAAGTGAACTAATCCTTTAATTTCTTCATTTTCAAATGTTAAACCATCAAACTTTTACTTTGACGGAAGAGTCCAACGAGTCCGTAAAGGCACAGTATGTAATTTTTTGGATTAAAATATCCAAAAACCACTAGAACAATGTTATTTTGTTGACTTGTGCACTTACATTATACCAAATGCTTCCAAGAATGTTTAAATCCAGAGAAATAAGCTATTTTAACCACGACTTGGGACGTTTCTGTGCGTCGCTTATCAATGACATTATACCTGCATTACCCTTGGTTTCTGGTTTTATTTTGTAGAAACCATGGAAACACCAAAGACGCTTTAATATATTATGTGTTTTATTAGACAAGGAAACATCTGTTCGGGTGACTACATTCATCGACAGAAAACTAATCATGTTATATAAACGCAGTAAGTCGTATATTGTTTAAATCTCATTTTCTTAATTTACAGCGAGTACCATGTTACCATGCCTAATATCGATCTAGCTTACTGCAGTGTGCAACAAGAGTCTCATAGTAGCAGCCGAATGAATGCACAGAGTAGCATTATAACAACTTTCAACACAACAGTGCTGCTTTACCCCACATACGAATGACCGGAAAAAGTGTAAACGGCGACTGCGGCATAATAAAAGTTCCGCTGCTCTCGAGACGCGTCGCGCTCGTCTCTCATTAGCAATCGCTCCAGTGGCCTCGTTTCTGCTCTCACAGCACTCAGTCCTGCTCTGCTTCATACTACAGTAACGTTAATAATCTCATCCATGAACATGATTTCTGCCAGAGTGCCCTCTAGCGGTGAAAAATTTACATATTGTAGCTTTAAAGCTTCTCTTTTGTTTATATACGCTTCCTATGAGAAGATGCATGTTGTGTTCCCAAATGTACGTTAAAGCAACCCAAACTCAGATTCAGAGATGGAGCTCGTGTGCAGCAGCACGTACTGTGAACCGAGCCGCTCTGAGACACTGTAAACACCAGCGGTTGATAATAAGCTGCATGTGTAAGAAGAACAGAGTGCCATGCTTCACTCTGAAATACGCAGCGCATAAATTTAAATAAATCACACTAAGCCATATTGCAATTTTGGTTTTATTTTGATCATGCAGCCCTACTGGCAACCATGATGAAACCACCCAGAACTCCCTAGAATCATGCAGGCAACTTTTGCAAGCACCACACTAATTTACTTCAGAAAAATGTAGTTTTTATTGTTAATTTTTAGCCTTTTCACCACTTAAGAGTGGCGAGGATGACAGGAAAGATAAGTAGGGAAAATTGGAAATGAAAATGGTTCAACAAGTAAAAGCTTGTGCTCTATAGGCCACATCTCTGACAAGACAGTGGTTGTTTTTTTCTTAAGTCGTTTTCTTATATGATTTTTTTCAAAACACATTGGCAAGACGCCACCTCAACAATTTCTCTACAAACAGACATGAAACAGATTAGAATGTCCATACTTCTAAGCTGTCCAATAAACAACAAAACGTGCAATAATGAAATCGGCATCACTACACAGTACATTTTTTAAAAGTTTTTGCCAAACCCTAACTAGTTCGAATACCAAGTCAGAAGCAATTACATTGAGGATGAGAATGAATTGAGAATGAATTCAAATAGAGAGTGTGCACGCAAACAACATCATACAGAACTAGAAGCATTCTATCATGATAAACATTCAACAACGGTAAAGAAAGAAGATGTAATCTGATAAAATATTTATTACAATGTATTTGATTTGTTTGTTTCCTGTAATGATTTTTAACTTTGTTTTCAGTATGGAGAGACTTCAGGCCAGTCGTCATTTTCTATTAAAGTCTTTTACTAAAACAACAGCTTGTAAAGACTTAAAAGAGGTACTTTTTTCTTACTTTAAAAATCTTCACAGCTTTATTTGTAGCAAATTTTTATCAGTTTGCATATTTGTAGTGAATTTTTTTCAATATGGCAAACAGCAATAAGCTACGAAAGGTCATGTTTTACAGTGATTTTACCACAGTTAAAGGGGTCATGAACTGCGTTGTTTTATTGTTTTATAATGTTTCCTGGGGTGCACTTATAATGTTAGTATGCTTTTTACATCCAAAATTGTCATAATTTATAAATAAAAGTCATTTTTCCTACCCTGATTTTAGCCCTCTGATTTGAATGCTCTGTTTTAAGGGCCGTTTCTGCTGTGAAACAAATTATTTTCATCCTACTAGGAGAAAGTTGACGTTTAGTCATGGGTACGATTTACTGACACACAGACAAAGAACAACTGACTGTACATGAATCATTACATTTCAGATTAGGCATTAGCATTAACACAGTTATTTACATGTTGCATTACTGTCGAGTCCAGGCACTGCACAATATTTTGTAATCCTCAACGGCATATTTATTGTTTGGTAGCTCGATCTGGTTTAGCACCACGTAGGCCTATGTTACTTAGGCTACCTATTCTATTGCATGTCATGCGCGAATCGGTGGGCGGGGCTTAACAGGCAGTGATGAAGTAGGCGTTGATCTTCTTCTGCGGAGGCGGTGCTTGCTGCCCTTTGACGTCATAGATCCCCACTTTGAAAATCCTGTCTTTCGCTGGGCCTAGTGTCAATAAAAGCTTTCATTGGACTAACAAGGAAGTTTTCAGTTCTGAAACTTACAGGATATTCTTATAGTATGATGACCTCTTATATGTCAAAAGCTCAAGGAAAATTTGATTTCTCAGTCCATCACTCCTTTAAATATATTTATAATTACATTTATATCATTGTATTTATTATAAGAATTATATCCAGAAAATAGTTCATTATCCAAGCAACAGCAAGTTTCGGCATTAATACAGAATGTACAGTCAGAAGTGTTTTTTTTTTTTTTTAAAGTTTAATGACTTTAATTTAGAATTCAGAGTCTGAACAATTCAGCAATGTTGTGTAAGTGTATATCACCCATCAGCCACTCTGTTCAATATAATCAATATAAATAACATGGAACATAATATAATATGGAATCAATATAAGCCATGAAACCCTATATTCAAATCTAGTCATTTCTCTTATTTCTGTCTCTGCAGACTTGAAAAACTTTATCTTTTCACAAATTGAAAAATTTAATGTTCACATAAAACAGGAAACTTTCTCTATGCTCATGACCCTTCATGGGTGTTTACCGTTTTATTGAGCCATCAAATACAACATGTGCATTTGTGCAATTGATAGTTTTGGGCTCAAACCTGGCTCAAATACTTGAGTGTACTTATGTGTGCACTCATGAAGCTGTGTGTGTGTGTGTGTGTGTGTGCGTTCGTGTGTGTAGAACTCTGCACATGCTGGCTGAGTCTGACATGGACAATCTCTCCAGGTCAATGTAGATAGCTTTTCCATCTCTAATGTCTTTCCCAGAAATCTCCTTGCACACAATGAGGGGCTTATATTCTGCCTTATGTGTGTATGTGTGTGTGCTTAAATTCATTTAACCCAGAGCGTTTATGACGATAAATTACACTACTCAGCACAGTGAACCAACTGAAAGAAAACAATTATACACATTCAGAGATTAAGCACCTGCAGAGAAATTCTCTATTATGTCTTTCACAAAAAAAACCCCTCCAAGATAAAATTGTTCATAAAATCACAAGCCACAATAATATTATTTAAATAGCCTTCAATAAATTGCATATTTCTCTCACAAATCACTATTTTCTGAGAAAAAAAAAAGAAAAACAGCACAAAAGTGTTACAATTAGTTATATTAATGTTATATACATATTTGTTATAAATTAAAAATCTTCCTCTCTCAAAGCTTTCAAAAAATGGAATGTTCACTGGATCTTTTTGGAACTTGTGAACAAGTGAATGTTTCAATATATGTAAACATGCAGGCTCACTGGAAAAACATGCCTATAGCAACATTTGTGCAAAATGATATTACGTTGCTTAGTGTTGAGGGTAATGCATTACAAGTAACATGAGTTATGTAATCAGATTACTTTTTTCAAGTAACTAGTAAAGTAATGCATTAATTTTAAATTTACCACAAAATGTTACTTTTTCCAAATAGCTAATGCAAGTTACTTTGTTTTCCTATGTATTGACTGACAGCTCTCCTGTCCCCATGTTGAGCGAAATAACAGATGTGTGTGTACTGTCTAAACATGATGGTTATTATAGTTCTACATTAAATCTGAGCATACATTTATTCATCTCACTTGCACAAAAACAGACTCAGTATTCCTCAAATGTACTTTATGTATTTAATCTCACTGTATTAATCATTGTCTTTGCTGCTGACCTTCGACGATCCAATTCAACCATACTAATAAGCAAAAATTACTTTAGTTAAACATCACTTAATTAATTTGGTTTTATTGTTGAAGTAAAAGTGTTGAACTTTCTTCTCCTGCATCCTATACTTCTGTAAATCAGAATGGCAGCATGTTTGAGCTGTGTCCCTCTACTGTACAGGTGTGAATTTGCATTTCCTTCAGCATGAGGCTTATTCATTTCACTTTGGCTGCAAAAAGGGTCTTTACATTTGCCAAAAAGAGAACTTTTTGTTGTTGTTGTTGTTCTTAAAAATCAAGCAAGCCCAGCCTAGGCGAAAAAACTAATGTAACGCATTACTTTCCACAAAAAGTAATGCAATTAGTTACTTTTTAGGGAGTAACACATTACTTTTAAAAGTAACTTTCCCTGATGTAGCTTCTTGCAGTTTTCACTTTTAAAGTGAAATGTCCAGTGGAAAAAAAGTGAAAAAAGTGTAGTCACATGGACTATTTTAACGACGCCTTTAGTACCTTTCTGGGCCTTGAATGTGGTAATTACGTTGCTTTCTATTGGGGATCAGAAACTTCTCGGATTTCATCAAAAATATCTTCATTTGTGTTCCAAAGATGAATGAAGGTCTTACGGGTTTGGAACGACATGAGGGTGAGAAATTAATGACAGAAATTTCATTTTTGGGTAAACTGTTTAATTGCTCTGCAATGCTGAACCAGGTGAGATACCAAGCAAGTTGACTACGACAGAAAAGCCATACATATAGAACTGGTTATGTGATACAAAAGTCAACATGTATGAAGTCATGCAAATGGTAAATGTGTTTTGAGGCCACAACACAGTATTGTGTTGTGATTATTAATCAATATTTTGCCACTGTAATTAATTTGTGTGACATGTTCTGCCATAGTGTTCATTTCAGCTGGGAACTTCAGTGAATTGCATGTACAGGTAAATTTTTGGAGTTGCAAAAAATGTAGGCAAAGAGGCATGTTTTTTCCAATGAGTCTAGGTTGCAAAAACAGAAACATGAACATCCTGTTAAACATCTCTTTTTGTGTTCCACAGAAGAACTAAAAAGGTTTGGAATTTTTAGCTAAATTCTCATTTTTAACAGTGAAATAAATGAGGCAAACTAAACAAGATCACAAACCTATATTCATCACTCAATTCAAGCGGCACCAAACAAACACTCTTAGCATAAATGCATATCAAAGCAGTGCCACATGTAAAGCTCAATGGGGTGTCCTCGGTTGTAGGCACTTTCAGTGGATCAGATGGAAGGAAACACAGGTAATCCACTCGCCATATCAGCGCTGGCAGAGCATCAACACATACATTAGCATATGTTAGCATTCCCATTCTTGTGGTCTCACATGCTGTATAATCTGTGTCGCAGCAGATTTCTTCATTGAACGACAAAGCCAAACAGAGACAGAACCAGAATAAATTTGTATGCATTAGAAGTCCACAAACACATGCTGCAAGACAAATGCTAACATACATTATTGAGATGAGTCCTGGTCAGGTAAGTGTGTACACAGACACAAAGTGTACCTAGCCAGTTTCGTTGGGATTCCCCAAAATAAGACCACGCATTCAGTTTATTATAGGATTCTGCACTGTTAGAGTAAACACTCTTGGTAAACACCTAACTTGTTGTTTAAAGCATCTAAGTGACATTCTATTCTGGATCTTTCATACATGGAGTCCAACAGCTACACATTATTTAACCTAAAGGAGCAGTGTTTTTTTTCCCCAGTGTCCACACACTACTGTTCAAAAGTTTGGTTTAAAGAAATTAATACTTTTATTCAGCAAGGACTCTTTAAATTGGTAAAAAGTGACAGTAAAGGCATTTACCTCGTTACAAAAAAAATATTTTTTAACATTCTATTCAAAGAATACTGAAAAAAAATGTATTACAATATCCACAAAAATAGTAAGCAATACAACTGTTCTCAACATTGAGAACATTAAATATTTCTTGAGCACCAAATCAGCCTATTAGAATGATTTCTGAAGGATCATGTGACACTGAGGAGTAACGATGCTGAAAATTACAGCTCTGCCATTACAGAAATAAATATTTTAAAATATATTAAAGCTGCAGTCTGTAACTTTTGGTTAAAAACTATAAATGTGTTCTAATTTAGGTGGTACTGGTAGGTTTCTGCTGGAAAACAGAGCTTCCCGCTCGTCTTCGTCTTTGCGTCATTACATCACGTCTGTTTACATAAAGGAGAAGTCCCAGCTAGAGTGGCTATATCACATACGAGGATGCTGGATAAATTAAATTTATTTTGATGGCGGATTGTATGGTGTGACAATTAGAGATTAGACTGTACAGAAAATGAAATCTACAGGTAGCACTAATACACACTAAATACACAAGTCACCCAATGCTGATGTTTTTTTAACATTACCAATTTGAGAACAAAGTATAACGATAATAATTTGCAGTTTTATGTGATATGATCTAAGCGACCATTAGATTTAATCACCGTTAGCAGCGCGGATTATTGTAATGCTTTCCCCCCCTCAGTTGGTCAGAACAAAGGTTGCAGATTTGTTACTTGTTCAGATGACATTTTCCTGTGAAAATTCTTATTTTAGTCATACTTCCAAGACTTCCAAGATTCATTCGTGCTTGAGGAGCAGAGCCAATGTACAACCCACGTAAAGATGATAATTCCTCAAATAACTACAATTGCAGGTTTCAAACAGAGATGGCAACAAAGTGGCAAAACTTACAGACTGCAGCTTTAAGATAGTAACAGGCTATAATAATAACAGGCTCAAATTTGCAGTTTCCTGGTGTAAAATCATGGCCATACCTAAATTTTCAAGTTATTTTTTTTTTTTTTTGCATTCATTACACAGTAATTTAAAATGGAAATTTGTAGTGCTTACACAGCAAACCTGGTTAAAAGTATGAAAAACAAATTTGTCTTGCTAATGGAAGGGAAGGGGCAACTAAAATAATGAAAAAAGTGCTGCATCAGAGAAAAGGTGTAATTATATTCTGATAACTGCAGATTGACTAAAAAGAAAAACCATTCATGTTGATTATCAAAATTTATTGTGTACAGTATAAAGGTTTGGAAATAAATGTTGAGTACTGAGTAAAAGAGACATTTTGGCTTAAATTTAAAACTGTTTTGGTAGAAATACTTAAACAGTCTGTTACACATTTTAAGATGTACCTTTGATCAAATACAGTGAGAAAAGAAGACCATACGCAGACCCAGACAATTCATATGTATGGAAAAAAACAAAAGAACAAATAAAAAGCTGCCTAGACAGTGGTTAAAAGCATAATCCTAGTACCGTAGCAACATTACAGACTCTTAAATGAACAATCCTAAATAATTTCTTAAAGGACCATATTAAATCAGTGCTCTCACAGTCTGTTGAGAAATTAAATGGCAAACAGTGTCCTTGCTGAAATCAGTCACTATCTGCCCCCTGCTGCTGAGATAGTGTATAAGTGTGTCAGGATAAGAGACCATTAAAATGATTAAAATTGGAAAGAAATATATTCTTACCTAAAAATACTGTTTGAAGAAAAAAAAAGAAAAAAAAAGTCAGCCTCAGAGTGTGAATATAGTAAAGTCGGACCTCAACCTGTCCATTTCAGCTTTGATCCAATATGAATCGATATGACGTAAAGACTTCCTTTCTCTCAACACTGTCCAATTCCCTGATGAAACACTGACTGAGAGAAACAATCTATATTATTCAAAGGAATCAAGTGCAAAACGTTTGCTAACAAATGCACAAATCACACCCACAAAAGACAGGTGATGAAAAATGTGCAAAAGTATGTGAAAAAAATAAACAGTGTGACAATGCATAATGATGTAATTTCACAAAAATACCATTTGTTAAAGTCTGTGTATCTGCAATTTACATTTTGTGATCTGACCTCAAACTGCAGGAGACACACACCCACCACCCTCCATGAGGATCAGTTTTCTGCAGACGGCCGTTTACTTTTCATGCTAAACCACCGGGATATGGAAGATTTTTTCTTGACTTTTTCTTTCTTTATATCTGAAAATGGTAGAGCATAACACATACTTAACTGTAAGGTACATAAAGTTCATTTCAAAGGTCATTTACTAATGGTGACCACAGTCTCATTTGGGTCCACAGAACATCAGTAACAGCTTCCGGGGCTTTCAGATCATTTTTATGTCATGAATTGCAAATGGTTATGACTTTTGCCCACATTTATGCATTGGTTTAATTGGGTTGGTAAATTATACATTTTATAAGAACTCATTTTAGCACTGAAAATGCAGACAGATCATTAGCCAAGGCTAGATACCTATGGTTTCCATTAGTGATCATTAAATCAAAATTGGTAGCATTACTTTTCCTGTTTGGCCTTTCAAAACATGGCATATATAAACATGCACCTGAGTAATTACTCCCAAGATTCATGGCAATTTGAGTGGGTGGGCGGAGAGTTGAACAGGTGCTAGTTATTCCAAATAGCAAACTTTAGTTTTTGCATCAGTGATAGAAACTTAAAAAAAAAAAAAAAAAAAAAAAAAAAGCTGGGTTAAAACTGCCAACAATATTGTGCAATTAATGCATGTTTTTAAATCTGAAAACTTTCCAAGCTTTCCATATTTAGCACATTGGATACTAATGCCTTTAAACGACAATGTTGCCCTTGCCTTGAGTAAAATCTCTTGTGCAGTAGGATTTACTAAAAGGGTTTATACAATTACACACTAAGTATATCAGTTTATATTATTATGTTGACTAGAAACAGACACTAAACATTAGCAATAATAATCCTCTGTGCCATCATTGTACAAACAGTGACAATAAACAATTGTCTCTCTGTTGCCAGCCTCTTAATATTTGCAAACAGGAAGGGATGTTCATTTTGAATAATCTAACAGAATGGACTATAATAAATAGAGTTGGCTGCACATTTCTGCCTCTTTAAAATCAGAGCCAGCTGGTACACAGTAATCAGTTTCTAGCTAGGGAAATGTAATCTAATCTATTGTACAAAAACTGCTGGGGAAATTTGTGGCAATTTGTGTTCCATTTCCTTACAATATTTTTTATTGTTAAAGGTTAAATATTTACTTCCTTTGCTCTAGTTTCTCTATATTTTTCAAAGCCCAAAGGGGGAAAAAATATGTAAAACATTTTTATTCTCAGGGTTTGATGCTACATAATCATACTTACCAAGATCCTGCATCATCTTATTCAGCTGCTCATCCTCCTCTTCCTCTCTGTGGATGCAAGTGTAGAAAGAGCCACAAATGTCACATTATGTAAAGGTTTTAGATATTCAATAGCAGTCTGGTTAAATATAAACAATATTTAAGTATAAACAAAGAAATTAATATTTTAATGAAGTGTACCTGGTCATATTGTACACAGTATTATAAAGCAAAATGTTTTTAATTTTTACTCTTCTGCTGATGTAAACAAGGATGTATATGCAAGAAAAAATATCCAATAACATCCAATAGCATTCCAATCTGAACCAAATTAAATCCCAATAAATGTTTGAATGAAAGAAAGTATTCTGTTTCTTTATGCGATATTAAGCAGTAAGATAAGATTAGGTAAGATAAAGCAATATGATATATATGATATGATGTATGATATATGATATTATATAATATGATCAGTGTTGGGGGTAACGCATTATAAGTAACACAAGTTACGTAATCAGATTACTTTTCCCAAGTAACTAGAAATTACTTTTTCAAATAAATAATGCAAGTTACTTTGTTTTCCCATTTATTGACTGACAGCTCTCCTGTCCCCATGTTGAGAGTAAACATGATGGTTATAGTAGTTCCAGACTAAATGTGAGAATGCATTTACTCATCTCGCCCGCACAAAGATATGATATGATATGAGATATATGATATATGTTGCATCCTGCACACCTCAGTCTGTCTTCATCCAACCCCTCTACTATGGCGTTCCGGTCGTTCACTATCTCCACAAGTTTGGCCATCAGCTCCTCCTCTCGTTTACGATCACGAAAGGTCTTCAGACTATCTACAGGATAAAAAAAATAATTGTATAGCTAGATTAGATTTTACATCGAATGTGATAAGAAGCACTTAAATTTTTAAACAAATTAGACCTCTTGAATAAGACCAAATCAAGCTGTTTGCATTTACTACAATAGTCTACACAAAGCTTCATCAGCATCCTGAGATGTAGTGACCCCAAAAAGTATGAATGCCATAGCATTATACAAACAAAATATTAAACCAAGTGGATGATGCTAGACTTTTTCCAGTGTCATACCAACCTGGTTTATCCATTAGTCTCCTGAGCTCGGCCTCAACACTGGGCTGCTCTTCTTCTAGATCCTGTGTCTTGGAACTATCATAACACAATCACAGACAATAACACTGTTCAATACACAGAGCACTCAGAAATACAGGATATTCACTATCAGCTTTCAACAGTTTGCACATACATGTACACAAGCTCGGATTCGCGTCTCATGTAGACCTGTTTGTTTCGGATGAGGGTAAACCAGTCCACCATTAAGTCATTCATTAATGAGTCCTCTTGTCCTTCTGAAGAAAAAAAAAAAAAGGAAAGAAATGAAAGATTCCTTTACACATCGTTTCATTCACAGGGCTTAGATTAAGGCAGGATTAGGCCTTAGTTCAATTAGGACATTTAAGTAGCTTTTATAAACGTGCCCTAGAGGAAAAAAAAAAAAAAAAAAAAAAAAAAATATATACATTACTGGTGTGCATCTTGAGAAAAAATAATAACACGGACATATTTTAAGATATGTCAGTGCAAGTTGCTTCAGTTAAAACAGCTCAAACATGCATTTTAGTCTGGGAAAAAGCCTTATCTATGAAACCGGGGGAAAAAGTTAAGAGCTGACAATATACATTTGTAATATTTGTCTCCACCTGCTGGAGCACCAGAGGACATCAGTCTACGAATGCTTACATTTCAATAAGCATGTTTAAATAATGCTTAGAGCATCAAAACATTCTAAAACATAGATCCTCTTTTCTGATTTCATTATTTCAGAGTAAGGATGAATCAACACTTTCATATAGGCATTGTTATGAAAAAATAAAAAAAAAAAATAAAAAAAAGTTTAATGAATTTAATGAGTTTAATGAAAGTCACCATGAAATCAAAATTGACAAATCTTTTTTTTTTTTTGAATACTGCATTATTATAATAAATTTGTCCATGCACTTTTTTTTTTAATTTATATGCCCTCATTGTAATATTTTTCTCAGAAGAGTAAGTCCAATAGCAAAAGAAAAAAAAAAAATTGACTTTCCACAACTTTCCAAAAGAAGGAAAATGTATAGAGAGATTGATTATGTTGGTCAGAAGAGAGAAAACTCAAATTTGCCATCACTCCCTCAGCCGTTGTATTAGAAACACCCTCGCAACAGCATTCACTTGTTTTTTTTTTTTTTGTCATTTACTGACAAGGTAATATAACAATATTTAGCGTTATAAATGCGCATTACATTTTTTAAATATGAAAAACTAGATTTACGATGTTAATAACTGTGGAAATGCATCACAGTCTGAGAAAAGGGTCCATTCCAAATTACAATGATCCAAGAAATTCTCAAACAAATTCAATACCCTACATTTCCCCCTTGTTCAAGAAGCCGTTTCACTTGGATGTGTCACATTAGTGAAGAAGAGACAATCGCAACAAGTCGCTACTGAAATTTTAAAAATGTGATGATACCATTTCCCCCAAGCATTTTGAGAGCTGTTGAGAGGATTCTTAAACACCTCTGATTGGCCACTGTGTTCATGTACTCAACAGATATGTCTGTAATTGGCTACAATGATCAACGCTTCAAAAACATGTTGTAAATAGACATCTTTGATGCTCTTCCCTGAGCACTACAGATACACACAGGAGCATTTGAAAGCAGACAGACGCTGATAGACGGATCCGCTGATAGACGCCTGCTTTAGATCCAATAAATCCACTTCTCAGTAAATTAATTCTTCCTTTGTCATGCGAGTCTCTATGTATTCCTTCATTTTATTTGATTAAGTGTAAAAAGTGAGATGTTTTTTTAGAGTGTGTGTTTTTGTACAGACCCTCATCACATTGTCTGAGTTGTTTTTCCAGCTCCACTCCTCTTTTCTGCAACTCGTTCATATTCATCTCAATTTCCTTGAGTTCTTTCTGAATGTCTTCTTTCGGAATGTAGCCCGGCTAAAGCAAACAGACAGAATATGTCAAATGTGAACTTCTGCTCAAATTACTTTGTACAGATCCTCAGTGGTTTATTTATTCAATGCTTTCAGTGCTTTTTTTAGTCTATCTGAGGAACTGAATAGAGTCTGGGCTTACTATGAAGTCACTCTATTTTGATTCTAGCAGTCTATTCAAAGATAACTGTGCCCCAAAGGTCCTTTTGACTCTCCAAAACAGTCTAAATAGGCCCCTTGACAAAATAATCCCTCAACACTCACACACATCATCAGTGCAGACAGAAATGCACAAGACCAGATAACACATGTAATTATTGTTTTGACACACACCTTGTGTGATTTGTGAGTTTCAGTCCCTGAGGGACTAACAGGAGATACACTGCTGCCACTGCTGGAGTCTGGAAGAAAGACAGTGAAGAAAACAGACAGATGAACGGAGAAATTGAGAAAAAGTGTACTGCAAACAGTGCTCCTTTATTCATGTTAACGCAATTAATATTAATGTTAAAATATTAATGCAAGTTTGCCTGTACCTGGCACCCTTACAGAAAGTATCATGGTATTGTTTTGGTTTTTGGACACAGTATCACGTATCTAAGTTGATTACATTAAGCTGATATTCTTTGAAATATCTTTGAAGGACTGTGTGAATATCCTGATGTGTGAATATATGGTAATCATACGCTGCAAAAATATCCTTAAATCAGTATCTTGATCTTGCTTCACAGTAAACAAGGTACATTTACCCGAGAAGCAAAATTGAACTCATTTTCAGCAGTGTTGTTATTTGTTAATTGATTGCACACTCTAAAAACTGCTGGGTTAAAAATATCACAAGTTGGGTTGGAAATGGACAAACTCGGCATTTGGCTTGTTTTAACCCAGCGGTTGGGTTAAATGTTTGCCTAACCTGCTGGGTAGTTTTATTTAACTCAGTTATTGTTTAAAAATTACTGTATTGCTTGCTTAAAATGAACCCAAAGTATGTTGGAAATTAACATTTATTAATAAGTTTAATGAACAATAATTAAACAAACATTTGTTAAATTGCTTATTAATAAATGTTCACCTTTTGATCATTTTTTTGTTGCCTCTAGTAATTATGTGTCTGATCTTTAATTTCTAACCAATTGGGTTCATTTTAACCCAGACATATAGTAACTTTTAAACAATAGTTGGGTTAAATAAAACTGCCCAGCACGTTGGGCAAACATTTAACCCAACCGCTGGATGTGTCCATTTTCAACCCAACTTCGTTGTTTTTAACCCAGCATTTTTTTTTTAGAGCGTAATAAAGCTAAAATAAAACAAAAATATTATATGAAAAACTTAAGCTTAAAAACATTTAAGGAAAATTAGAAATGCTGCATTGGCAATTAATGGAAATAAACAATTTGGAGTACTAAAACGGCTAAAAGTGAAATACAAATTAAAGAAAAAAATAAATGAAAATTACAAAATCCCATACCAAGATTACTAAAAACTTTCAAATAAATATTAAAAAAGGCCAATTTCAATTATTAAATTCTATAATGATATATAATTATAGGGAAAAATCTGTTTTTCAGAGGAAGTATTTTATCTTAACTGTGGTATTTTATAAGCATAAATTTATATAATTATTTTGTTAAGCACAACCCTCAGTTTTTATTTTTCTATATTATATTATAAACTCACATATTTTATGCTTACAAGCTTATGCTTAACCCCTTTTATAAAATTCATTGCTTTATTATACATTGCTAAGTATTTGTTGTGTAACCTCCACTTTTGTATATATATATTTTTTTTGTATTATTATATTATATTTCTTATAAAAGAAATATTTGACAAGTCCATTTCCTCATATTTTCCTAAGGTCTTACCACTAGGTTTAGGCCCATTTTTCATCGGGCTAGGCGAGGGCGCTTTGGGGGAGCTGATGCTAATGGAGATGCTGGTGGTAGATGGAGCAGGAATGGATGTCGTGGTGATTCCAAGACCTGATGTCCGTGGAGAAGAAGCTGCTTCCGGCTTTTTGAAGGGTGAGCCGGTGTTTTCTACAGGACTGGTAGTTCTGATAAAGAGGAAACAAAAGAAAGATATTAAACTTTTCTGCTGTGTTTCTGAGCCACTAAACGTTTAGCATCGCTTCTCTCACCTCTGACGGGTGAAAGTTTGGGAGGGTGGGGGAGGAATTTAAAGGGCTAGTTACAGGTGAAAGATCTTCATGGGGAAGTGCTTGTGCAATGAGCTCTATCGCTCGGGGCACTATCAGATACGACCCACCGCTGGTCTTACTGGGCGCAGCGGGTTTACACGCCCATCAAGAGAACCAATCACAATAGAGTATGAAGAAGTGGGAGGGACAGACCTTCTGGAGAATTAAGTGGTTAATCAATGAAGAGCAGGATGATTTGGTTAGAGAAATCATATAGAGATGAAGATAATTTTACTGAGAAAGAACATGAGATAAAATGATTCATCTACTCATTCTTCACTAAAGAACAAGGCAGTATTAGTACAAAGATCAGAAGCTGGTTTCATTTGGAGAGACGACAGAAATGAGCAAACTTACTTCACAGGCTTGAGCATGGACCTCCAGTCAGATGGAGCTGCATCATTTTCTGAAATTACATCAAAAGATTTGAATTTTATCTAAACAGCTTATGAAGTTTACATACATCTTTTTACACCTTCAAAAAGGGACCAGGCAGATATTAAAAGTGAGAAAAAGAAAGTTACAATTATTATACTTTTTTTTTGTGATTTATCCAGGCAGGATATATTCCTACATTAACTTCCTTGTTGGTCTTAGAATAACATTCTTATCAATCCCAAGCTCTGTAAATTATCAATCTAGAAATGACAGTGTATTAGTGAGTTCGTCTTCCTCACCCTTGCTGTTGGATGACAGCATGCTCACAGGCCTGGATAAGGTTGTATCTTTGATCCAGAATGGTGCTGTGGCAGCGGGGGCAGTAGGTTTCACGTCGATATCCAGTGCTTTGAGACGCACCCTACTAAAGGTGCCTTTAGCTCCCGATTCCACAGGGGAAACATTACTGTGGAAACCAAAGTGAGAGGAAAATGTGTTAATGGATGCGTTTTGGTACACTAACACGTCAGCAAACACTTCAACGTGGATTTAAACAATACTCGAGTACATATTGAGGGTATAATTCTGTTTTATTATGATCCTTGTATACTTCCACCCTATGAAAACAAGTGATAAAGGCCAATTATGTAATGCGCTTTATAGAGGTGAATGTAGCTCACCTGACACTCGCTTTCAGCCCAACTGGACTCGGAGATGAGTTGTTATTTTTTTCCACTGTCACCATCTTTCCGATCACAGCCTTGGCTTTCTCCTTCTCTTTTTCTGTGTCCTGTGTTTTTGCCAGGTCTCCCACCCGTAGCAGGACTCTGTTTTTACCTGCTCCAGCTCCTGCAGTGATTTTAGGCGTTGTACTCTCTGTTGTAGGAGTTTTAAGACTTGCTGGGCTCACAGATGTAGTTGAGGTGTATGATGAGGTGCTCTTACTGGCAGGCACAGTACTGCTGGGACTGCTGCTGGACTCAAAGAATCTAACCAAGAAAACAAACAATATTAAGGTTCTGGTCAGTACAATTAGTTGAACATTTAGTTAAGTTATGGTCTAAACCCGATAAATGGCCAACAACCTCTACTAAAATCAATAGGCTTAAAGGGATAGTTCACCCAGAAATGAAAATTCTGTCATCATTTACTCACCCGCAAGTTGTTCCAAACCTGTATGAATTTTTTATTCTGCTGAACAAAAAATACGATATTTTGTAAAATATTATAAAACAAATATTATTTATTAATATTAAAATATTATATTTGGAATGTTGGTAACCAAACAGTTGTGGGGCACCATTAAATTCCATTGTTTTTTTCCCCTCCATACTATGGAAGTCAGTGGTACCCCACAACTGTTTGGTCACAAACATTCTTCAAAATATCTTCTTTTGTGTTCAGCAGAGCAAAGAAACTCATATAGGTTTGGAACAACTTGATGGTGAAAAAATGACGGAATTTTAATTTTTGGGTGAACTATCCCTTTAAGGGTACGTTTACATGACAACGATGTACTAAAAACAGAAACGTTTTTCCTTTGCATTTTTGAAAGGTTTGATGTACAGACGACAATGTTGTTAAACGATCCCCGTTCACACAGATGATTGAACGAAAATTATTAAAATGATTAAAAATGCTGTATTACACTGCCAGGCCAGTAGATGGCGACATCACTTTGTAAAGAAACACTATGTGCCTAATATTTTCACAAATGTGCATTTTTTAAGTTTACATGGAGACAATAACGGTATTGTTTTCAAAAACTTGCACTTTGAAACACGTTTTTAAAAGTTTGCATTTTCAGGCCCCAAATCGCTGTTGTCGTGTAAATGAACAGCCAAAACGCATGAAGTTTTTCATTTCAGTTGAAAACGGTGTCGTGTAAATGCCCCCTAAATGCTTAAGTAAGTTTATGCATCAGAACTTTATAATGTACAGTATGAAACAATTATATTTATTTTGATATTTACAATGTTAAATTATTAGAGTTTCTAAAGATTAACTTCAAATGAGCGTTGCATGACAGTAAAGGGAAATCTGAAACGTAAACATTGGGGAAAATGAGAATACACAATTAAATATCCAATACTGGCCAATATACGTCTAATTCTGATCGATACCAATAAATTAAAAGTTGTAATATTAGCAGACATGACACTGATGTCACATATCATGCATCCCTAAATACAATTAAACAATCTGATATATGATAAATTCTTAAACCACCCATATTTTATGTAATTTAGCGCCATTAAGGTATAGGTAATAGGTTTAGCTTACATTTTTGTCATTTTGTTATGCGTTTAGTGGTTTTTATGATCTTTTTTCTATTTATTTTCCATTTTTTTATTTTATATAGCTTTCATTTATTTTTATTTTAGTTTTAGTCATTTTGGTACTTCAACAAACATATTTAAGTTAACTGACAAGGCAACATTTCTATTTTCATTTAAGTTTTTAATCTAATATTTATAATTTATTTCAAACCGAAAATGGTTTTTAATAGTTTTATTTTACATTAACAACACTGATCCGAATTGCAAGAGAAACACACTTACACTGTCAGTCAGTACTGGTGTACTACTAACCAAAATCAAAATTTTTTTTTTTACAAAGAGAATATCAGAATACTGAACTGAAAGACATTCACCTCTTTCTGGCTTCTTGGTTCTTCTGTGCGCTGTTGCTTACAGCTTTAAGAGGCTCTGTGGGTGTTCTGAGGTTAAAGGTTTTCAGAATTGTTGTCTCTGGTGTCGTAGTCGTTTTTGGTGCTGGTGTTGTTGGAGTTGGAGTTGTTTTTGGTGTTGTTGGAGTTGGAGTTGTTTTTGATGTTGGTGTTGTTGGAGTTGGAGTTGTTTTTGGTGTTGGAGTTGTTTTTGGTGTTGGTGTTGTTGGAGTTGTTTTTGGTGCTGGTGTTGTTGGAGTTGTTTTTGGTGCTGGTGTTGTTGGAGTTGTTTTTGGTGCTGGCGTGAGCTGAACCGCTGGAGTAGGTGTGACATCTAACCCACGGGTGGGCGTACAGTCACTTTTATTGGCCAGCCAACCCGGTTTAGATGAGTTGGGTGTTAGACCAGCTTTTCCAGTACCTCCACCTGATGCATTCTGGTCAGTCTTGGTTATAAAGGTAGACTGCGTCTTCGGTGGAGGCACTGTGATGTGTGTGGTCGGTGTGGTTAGAGGCTTCTCTGTGCTTGTGTGCGTCTTGCAGATGAAAGTGCCTGGTTCTTTTCCAGCCTTGTAGGTGCCAGAGAGAAGAATAGTGGAACACTCTCTGCATCTGTTGACAAGAGAGGTTGAAATGAACAAAACAATACAGACTTAAACACGGAAGAAACCGTGCATTTGCAATTGCCGGTCCCAAACTCTGGAACTCTCCCGATTCATATTAGAACTGCCCCTTCTATTTTGTTTTTTAAAAATCGACTTTAAACGTAACTATTTTTATCAGCTTTTCACCTTCCTTGAATCTTCTCTGCCTCTTTATTTTTTCCCAAATTAATTTCACACGTCTAGTAAAGTTATGTGGTTTTGTTTCATTAATACAGTGTATACTTTTCTTTATTTACCCCGCAAGAATGGAAGTGAAATGTGATAACATGCCTCAGTGTGATATCTTGTAAAGATTTTTGAATTTTTCCGCATTTTTTTTTTTCCTATATAGTCATGTCATGCTGGTTACAATTAGCCCCGCATTGGGTTGTGCCCTGCTCACCCCTATTTGCATTGGATGGCTGATCATTGAAAAGAAAAAAAAAAAAAAGAGTGTAAATGCTTTCCAAGACATCAGGAGGTGAATGATTTCTAGTATATTAGTCCAACAGATATTCATATTCACTCCCTTTTAGTCATGGCAAAAACATTGTACTGCTGTTGTACTAAATGATCAGGTGACAAATCACAATGAACTATGATAGCTGACTATAGCAAGCTATTACTGACAGGCAGCTATTACAAAAATGTTTCCCACATTATACTGCACACATGAAATCATTGTGATGTCAATTCAAGTATGACTCGCTAGTCATGTGAGGTGGATGCATTTGAATAGATGTGCTATTTTTACCCTTAAAGTTAAAAATAAATTAATAAAAGGAACAATGGCTCAAAAAATAGAAGTGACTTACTTAAAGCAGTTCCTGTGGTACAGTTTCCCATCTACTAGGTGGCGCTGCACAAGGTGAACATGTTGTTTACACATGCTACAGCTGCTGCTCAGAGATCCTGATTTATTGGCACGTTCAGCCAAAACTTCTCTCTGGAAATGACAAAAAAAATAAAAGAAATAAATAATCAATTAGTCACTGTGCAAACACCTCAATATAATGTATATATCCATCAATCAAGTAATCAATAATTATGACAATATTGACATAAGTTATCTCAGAATAATGTAACCTAAGACAAGGGCAGTGTCCCGTTACACACACTCCACAAAAATAAAGAACTGTCAAACAGTTTAAAGTTCCTATACGAGTTGACAGATGTCAAATGAGTTACATATTGTACCTTATTTTCATTTGCCGGTTTAGGTGTCTTATTCTCTGTGGCTGGTTTAGGTGAGGCGAAAACTTTAGCTGTGACAGGTTGGTTCTTCTTCTCAGATGGTGCTTCATTAGACTCTTCGGCTGGTCTTTTAATACCCGCCATACCTCCAACTGCACATCCAAAGAGTGAAATGTTTACCATGTGGTCATTTTTAGCATTGCTAAAACATGTTTTTAAAGAGGACCTCTTATGCTTTTTTTTTTTCTTTTTTTTTTTTTTTACATTTTCAACTTTCTTTAGTGTGTAATGTTGCTGTTTGAGCATGAAAAAGGTCTGCAAAATCACAAAGCACAAAGTCACTCCAAAGAGAGTTATTCTCTATATCAGTGCGCACTGTTTCTGAACTCCCTGAAACGTCTTGATTATAGTCTTGATTTTTCCTATTTGAGTTGGGTTAGTAGCGTGTTGAAATTCGAAGTCTAGCCGACCAATCAGAACACATTGCACCTTTCTGAAGGAGGGGCTTTATAACAAAGAAACTAAACTGGGCTGCGCTTCCAAAAACATCATATTGCCACCAATGCTCTTTATAATCACCTTGGCTCACAATGCTTTTGAGAAACGCAGCCCAGAGCATTACTGACAGACTGGGAAGAGAGGTGCTGTAACAATGTAAAATGACTTTGTATAGGACATAATAGGTCCTCTTTAAGTGAAGGGTGTAATTTCCGTATAAATAGTTGCACCAAATGGAATTGCCATTTCACATTATACTACTTTTTATATCATCCTTTATTTATACTGTTCTTTTTTGAACATAGCCTTTAAATCAACATTACGTTTTGTTTAATGACTTCTGTGGATATCTATACATCTGAAAACAATTTATAACTTCTGTAAATTGGGTGGGTAACAGCTTTGCAGCGAAAGTACTGAAATTCGTGTATGTGTACGCGCGCATGTCTTACTGGGAGAACGTCCATGGAAATAATTGTAGTACTGGGACACATAGGTCAGAATGCTGAGCCGATCAGGCACTTTTAAAGCCACCATGTCTTCGGCATCCAGCAGGGCAGGTATACCCAACTCCTTCTCTGCCACCTCAAACGCCTGGTTAAAAAAAAAAAAAATGAATGAGAGGGGTAAGAATTACTCAAGAGGGATTTAGCTCTCACCGTTAAAGGTGTTTCAGTGTGTGTGCACATGTACAATATCGCGGAAACATCTCTGTGGCAGAACAATTGGAGGATTTCCTTTTGAAAGCGTTTTTAAATTAATATACTCCTTTTATAACGTGCTAGACCTGCAAAAATCATTCCAAATTTTAAGATGTTTGATATCTGCAGGCTGCAAAAGGGAAAGAACATAACTGATATAGTCTGTTGATGAATATTAACTTCTTATTGTCTAGTTCCCCTTGTCTGTTCTATATTACATTTAAAGGCACAATATGTAACTTTTCGCCGCTAGAGGTCACCTATTCAAAACAAAGAAGTAGCCTGATGACACCAAGATTGAGTGCAGAGTCATGGTAGATGTCGTCTTCATCTCATAGCTGGTGGAAAAGAACCTTGACAGGATTCATGTTCATGGACGAGATTATTAACGCTACTGTAGTATGAAACAGAGCAGGGCCGAGTGATGTTGGAGCTGAACGAGACCGCTGGAGCGATTGCTAATGAGAGACGAGCGCGACACACGTCTCGAGAGCAGTGGAGCTTTTATTATGCCACAGTTGCCGATTCCACTTCTTCCGGTCAAGCGCTTCTTCCGCAGCGCTGTTTGATCACATTAGATACATTTGAGTGTGTGGAAAATTGTTATGTTAGCTGCTATGAGACACTTGTTGCACACTGCAGTAAGCTAGATCGATTAATATAATCAAGAAAACGAGAATCAAACAATAAGACTAAACGTGTTGAGCTATATAACAATGAGTTTTCTGTCTATAAATGTATCCGAACAGTTGTTCCCTTGTCTAATAAAACGCACGGACAGTCGGACACATCCATGTCCTGGTTAAAATTGCTTATTGCTCTGGATTTAAACATTCTTGGAAACATCTGGGGTAATGTAAGTACACAAGTCAGAATCATTGTTCTAGTGGTTTTTGGATATTTGAATCCAAAAAATCTTACATATTGTGCCTTGAAGTTTTTTTTGTTTGTTTGTTTTACAAATTAAACAACTATATTTCTGCTTTTATCAGCTCTTACAAAGAACATATTGATTGACATTAGCTATTAAAACTGAAGAAGTTGGTCAGTGTTATTCTATTCACAATGGTGCGAATGTCACGATCAACTTTTAACATATAGCTTATGAATAGTTAACAATGTTACAGTGATGAACAGTTTGTAATTTGTGGTGATTTTCCATCCTGGGGTAGAACTATAATTCCACCATGCCATTATGCACACACAAAAATGTGAACTTGGCCTGGATTTCTTTGGGAGAAACAAAAATAAAATAAACAAGAGCAGACATGACCAAGCAGAGAGAAATGAAAAAGAGAGAGAGAGAGAAAAAAAAAAAAATACATATATCTTGATAAAAATCTAAATGTAGAAGAATAAGTGGAGGCATTTCTCTGTAAAGAACTCACAGAACAGGTAATGTGAGTCAAAGACCACAAATTTAAATGTAAACACTAGGAATCACTACAGATCATTACTAACACTTCCAAGCCAAAGCTACAGTTGGCTAACAACTGAGAATGTTAAGATTCATTTATTTTGCACACAGTGTATTTTATACATACATTTTCTCCTTTTTTCTTATTTATAAAATAGCACAGCACTTAGAGGGGACAAAACGTTTTATTACTTTGGCGCCATTATGTATGTGACAAAACATTGATCTCTTAGTCAGTGCCAGGTTTCTATTTACCTTATCTTGAATCTCCACCCTGTAAACCATGCATTACCTTATCTTAACACTTTCACTTTCTCTGTCTCACACACACGTGTTCAGTTTGGAAAGAGAACGCCGTCCTTACATGCACACAAAGCTATTCATTTGCATTTCTTTTGTACTTTCATTATGCTTTTGTATTCTATTTCACAACAATGCCCTTTTGGACAGCACTCCTTTTTCCGTGGAAACAGGAATAAAAGTGTGCGCAGATGATGATTTATAATGGTCTACGACAGCACAACATGTGATTCAGCTGCCTCAAAAACACAAGAAACCACAAGAATAGGCCTCGAGTATGCATCCAATCTGTCACATCGTAGCCCTGGTCAACCACACATGGGTCAAATAGCTCCATGAGAGGTCTAGGAAACATAACTTCTTGGAATGAAGGCATTTCCCAAACAACTTAAAGTTGTTGTTCTGCTCTCTTACAAATAAAGAACTAAAGAGTTTTACTAGCAGAGGCCATAATAGAGCATGTTTATATTTCACAAATAACTTTTTATTCTCTAGTTCTTTAGAAAAACATTTTTGTGGGAATGCTTTAAAGAACCTAAATCAAGAAAAAATGGTTCTTTTAAGAACTGCACTGAAAGGTTCTATGGGGAACCAAAAATGGTTCTTCTATGGCACAAAACCCCCTTTTTGGAACCTTTATTTTTTAAGAAATGTTAATCTTCCTTTTCATATAGTTGATAATCACTTTAAAGAGCTGTTAGTCATATGAGGAAAAGTGTTAACTATTGTGGAGACGATTATGACATTAAAAGATACAAAAATTAGGTCATCTAGGTATGGCAATGGAAACTACAGAAAGAAAAAAAAGTGATAAAAGTTGATAAAGAGATCAAGTAAATTAATAATATCTTACCCGTTGATTGTTTTCGTAAATATTTTCCTTGCTCAAAGAGTCAAAGTCTCTGCAAGAGAGCAAAGTGAACAGAAAAGGGATTTTCCCATGCCAAATATTAACAATGTAAATCTGACACTAATACAAACACAAATAAAGCATGTAGGCTACCAATGAAATGTCATCACACAAGTGCCAGATACCCACTTGAAACAACTAGAATGTTACAAGATGTAAACAGTGAATAAACACAAAGTTTGAGTATTTCAAGCGCATAATCTGTTTCCCAAAATCTAAAATAGGTTTTCAAAGTTCCAACATTCCCATCATAACATCTAGTTTAAAATGATAAATTTTCAATATTTTTGTACTAAGTTCTAATTTAATGTAATACAAGTTCTAATATTCTGGTCCTTTCTTACTCATGAAGGACTAAACATTTAATAATCTTAAGTTTTAAGGTACTAATAGTACTTAAGTTATGTTCCTAAATTGTAAAGTTCTAACTTAATGTCTAAATGGCAAGTCCAATTTTTCCTAAGTAATACATTTCTTCACTGTGAATTCTTAAAGTTCCCATATTTCTAAAGTAATAAAACTTTTACTGATGTCATCCTACGTTCTAAAGTGTTTTGCCCTCGTCCCAAGTTCTGTTTTGAACCACAATTCTAAATGTTCTAAAGTCTGATAGGAGATACAAACTGTATACAAACTCTACGTGTGAATGTTAAGCATTTAAATGCTCGTCCAAATTGCAGAAGCTGTTCTTTTCTGAGCACAAAGCAACACCAACCCGCGCGTTTGTTCTGTGGGGGATGTTACTTACATCAACTCCGGTCTGTGTTTGTGAATTAGAGCGCAGAACGCCAAACCGTCCCGGAAAGATGTGGTCATGTTGGTGATCGACACGTCCCGGTAACCTTCACACTGGATTTTACACCACTGTTGAAGCGCCTTCACAGCAGCCATGGTGAGAATGCGATTCAACCCGGGACTAGTACTTTAAACTGAACACGGAATCTGGATTTGCCTTCTTCCAATGGGATCTCGAACGCTGAATGTTGAACGCTTTTGGTTTTTTCACTCACCCACACCAAGTGATTCCACCCTCAGCTGCAGTTGAGAAACCCCTGAAACTCCTGAGAAAAGTTATGACGTCTTCATGGGTGGGGTTTAAGGTAAGCGTTTTTAAAGGACTTCCCTTACAAGAAATGTAATATGGTATAGTGGTGGTGGTACCAAATGATAATGTCGGTGCTTTGATATAGGCTCTAGAATGGCCCTGACTGATTTCCATATTCATGTACCAAGAACTTATAAATAGACTACCAAAACATGTTTGTTCCATGGTAATCTTGGAAAATCTATGAATGCTATTTCATTTGTTACAAAACAAGTGCAAATAAATGATGCTAAATTATCTTTTTTTTTTTTTTTTTTTTTTTTTTTGTGAATGTATGAAGTAATTTCCCCTCAAGTTCACACAGGTGACCCACCAGGTGTTGTTCATTAGGCTACATTAACTATGAAAATGTTATACTAACCTTTGACAACCAGAAAGTGTCCATATAGCTACTCAAATTGGAACAGTATGTGTTGCTTTCTTACACAGACTTATTTTGGGAAATGTTTTGCTTGAAAAGTGTAGGCTACTTCAGATCATTCCTTAAAATAAATGCCACTTTGTCTGATATTATTTTTTTTTTTTTCTAATTTCAGTTAAGATTAAAATGGAATTTAGTGTAGCCTACACACTTTATATTTCTGTAAACCCACAACTTCCTCTGTATTCCTGCAGGTGTTTAGGTGCATTGTTGCAGGTCAGTGTTCGTTATGTTCGTATGGGTGTGTCTTGGCTGTGTGTTGTTGGACTTGTCTAATCTTGCTG
Organism: Hypophthalmichthys nobilis; assembly: GCA_037950665.1. Taxonomy (NCBI): domain Eukaryota; kingdom Metazoa; phylum Chordata; class Actinopteri; order Cypriniformes; family Xenocyprididae; genus Hypophthalmichthys; species Hypophthalmichthys nobilis. The sequence goes on from CM075480.1 coordinate 7,577,704, forward strand.
AGTCACATTGAAGGAAATAAAAAATGGAGACTTGCACTTTAGACATGATTGACCTTTAACTATTTGAAGATTTGCATTATATAAACGGTATACATTTGTAGGTAGAAACCAACTTTAAAACTGGACTTTCTGACTTATTTGTTCATATTTAATCATCAACATGTGCCACTGTTTAGTAAGTGTAGTGAATAAATTAATGAATGAATAAAGTTTCACAATAAAACATACAGTATAGAATTTAGAATGTGATTAAACAGAATGTGTCAAACATTTGAAGACTTGGAATGGTTGTCATTCTTTATTTGACCAATAGATGTCAGTAAGAGACCAAATCATAGTTTGGTAGTTTGACAACAAAAATGAAAGAGGTAATTTGATATAGGCATACTGAAAAAAACAAAACGATACACACCATGAAAGGTCTATAAAATGGAAGATGTCAAAAAATAATGATAATACCTTGGTATGTACATAACATATTTGTTATGTTGAACGCTTTTGGTTTTCACTCACCCACACCAAAGTGATTTTCACTGATTTCACCGTGTGAATCTGAGAATCCCCTGAAACTCCCGAGATGCGTATTCATGGAAGGAGTTTAATGCTGCCTTCACGTGCTATGGGAAATTTGATAATTCCCACTTCTGAAGTCATGTTTACGAGCTCATCGCATTCAAGTTTCGAAATGGAAGAGCGGTCATGTGCAATTTTTACCTAGGAAACTCGTATTTACGGTAATTCCGAGAGCACATGAAGGCAGCATAAGGTTATAAGCGTTTTTAAAGGCATTAAACGGTATACATTTTAGGTATAAAACAACTTTAAAAATTGACTTTCTTACTATTTTTTACTTATTTAATTATCAACGTGTGCTAAGTCTTTGCTCATAGTTAAAAAAGTAATGAATGAATAAGATATTTTTGTTAGTGAAGAAGTTTGTTCTAGAATTAAACGTGGTTTGGTGTATAAACAGTAGCCTACTAAATAATTGCTTGCAGCAGCCCACACAGGCCTTTATCTTAATTGGAACATAAAAAGGGAAACAAGAAATTCTTTTTTTTGGTCAGAAATGCTCAGATTGCATGCCAAGAGATGTTTAAAACTCATTAAAAGAGCAAGTAAATGAACCATTTCCTATAAACTCTTGCATTGTGTATGTGTGTGATAAAATGTTTCTGCCTCCTTAAAGCCCTGTGAGTTACCTAAACATAGTGACAGAATGAAACTGTCTTAAAGACAACAATTCATGGTATAATGTCACTTCTTTGGCAGCTAGAAGTAAAGCAAGGCAATGAAAGAATGAGAATGTGGAACATCTGGAAGCTGTTATCTCTGAAGCCCTTAATATACACAGAGAATGAGGGGGAGTATGTGATAGTGTTATTGTTTTCTTCTAGACTAAAATGAATGCTGTTTTTACAGCCAAAATAAACATTATTTCATTCTGAGAGAAAAATAATGGGAATGATTTCTGTTTAGCATATTAAACTGGAACTACACAGACAATGCATGTAGATCTGCTATGAAGTGAATCAACATTCCAGAATTAGTGTTTGTTGCATGTTAACTTTATTATAAATTTGAGAGGTGTGGTTTCTTGCAAGAGCAAACTTGCTAAATGCAGTCAGTGCTGATTTTGTTAAAAAAAAAAAAAAAGGTTTTTAAAGACTTCAAACAATGGTCATGAAAAAAAACAAAAAAACAAGCATAACTGGTGCTTTGTACATTTTAGATATTAGGTCCATGCAAGCTATGTGACTTAAATTGTCAAATTGTGATTTTTTTTTTTTTTTTTTTTTTATGATTTACAGATATACTTGTACTGCTTAAAAGTTTGGGGTCAGTAAGACTTTTTTTATATATAATTTTATTCAGCAAGGATGCATTAAATTGATCAAAATTGGCAATAAATGCTGCACAAATAAGACAACACAAAATGCAAAAGCTTCAAAACAAAATAGCACAACTCTTTTCAAAATCAACATATGTTAGAATGATATCTGAAGGATCATGTGACACTGAAGACTGGAGTAATGATGCTGAAAATTCAGCTTTGCATCACAGGAATAAATTACATTTTAAAATATATTAAAATAGAAAACTGTTATTTGAAATTGTAATAATATTTCACAATACTATGTTTTTTTACTGTATTTTTGATCAAATAAATACAGTCTTGGTGAGCACAAGAGACTTTCAAAAAAATCTTACCAACCCCAAACTTCTGGTGTAAATTCCCACTATACACTAATAAAACTGTAAATAACAAAATCTTTGCATGGAAATGTCATATTTTGTATCTGAGTGTCATTTATTATTGTGGGAGAAGGGTCTTTATTTGACTTTTAACAGTCCTCTATCCAGTGATTCAGATTTCTCACTGCATATTACAAGGGAAATGGAGTGGATAATGACAGGCGCTTACTTTGACATGTTTCATATTCACCATTAACTTGTCAAAAACACATTTGCACTGTAGTAATTATGACCATTATCTTGGTTTGCTGTATTTTGTCATGTTTTAAAGGAAATTATGATGGTTTTGTTGTTAATAATGAAAATATTTTGTCAGAGGAAGCTAATGTTTTCATAAATGTGTTTTGTACCTTTGGAAAACATACTTTTCTACATGCAGGATTTCTTAATGTTTACTTCATTTTAATTAATTAACCAATCAAGAAATGAAAGTCCCATACTTAATTCCATCTTGGTCCCTCTTATTGTTTCTTTTTGTCTTTTTTTTCCTTTCTGCTTGCATCAGCCCATACAGAAGCATGGCTTTCAACTTTCTGTCATATCATACTGGATGTGGAAGCAAAAGTCTGGCTTTGATCTTCAAACAGGTCTTGTCAGTGTGAAGATGAAAGCTGAAGGTGCAGACACACTCCTAGAGGAAGCCACGTTTGACTATCAGCTCTGGGTCTATAACAATGCTTCTTAAAATGCTTTTTGAAATGCATTTAAAGACAGAAACACATTTTGCCTAAAACAACAGTGTCAGAAATGCCCTCTACTAATATTGGCACCCTTGGTAAATATGAGCAAAGGCAGCTGTGAAAATAAATCTGCACTGTTTATCCTTTTGATCTTTTATTCACAAAATTCTAACCATTCATTAAGGTAAAACAATTGAAAGTGGAGGGAAACTCACATTATGAAAAAATGTTTTTCTCCAATGCATGTTGGACACAAAAACCCCTTGAAATTCTTATGAGTAAATCATCTCTTAAGTATATTCATATTTAAGGTCTTTTTTTTTTTTAAAGCACACCAGGGTGACTAAGAGCATGAAATTGTTCAGCACAGACTTCCTGTTCCACAGGAGTACAAATATGTGTAGACACAAAGGCCAAGTTCCCTTAATCATTCATCACAATGAGAAAAACCAAAGAATGTAGTTCTGATGTGCAGCAAAAGATGAGCTATACAAAAATATAAAGTGGCTTGTAAGAAAATAGCTGAAGCATTGAGAGAAAAGAAAAAAAAAAAAAAAAAAAGAGGACGTGTCTAAGTCGTCCTAATGGATGGTGAGGAGGAGAGTTTGAGTGGACAAAGACTCTACAAGGATCACAGCTGGAGAATTGCAGAGATTAGTTGAGTCTTGGAGTCAGAAAGCCTAAAACAACAACAACAACAACAAAAAGACAGCAGCTACATCCCCAGTTGTTTGGGAAGTTTTCCAGAAAAATCCCCCTCGCTCATCCAAAAACAAACTCCAGCATATTCAGTTGTCAGACACAACTGGAACTTCAAACAGGACCTGGTTCTATGGTCAGATGAAAAAAAAAAAATGGGATATAAAAAGTACCCCATGTGTACAATTAAATATACTGCTGGATCATTAATGCTGTGGGCCTATTTTTCTGCTGGAGGTCCTGGACATCTTGTTTAGATACATGGCATCATGGTATCAAATACCAACAGATAAAAAAAATCAAAACCTGTCTGCTTCTGCTAGAAATCCAATTATGGGCCGTGGTTGGACAATGATCCAAAACAAACATCAAAACCAACACAAAAATGTGTCACTGAGCACAAATGAAGCTTCTGCCATGACCATCCCAGTCCCCTGACCTGAACCCTAAAGAAAATGAGTGGAGTGAACTGAAGAGAAGAAGCACCAACATGGAGCTGGGAATCTGAAGGATCTGGAGAGATTCTGCATGAAGGAATGGTCTCTGATCTCTTGTCAGGTGTTCTCCAAACTCATTGGGCATTATAGGAAAAGTAGTTATCTTTGCAAAAGGAACATTCCAATAATGGGGTGCCAATAATTGTAACCAACGTGAATGTGAACTAAAGAAAAACATTTATTTCATATTCCCCCCCACTTTCAATTGTCTTACTTCAATGAAAGGTTAGAATTTTATGGAAGCTTGTTTCTCCCACTAAAAAAAAAAAATTCTCACAATTCTGACTTTTTTTCTCAGAATTGCGAGATTTAAACTCGCAATTGCGTTATAAAGTCAGAATTGTGACTATATATCTCACAGTAAATACTATATATTTCGCTAACTATAACTCACAATTCTGACTTTTTTCTCAGAATTGTGAGATATAAATTCACAATTGTGAGTTATAAAGTCAGAATTGTTAGATATAAACTCGCAATTCCGAGAAAAACGTCAATCTTTTCCCCCCTCACAATTGGACATAACACGGAATTGCGAGTTTATATCTCACAATTCTGAGAATAAAAAGTCAGAATTATGAAATAAAGTCACAATTACCATTTTTATTTTTATTTCATGGCAGAAACAAGCTTCCATGGAATTTTGTGAATTTTTTGCATGAAAGATTAAAAGGATAAACAATGCAGATTTATTTTCACAGCCGCCTTTGCTCATACTTATCAAGACAATATTAATCAATGTCAATATTAGTGGAGGCCACTGTAACTACATTAGTTAACAAGAACTAACAATGATAAATACTTCTTAATCTTGAAATGAACAATGAACAGTTGTATTTTTATTAACTAATGTCAACAAAGATTAATAAATACTTTAACAAATCTTACATAACACTATTTTAGTGTCCTTGTTGTTACATGTAGTTACTGTATTAATAACTATAAATTATGCATAATTACAACTAATCCTAACCCTAACCTTAAGTACGTGTAGTTTAGTTATTATTACTCAGTACTTAAATGTAATTACACTAACACAAACACCTTAAAATTACACGTTGTTAGTTAATGCATTAACTGTTAACTAATGAGACCGTTATTGTAGTGTTACAAAAAAAAATCCTTTTTCTTGACTTTTTTTTCTTTATAATACTAGAAAAATGTGTTTTGTGTAAATAGCTACCTGACTTTTCCTCAGGGCTCTGTACTGAGCTGAGAGAAGCCATTTCCTATAACAAAGTGAAGGAAGTGCCTCCAAATCCAGTTTCATGTGGCAATAACCTGGCCACATACTGTATAACTATAGCTCTGACTGGAAGATATAAAATAATCAGGTTTGTTAGGTTCAGGTAAAACCTTTTTATTTCCTCCAAATACATGCTGTGGTTTGAAAGTTCATATATGCTGGACACTAAGAAGACCAATGGAGGTAAATGATAAACAGAAGCACAAATGGCCTTTACTCAAATATTTGCGGGGTTGTTTTTAGCATGTTGCTATGGTGTTTCTAGGCGATTGTTCTTTTGCGTATCACTGCCTAAACTCAAAAGAAAAACACAAGAAAAGATGAACACTTTGAATTTTTATTGCACACTACCCTGTATGTCCTCTAAAACTCTGTACAGCAGTTTGTTCGGGGTCATTTAAAGAAAAGAAGCCTTTAAATAGGCTCGTTCACTCATAGATACATCTTTTAGCTTCCGTTTTAGGAGCACACGTCTATATTTAAACTTTTTTGTTACATTTTGATAAGTTGTAAAGCAGCCCAGTGTTTTCGAACAGAGGGTTTTATACATTCACAGTAAAGCCACTGAATGTTGAATCACAGCTTTGATGAAATATAAGGCACAATGTTATGCTATAAATGGTAATATCAACAGCATGTGGTAGCAATTTACATAATACTGGACAATTATGCCTCTTTAAGCCTTGATGAATACTTTACAGTGATTTACTTCCATAATATTTTCATGGTTTTACATTTTAGAATGACTCATAAGTTTCTATTGGATCAAGCCTGTCAGCACATGGAAATAATGTTTGCAAACTAAAGCTTAAACATGCATTTCTTCAGCATCAGAATGTCCTGAACTGTGCAAACATGCTTGTAAACAATATATACACATATGCGATTCAAAATAATATAATTTGGAAAAATCTGAAAGGTTAGCAGGATCATTTTTGAATTTGCAGTTGTTTTTGTTTTGCTCTGTTGGTCCATTGAATCACTACAAAAATATTTGCTTTAAGATGCTCAAATTCATTTTGAACTATAGGATTTGATGGCATGGCCTACTTTAGGATGATAGACTTATTCACAACTAAAAAGTTTAAAACAGAAGAATAATCTTTATGCTCTAGAAACAATATCAGCAATAACAGGCAGTAATATAACATCATAGGTAAAAATATCTATCCATTCAATAGATCAAACAAAATACACAGAATACTTCCCTTCGGTTTTGCTTTCTCTGAGTGTAACTGACCACCCCCTGGGTCAATAATAAAGAGTACACTTAAAGTGCACATGAGAAATTCAACATACAATCAATAATCTGTCATATCCTTTCTGGTTCATATTTGATTTCAGGCTGGAACCAGAACCACCACTGTCCACGTACTGAGATAATGTCAGTTGAGATGTTAAGATCATGATTTCAGCAGCAATTAGCAATTCAGAAACAGCACTGATGATTCATGTTTACATCCAACTGATTGTGAAGTTATGACTGAGGTTCAGACCCAAATCTGTTACTGTCAGCACCTAGACAGACATGAGACAAACACATTTCTTTAAGGCTCGTTTTTCTTGTAAGTCTTTTTAGGGCCCAAAGGGGTGAAGGGCCCTATTGTTTTCCTATGATACATTTTTTTTCCCCTCAACATTTTGGGCAATTTTGGGTCCTTAACATGCTCAAAAACTTTTTTGTAAATATAGAGACTTCTTGGAACTTTAATTGAATACCCATGACCTAGATATTTTAAGTATTTCAATATTTTTTTAAATGCATTACAATTTTTTTTTTTTTTTGTAATTCAGTATACCACAGACAAATATTCCAAATTATTTTCAACATAGCCTAATAAAAGCTTGCTGATGAACATACTGAACATATTTAAATTTTAAATATTTAAACTTATTGCTAACAGTTTGAAATTCAAATTTCTCCTGATAACAAAACATGCGCAATCGTCACTGTATTTATAACAAGTACCTTCTTAAAAACAATATTGAAGTATATTACCTGATTGTCACGGTAAGTGAACGAGGCCTCTTGTGAATTCACTGTTACATTTTCTGGCTCCGCCTTCACCCCATAAAAGGAAACAGTTTCCACTGTGATGTAAGTAGCCTCCTCGTGATTATGCAGCACCTCTGATGTCATTGTGTTCTAAAGATCATTAATAATTAAAGATCATTATTGTATATATAAGTAGTTGGCATCATGAGCAAGTGATGCATTTAATAAAATAACATTGAATAAAAATGTGTATTAACTGAATATTTAATGAGAAAAGTTAACAGGTAACAGGTGATTACATGAGATCTGAGAAGCAGCATGTGAAACAGGTGAATAAATAACCTTTTATAACGTGCCTATAATATGAGGATTTAATGAAAGCTTACTGAAAGTAAAGCATTCTGGTGTGCTGCAGTAAAGGTGAATGGTGCTGTTTTCTGTACCTTTTCGACTGTGAAATAGATGTAAGCGTACTGATCAGTCTCATACGAGTCAAGGGTCTCTCCGTCATCCCAATACAAATCACCCTTGGCCACACCGTCCTCACTCAGACTTGCAATCAGATGAAGAGGCTGACCGCTGCTCACCCACAGGGTGGTGTTCGGTCTCTGAAACACAAACACATAGAACAGAATTCAAATAAACATGCCTACGGATCGCAGTGAATGGACGGCCTACACAACTACTAGTAAACTGAGTTTTGTAAACTGAGAAAGACCATTAAAATCTGGATATAATCTGGATTTTGTTTATAAATAAATTATATATAAATTACCTACATATCAATAAATTGACAAAGACTTCTTTAAGAGGTAATTTATTTATTAAATGTATATATACACTAGGGGTCAAAAGTTTGGAATAATTAGAAGTCTCTTATGATCACCAAGGCTGCATTTATGTGATCAGAAATACAGTAATGTTAAAATATAATTTATTCCTGTGATAACAAAGCATCATTACTCCAGTCTTCAGTGTCACATGATCCTTCAGAAATCATACTAATATGATGATTTGCTGCTCTAGAAACATTTATTATTATCATCAATGTTGAAAACAGTTGTTCTGCTCAATATTTTTGTGGAAACTGTGATATACTACCATTTAAAAGTTTGGGGGTAAGTAAAATTTATATATATATATATATATATATATATATATATATATATATATATATATATATATATATATATATATATATATATATATATAAAAAGAAAATTATGTTTTTATTCAAAAGTGACAGTAAAGACATTAATGTTACAAAAGATTTTTATTTCAAGTAAATGTATCAACAGTTTAAAAAAAATGTTTTCAACATTTATGATAATAATAAGAACCATTATTAATTATTGAGCATATGATGTATATCATGTGATAATGTACAACCATACTAATTCATAATAATTAAGCACTGCAGCATATTAGAATGATTTCTGAAGGATCATGTGACACTGAAGACTGGAGTAATGATGCTGAAAATTCAGCTTTAATCACAAGAATAAATACAATTTTTAAATATATTCATATAGAAAACATTTGTTTTAGAATGTAATAATATTTCACAATATCACCGTTTTTAATGTACATGTTGAAATAAATTGTTTTTTAGTAAATGGAGAAAAACTCCTTTACAGAAAACGTATTATGTATAAAATCTGGATTATATTTATAAATAATTACATATAAATTACTTGTTAAGGAAGTCTGTCTCCATTAACTGAAAAACAATAACATACGAATATGCATATATTGTGATTCTTTTTCACCTGTGTAGGTATGATGGATCCCTCTCTGAGATGCAGGTTGATTTTGTCCATTGGAGCCTGAAGTTTGATCTCTTCTCCTCTGCTTACCAATGAATCACCCTGCATGTGACACAAACAAATGTTAATGTTGTATGAGACTACAAAGCAAAAGAATTCTATGTTTCTAAAAGGGTTTCTAGAGAGGATATGACTTACGGTGTGGAAATCGTACCAGAGACCTTTAGGGAAATATCCCACAACATAATCTTGTCCTGCCTCCAAAACCGGTGTAACCAGCAAACTCTTTCCCCATAGGAACTGTTTATCTATCCCATATGTCTTCTCATCGGTAGGGAACCTAAAACACAGCACAGACAGTGATTATATACAAAGAAGTCAAAGTGAAATGATGAATATTATGTGCCTGGATCTGTTTCTAGATACTTCACTAAAAGTTAGAATTCTGTCATCAGATGCTGCTAGATAACTCCAAGGTTTGGAGTAAACTATTCCTTTAAGAATTCAATGCACATACAATCAGGGTTTGAAGTCACATGTGTTTATCTTACTGAAAGAGCAGTGGTGTGGTGACCGTGTGTCCACTGATGTGTGCGTGATGGAAAAGTGTGTAGAGATATGGGAACAGGGAGTAACGGAGAAGGATGGCTTCTTTCATTGCTGTACGAGCTGCAGGGCTGAATGCAGTTGGTTCCTGATCCTGTTGTGAAATGACAAAACTGTTAATCCATCAGTGTCTTGCATTTGGAATAAAACATTATAAAAACAGAATATTATTCTGGCAAAACAACAGACAGATGGGTAACTAATTAGATGAACAGACAAAATCGTCTCAAGACTGCAGAAAACAAGATAAAAACAGTTGTAAAACACAGCAGATCATCTAAAGCAGCACATAGCTTAGCTTAGCATTACGAGTTGTGACCAGCTGCAGCTGCAGATTTTTCTGTAGTCTAAAGCTGTAGTAAACAGTCATAACAGCGTTTGGACAGGAAGAAAGTTCACCTGTTCATCTAAGGAGTTGTGGTTTCTTGAAAAAGGGTAGAAAGCTCCGAGCTGGGTCCATCGGACACACAGTTCTTCTGTAGTGCTGCCCCCAAAGCCACAGATGTCTGCCCCAATAAGAGGAATTCCCAGGATGTTAAATGTCAGCATACCTGGGAAAAAGAAAACAAAATGGTTAGTGAAGTAAATACAACACTATATGGGACTAACTCTGACCTTAACAGAGTAAGGGTGTGTGCGTTTATACCTGGTATAGATGTGGCCAGATCTTTCCATTGACTCCTGTTGTCTCCGAGCCAATGGCCCGAATACCTGCCCTGACTGGGAAACGTAGAGCGGGAAATGATGAAGGGACGCTTCCCTGTGATCTTCCTCAAAGCACTGAGAGAGACAGATGAACATGATCCACTACCGTTTGACAAACAGAAAGTGTCCAAATACTTTTTGTCTTTATTTTGAAAAGTAAACTTGAAACTTTTTGGGGGGGGTGAAATGTTTTGGTTGAAAAGTTTGCTTGCACCATCTTTCTTTTTAAGTGGCACTTAGTTTGACAAAAGTTTGGAGTTGTAAGATTGTTTTTATTTTTTAGAAATTTGCATTAAATTGATCAAAAGTGGCATGTACAAGGTCACAAAGATTTCTATTTCAAATAAATACTGTTCTTTTGAACTATCTACTCAAACTAATCCTGACAAAAATATATCATGGTTTCCACAAATATATTAAGCAGCACAATATGATAATAATAAGAAATGTTTTTTGAGCAGCAAATCAGAATATTAGAATGATTTCTGAAGGATCATGTGACACTAAAGACTGGAGTAATGATGCTGAAAATTCAGCTTTGCATCACAGGAATAAATTACATTTAAAAATTTTAATATATATATATATATATATATATTTATATTAAAATAGAAAACAGCAGTGGTGTAAAGTATTTGAGTAAATGTAATTAGTTACTGTACTTAAGTTTCTTTTTGGCTACTTTGTAGTTTTACTGAGTAACAAAGATATTAGGAACTTTTAAACTCTATGTGACTGCATTTTTGAATAAGTATATGTACTCTTTACTCCAATACATTTGTGATTAATGCAATTACACATTTACATTTTGCATGACACCTAACTTTTTCTGCAGCTGTTTATTTCTACTATAAAGAAGCGATATTGCCATCTAAGGACAGTGAAGGTACTATATCTTGTGCGTTTTGTCTTCTTTACTCACCCAAACTTGTCAACAAGGCTACTTTACATGAATGTGAGGGCATTAGAAGGTAGTTGCTGAATCGCAGGTGTTTGATTTATGAGATGTAGTCATGACTGCAGCTGGTGATGAAACTGAAACCAGAATGTTCAATGCACTGTACTTTGACTAGTTACTAGTCCACTATATTGAAGAGACCTTTCTGAAGGATATTGGTTTACTTATGGCCTTTTTGTACACTTGAGCTTAACTGAATTGTAGATGTTTAAGACGCTGTTGTGTCGACCTTGATTTATTGCAATTTTGAGGCGTTTGAGTTTATTTTTTTCTTCTTATTTTAGAAAATAAACATGATTTCTCATCTTACAAATTAACTGTTTCTTATTTTCACTGGCATGTCTCTTAGGTGTTGAGGACTAGTGCATCTTTGAGCCTACATTTAGTATGAGTAAAATACTTAAAGTCATATTGGAATTGGTCACTTATAACTTGTGATTGAGTCATGTTGGCTGTAAGGTATCTGAACTTTTACAGTTTTTTATGGTTTTCAGGTACTCTTTACTCCTCTGGAAAACAGTTATGTAAATTGTATTAATATTTCACAATATTACTGTTTTTACATTATTTTTCAAATGAATGCAGCCTTGGTGAGCATAAAAGACATTAAAAAAACATTTCAAAAACATAAAAAAAAATATTACAGACCCCTAACGTTTGAACGGTAGTATACAGTATGTATATATTTTTGTGTGATTGTGTGTACCTTTCAGTGGCCTTAGCTTCCATGAGTCCATACAGACTGTGTATGTTGTAGTGAGAGGAGATTTTCTGACGAGCAGATGCACACACAGTCTTGGCCTTTAATGTACCACCCAGAATACCTACAGCAAGACAATATCATGTGTCTTATTGTTGGAAGGAACATAGCATGAATAATGTAGATCTCCACATAATAGCTAATACACTGATACCTGGTGTGTAGGGAGGATTTTCCAGTGCATTCTCTGGACAACCATTCAGTGATCCATCAAAAAAATTAGATGGCTCATTCATGTCCTCGAAGAAGAAACAAAAAGAAGAAGAGTATATTGGGCATATTAAAAAGCAAGATCAATGCTTGGGTAAATAAATTATGAAAGCTTGTTTCCGCCACTAAATAAAAAAAATAGAAAAGGTTATTGAGAATTTGCATCTCACAATTCTCAGATTTAAACTAGTAAAATTGAGTTATAAAGTCAGAATTGCGTGATATAAAGTCAGAATTGTGTGTTTTAAAGTCAGAATTGTGTGATATAAAGTCAGAATTGCGAGATATAAACTCGAAATTCTGAGGAAAAAACAGTCTTTTTGCCCCTCACAATTGGACATTATAACACGCAACTGCAAGTTCATATCTCACAATTCTGAGAAAAAAAAAAAGTCAGAACTGCGAGATTTTAACTCGCAATTGCGTTATAAAGTCAGAATTGCAGAACTGCAGAATCAACTCGCAATTCTGACTTTTTTCTCACAATTGCGAGTTTATATCACGCAAAAAAAAGTCTGAATTGTGAGAAAAAGTTGCAATTACCTTTTTTTTTTATTTTATTTCATGGTGGAATCAAGCTTCCATAAATAATGAACCATCAAACAAGGAATAATACAAATGCAAAACATACAATCCACACGCCATCAAATGCCACTTTGTCATGGAACCTCTGCAGATTCTGGTACCACCATTCATGCGTGTCTGGATTGGAGAAATCTGGAAAAGCGGTGAGACCTGGCCAAACCTTAGAAACAAGCAACAACAACAAAAACATCTGCAGTCAAGTCACATATAATATTCATAATTACTACATTTTAATTTAATTTCGTTTAATCATAACATTTTTTTAAGCTTCCAAGCACTCTTAAAAATGCTAATTAATTACTAAGTTTCTGTTTAGGTTTCACCCGGTCTTGGACTTCATTTTGACACCTACTGGTGCGAATGCAGCATGACAGCCAAGTTTACTGATTACAATGCCATTGTAGAAATGTTTAATGATTCATTTATTCCACAATCAATAAAGCATGAAATTATTGTGGAAAAGTCAGTAGTATTCATCTGGACATGTGATCATGGTGGCTAGCATCCTTATGAAAAATAAAAACAGCTGCCAGAGTCAGTTTTGGGGTCACAGCACATTCTTTTCTTCTTTGGAAATGAATACTTTAATATAGCAGGGACGCATTAAATTAATCAAAAGTGACAGTAAAGACATTTACAATGTTGCAAAAGATTTCTATTTTAATGAAATGCTGTTCAATTCAACTTTCTATTCATCAAAGAATCCTGAAAAAATATTTTTTAGTATTAAGCAGCATAATTATTTTCAACACAGATAAGAAAGGTTTCATGAGCACCAAAATCATCATATTAGAATGATTTCTGAAGGATCATGTGATACTGAAGACTGGGGTAATGATGCTGAAAATTCAGCTTTGATCACAGGAATAAATTACATTTTAAAAAAATATAAAAATAGAAAACAGTTATTTTAAATTGCAGTAATATTTCACAATATTACTGTTTTTACTGTATTTGTGATCAAATAAATGCATCCTTGGTGAGCATAATAATAAAAAAAAATAAAAAAAAGAAGTACCTTCCCAATAAGGACGTCTCCATTCGAGTCATTGATGAAAATCCCTCTCTTCATTCCTTCCTCAAATGGCCAGTAGGAGCCAGAAGGCTGAGAGCTACTGATGCCAGGATCCTGATGGGGAAGCGCAAAAGATACAAACACACAAACTGCAGTTTAAATCAAGCACACTTCAGCTAAATCCACAGTGACACATCCAAATGCTTTAGTGAAGGTTTCAACATTCAGTTGCCAAACAGGCCTCATGACTGTCAGTGAGATTCTAATGCAACACAAAAGAGACGAGAGCTGAATGAAGAAGTGTGTCACATGGATGTTTAATAAACCCACATGACATAGAAGTTCCTTCTTCTTCTTTTTTTTTTTGGGCTGATTTGCTTTCTGCAAATAAATCTATTGACAGTCCCCACAAATTATTTAAGCCACACTGAACATGTATGAATGTCACTGCATATCAAATCAAGCGACATCTTCAAAGAAATGATCATTTGAGCGGGAAACTAACTTTAATTTTCACAGTCATTTGTGCAATGATGTTCAATCAACCGGTGATTTTTAGTGGATGTATGAAGTAGGTTGTCACGGTACCAAAATTTCAGTAGTCAGTTCTCAGTGCCAATTTCAAGTACCAGAACTTGTGTCCCATTTCGTCTTGTCTGTTTGTTATTCCTGTCAACCATTGAAGTTTCCAATTCAATTGCGCATTTAAATTTGGTTGTCAATTCAGAAACTTTGCAGTGTACTTAGCAGTATAAAAAACTAAATTTGCGAAAACCCCCGTTGTAATAAAAAAGCACTTAATTGTACAATGAATCTCTTATTTACATCGTGTTTACACTTCTTTGGTTATAATGAAAGGATTCGCAAGCTTGTGCGTTTTCAGTGGTGTTAAGCGGATTCTGACTTACTTACTGAGTAGCGCCTCTGATAGGCCATTGAGTTCAGGTGCTCAACAGATATGATTGTGATTGGCTACAATGGTCAACACTTATAAAAACACACTGTAAATGCAAATTGAAACCTTTGACGCTCAGAGATTGCTCAAAAAAACATGAAAGTAAGCATTTTAAAGCAGTGGATAACGAATACACCCAGTACTCAGTACAACCAATACTGCAGAAATGCTGGTATCGTTAACTTTTTTTTTATTTTTTAGTACCAACTGGTACCAGTTGTACTGGTATGTTTGACAACCCTAGTATGAAGTGAGTTCCCCTATCCACTTCAAGATCATTTAGGTGTAGCAGAGTAACCTAAGGTATAGCTCATAGTCAATCAAAGTGTTTGTGTGTGTGTGTGTGTGTATGTGTGTGTGTGTATACCAGAATCATGACGTAGTGTTGATCATGTCTGTGAAGGTCTTTCACGAGGTCAGGTAGGGTGGAAAAGTTCATAGGGTCATAAGTGAAGTCTAGAGCACGATCCATGTAGTCAATGTCATTCCACTGAACGTCCTGAAAGAAAAAAAATCAATTTGCTTTGTACAATTTGCAATTAGTCATTTTGCTACATGCACAATGCTAAATCAGTGTTTTTCTGTGGTTCATTACAAAAGCAGAAATCAGACTTCTCTTTGTGTGTCAGCAATATGAGGCAAAGGATCAAGAACAATATGCAACATTAAAATTCACTAGATTTCAAAAGTGCTGTTTTAATGTCCCTGTAAACAACAAATGTTTGTATTGGGGTAAACTAGCATTACAAATAGACAACAGAATCAATTATTTATATATAATTATAGTATACATTCATATTTTTAATATTTTTCATTTTATTATAAATTTTAGTAATTTTATGTGCTTTTTATTGTTTTTATTAAATCTTTTTATATAGCTTTAATTTTTTTATGTCAGTTTGTTTTATTCATTTTAATCACTTCAACTTATTTCATTTAATTTCCAAGACAATATTTCTAATCTTCATTTAATTTTAAGCTATAAGATTTTCATCAAGCCTTTTAGCTTTATTTCAATTACCGTAGACAAAAAAATGTAAGTGTTAGTTTAGTTTTAGTTTAGTAGGTAGTTTTAGTTTTAGTTAACAATAACACTGATTGAAACAGATATACGTTTATGGCATACAGTTTTTGCTTCATCATTTTCTGTGCTGAAATATTTTCTTCTCATTTTTCTTAATGTCTATCAAAAGTGCAAATCTGGTGAGCTACAGCAGGAGATTTCAAATTCTAACTAATCAGTAAACATTTGACTATGAACCATAATCACCTACACTACCTATAAAACTACCTACCTTCACCAAACCAATAATTAATGAAAATGATCTAACAGCTACCGTATAGTACCTGAGGTATCCCATTATTCCGCATTTCTCTCACAACATTCCAGGTTTTGTTGCTAGACTTGTAGCCCCATCGGCAGAGATGATAGCCCAGAGCCCAGTAGATGGGCATTGCAGGCTTACCTAATAGAAAAAAAGAGAGGATACAATCATTAGTTGGTGAATTTCTGATTCTTCATGTCAAAATGCTTATCAAATACTGCTTATGATGCTTGCTGACCTACAACATCCAGGTACTGTCCAATCACAGAGACGGGATCCGGGCCTAGGAAAATGTAAAAGTCGAGGATCCCACCAATCATACGCCATGTGAGAGCAGGTGCAGGCTGCAGAGCCACATCTACATGGCAGAATATTTACAAATGTTAATACAAAGTTCAGACTTACAAAAAGGTGATATGGTATTACAGTAACAGTTTTCTGGACATGGTAGCATTCTAATACCATATTTTTTGATATGCAATGATCCAATCAATTCCCGATGGACAAAATCAAGTCTGGGTGTATTATCATGACCAAATACAAGGCTTATCATAAGCATTACAATCAAACGAACGTCAAAAATAGGTGCAAAATAAACATAGCATACTGATTACGGATTCAACTGTTACCTCAAGATCATGCTAGAACCAAGTGTGCATGTGTGTGATGATGAACCCACCCATTGCATTGCTGTTGAGCATGAAAAACCCATGTGCCATTCCATCAGATTCCACAGAAAGATAAAAGGGATGGACGCCGTAGAGGTTGGTCAGCTCCTGAAAAAACAATCGAGAAGTACAGAAAAGTAAGTGCAATCTAGATCATTTATTAATCTGTGATATTTGCACTTTGCAGTGCTTTTCAAGGGCTCATGTAATCAGTGCAATGTAATATAGTCAATGTCACAAAATATGCATAAACAAATGTGAAATACTGATTTGATTTTAAAGTTTGAGTTGAAAGCTTCAAGCTTCCATGAAGAAAAACAATTACAACACAGAAAACAATGCAACCAAAATCCAACCAGACTAGCAACAAGTTGAACACAGCAGCAAAATTACAGTATTAATTTGTATTTTACTAATCTGCAACAATTACTTTTCCTATAGACTAGATAAAGGGCCACTAATTGTGCTAAACTTCTTGCATTCAGTTTTTTAAGTGAAATTTGAAAGAGCACAGACTGATTATTACATCAAAAGACAAAAGTCATGTTGTTACCATGGGTGGAACATCTCGAGCCCACATGGTGAGTGTGGTCCACTGGACATCATGCAGAAAGTTGGAGCGATGTTCACCCAGCCCATATATGAAACGTGACGGTAATGATGTGGACATCTGCAGGAACTGATCCGCATAGAAGAGAGGAGCTATGGATGTATTCAGCCTAATGGCATGTGAACATGTTAATAACTTAATACTGATACAGAGACATGTTATACACTATAGATTTCAAAACTCAAGTTTTCTGGTCATCATTTCTAATGGTAGAAGAAACTAAATCATTGCATTTTCAATTTAAAGGCAGGTCTGTTTTCTAATGTTAGATGACAATAAACAGTACTTACAGCACAGTTCCTGTCTGCATTCTCTTGACAATCAGCCCAAAAGGGTCTTTGATGAAGTCTACGGTGTAAGAAGGATTTGATGCTCTTTTCTGAACCACAGGAACATCTATAGGCACCTCGTACCTCTTTTCATTTGGGTCCGTTATCTGTACGAGACAAGTGAATATTATGAAACAATAAATAATGTACAAGGTTACAACATTTTCTAATAGGGACATACAGATATTAATATTCTGGCCAATATCAATAAACTGTTATTTATTGTCATAATAAATAAATGGTCGGTCTTAAATTCTATACTATGTTGTCTAAATAAATTGAAAATAAAGCACTAATTATTGATTTTAAATCCTACAAGTAAAAATGGCCATTATAATTATAATTGAGTTATAATATACAATATGAAAAATGGATATTCCTTTTGCTTTCATGATTTGAAATTTAACAGTGTAATTGAGTTATTAGTGTTTGAAGATTAACTTTAGGTGAGAGTTAAATAGATTAAATAACCAATAACTGACTATATTATACATTCCTATTCAAAAGTTTTGGGTCAGTACATTTTTTATTAATTAATACTTTGGCAAGGATACATCACTTTGACCATAAGTGACATTAAAGACATTTATAATGTTACAAAAGTTTTTGATTTCAAATAGATGCTGTTATTTTGAACTTTCAATTCATCAAAGAATTCTGAGAAAAAAAAAAAAGAAAAAAAACTGTTTCCACCAAAATATTAAGCAGCACAACTGTTTTCAACTGTGACAATAATAAGAAATGTTTCTTGAGCACCAGATCAGCATATTAGAATGATTTCTGAAAGATCATGTGACACTGAAGACCGGAGTAATGATGCTGAAAATTCAGCTTTGATCACAGGAATAAATTACTTTACAAAATATATTCAAACAGAAAACAGTTATTCTAAAATGCATTTTTTTACAATATTACTGTTTTTACAGTATTTTGATCAAAGAAATGCAGCCTTGGTGAGCATAAAAGACTTTTTTAAAAAAAAAAATAAAAACTTTTACTAACCCCAAATTTTAGAATGGATATAAATAATTACAAATGACAATTATTAAATGTTACATCTTTAAATGATTAAAAATAAACAGTTTTAAATTTTTAATTAAATTGATTGTATATTCAATGTCAACAGATCTGGTACCAATATATTGAGCATCCCTTTTTTCTGTCAGATCTTTAATTGCATTTTGGTGGTCTGCGAGTGATATGAATGCTAACCGATAACTTCACCACTGGAGCAATCACAAGCAAAAAGAGCCAGTAACATTAAGACCAAAAGTGCTCTCACCTTCACACGCAGTCTGTTGTCTTCCTCAAACAACACTTCCAGCTGCAGTGCATCTATGTCTTTTGGATAATATGTCTTACTGTTCCGGAGCAGTTTTCCCACCTTCCCCATCTCTGTGTCAATAATGGACACCAACTCATAGGATGGATAGTCAGGTGTGTAGAAACACCACGGCACTCCATTCTGTCCCGATGTCTTAGCCTGTGACTGCTGTATGAAGCAGCAGTTTCGAGCATGGCACATCTCCTCCGTGACCACCACGCCTCTCTCAGGATAACAGTCAAACCTCCAAGCTTCTGGAATCTTCGAGCAGGACTGTGGCTGTAGCCACGTCCCGTTTGGACTTTTAGCCACAGCAGGTGGAGGGAGTCTATGGGGTTCTGTGGAAGGTGGATTATGAAACCAAAATATAGTTCCAAGCAGCCAAACACCAGAGAGAACCACAATAAGTCCTCCAAGGGTCAGCAGGGCAACGGTGATGGAGCAGCGAGGGCTCTGGGGCAGCAGGGGCTGTTCTGGGTCTACTTCCTTCCCATCTGTGTCCATTGACTCATCAGGATCCAATAATGCTGCTCCAGAGAAATGAACCTCTTCAGGGGTGAGTCTCTTGTACGACACCATTTCAAACGCCTGAGTATAATTAAGATAAAAAGAAAACAGAAGACAATTAACAGTGTTTGCCAAGGCAACAACATCTCTAACCAAGAATTAAATGGTTATACTTTACAATAAGGTTGCATTTGTTAACTTTATTTAAAGGGATTTGTTTGCTTGTTTATTAAGTTTTTACGCCATATTAGCATCATGGCTATTTACATAGCAAACAAAAAGGTCAATATCATCCATAAAACTTTAAACATTATTATATAAAACATTTCAACTTAACATAAGATAGAAAATCTAAAATACATTCAGGTGATACATTTTGAAATATTCCATGCAAGCATGTTTCTGAATAAAAGCGTTTTCTAGCAGCATCATAAAAATTACAATTCAACAGAATATGCTTAATAGTCAAAGGAACTTTACAAGAGAGACATAAAGGAGGAACTTCGCCTATTAATAAAAACCCATGGGTAAGTCTTGAGTGCCCCAGTCTTCACCTAGTGAAGACGACTTGATCATGTCTTGATTAGTTATGGAAGGTACTTCTTTTTATACTAGGGTTTATTTCATACAGCTTATTATTTTTATTTTCATCCCATTCTTTCTGCCACTTGTTAGTGATCTATAAATTAATTACTGGTTTAAAATCAGAAGGTGGTATTTGACAGTCAGATATTTCCAGGTCAAGCTTTATTTAAAAGGAAAGTTCACCCAAAAATGAAAATTCTGTCATCATTTTTGGGTGAACTATCCCTTTAATGATAAAAATCCTGTCATCAGCAAGTTCTTCAGCAGTTTCACCCTCTGTAGGGCACAGCTATAAGGACACTATATCTGCCAACATTAAAGGGTTAGTTCACCCAAAAATGAAAATAATGTCATTTATTGCTCACCCTCATGTCGTTCTACAGCCGTAAGACCTTCGTTCATCTTCAGAACACAAATTAAGATATTGTTGATGAAATCCGATGGCTCAGTGAGGCCTCCATAGACAACAATGCCATTCAAACTCTCAAGGTCCATTAAGGTACTAAAAACATATTTGAACAGTTCATATGAGTTCAGTTGTTCTATCTTAATATTATAAAGCGACAAGAATACTTTTTGTGTGCCAAAAAAAACGAAATAACGACTTTTCAATAATATCTATATGGGCCGATTTCAAAACACTGCTTCATGAAGCTTCTGAGCTTTATGAATCTTTTGTTTCGAATTAGTGATTCGGATCTCCTATCAAACAGCTAAACTGCTGAAATCACGTGACTTTGATGCTCCGATTCACTGATTCGATTCGTAAAGCTCTGAAGCAGTGTTTTGAAATCGTTTTTTTTGGCGCACAAAAAGTATTCTTGTTGCTTTATAATATTAAGATAGAACCACTGAACTCACATGAACTGTTTCAAATATGTTTTTAGCACCTTTATGGACCTTGAGAGTTTGAATGGCATTGCTGTCTATGGAGGCCTCACTGAGCCATCGGATTTCATCAACAATATCTTAATTTGTGTTCTGAAGATGAACGAAGGTCTTACGGGTGTAGAACAACATGAGGGTAAGTAATAAATGACATTATTTTCATTTTTGGGTGAACTAACCCATTAAGTCCCGCTAAAAGTCACGTGACAGATGTCACACAGAGGTGAACACTTTCTGAAGTGCATAAAACTGCAGATATTTGGAAAAACTATGAGGGAAGTGGCTACTGGAGCTTCCTATTGGAGAGGAAATGAGACCAAATGTCATACCTCTTCTGCTGAAAGATTCATGTTCTTTGCTCTTTTCACAAAATGAAAAAGCAAGCATGCAAAAACAAAGTTACGTTTTGAAATCATAAAACATGTTTTAATTAAGAACATTTGAGTGAAAATTGCCCAGGTATACTAGTTCTCTGTCTAGTTGTAAATGCACTGTTATCCAGAACGGCTAAGTAGGGAGTTCACAACTTCTGAGTTAAAGTCCCAGCATTAGATTGACAAGCCATATCTCAGCTCTTACAGAATACAACATATCAGTTATGAGGTCCTGGAGAGGTCAGAGTCCAACAAAACACTATCTATACAGAGCATACAAACACATGCCTTCAAATATTACACACATCAGGGGTGGCATAATACTAACAATGATGCTAGCCTATGTCTTTGTTGTTGTTTTGAACACTTAACATGCATGTTTTTTTATTTTATTTCAATTATTTCTAAGTACCATGGATTTCCTTGTTGTTTTGCCATGTTCTTTAAAAGCAACTTGGAGTACCATGTAAATATCATTGTATGTGAATACACTTTCAAAACGTAACATGTTAGTACCACAGAATCTCATTACCATGGTTATAATGGATAAATATAGTCTTTTAAATTACTGCATATATCTTCAGATAATAAGTGACAGACCTTGCACACGTTAAAACAAACAAATAAACAAACAAACAAACAAAGCTTCGATTTAATGAACCATCTATATGAATCTCTTAGGAAAGAGGTACATAAAGCTAATGTTTATCTGTGTTATTTTTCCATGCGACATTTTAAATGAATCCACTTCGTTAAAATGGCACAGAACAACATCATATATGTGACATTGCTACACATTATAAACAAGACGGAGCTCACACGAAACATCAAACAACACATACAAGAGAAAAATGCACATTCAAATTAACTTACTTCTTATGCAGTCGGAATATGCAGGATATTATGAGGTTTTAATGTTTGACACACTACATTACATTAGTGAATATCCTATGTTTTTGCACAGCTAAATGTCACGGGTGTTTCATGTCTTGTGAACTTAGTGTTGCTGCGTGCCTTATCACAGTACCAATGGAAATTCGATTCGTTTAGCAAATCGGCTCCTTTAGACGGATCAGTAGAGTGAACGAGCTCAGAAAACGATTCAATTGAGTCATCACTCAATAACCTCCCTTTGTCCCCCGCATTTTCCATGTGATCTTTTATAAGTTGCTGTTTTGTAAAATATTTTATTTGCTTTTTCCAATTTATCACTTACTTCTCAGTTGTACACCTCACTCTGCGATTCGGTTCGAATGAAACATCCAAAAGAGCCGGTTCAAAATAACAATTTCTTCATGATGTTATTCTAGTGTGTGACGCTCGCTCAACTGTGAGTACATCACTGCCATCTACTGGCCTGGAAACAATAGGGCTTGTTAGATAAACATTCAAAAAATTAAAACAGAACCAATTAAAATTCAACTGCAATTAAAATTTGAATAAATAATGAGAGAAAAATTACGTTATAAATAATATGTTTAGGGTCTTAAAAGTTTCAATCTTTAGCCTTTTGTGTTCTTGACATCAGTCCAGCAGATGGCAGCTCAGACTAATAAGTGGAGTGAAAGTGTCTCCACATAAAATGTAAGTGTGATGTAAGTTTATAAAATATTTATGTAATATATAACACTGAAGTAATAATATAATATAATATAATGTGTTGATGGTGAACAAATTCAAATATCCAACTATTATTGGAGCTTTGAAAATGAGAACAGCCTGAAATGTGTCGTCTTCTTTTGATTCAGTTGTACTGTCTTTGATCTATGTTGATTGAATTCAGTTTGATTCAACAAAGGGAAGGCAGGTCAGTCTTTGTTCTGAGCTGTAACATTATTAAATCCTTGAAAAACTGAAAATATAGCATGCATTTTTTTTACTCTTGAAATCTTGTAGCATATGACTCGTTAGAATCATTTACATCCGTAGACAAAGAAATAGAATATTTTATACTCAACTGAATTCACGCACCAGACATTTTATAAAGATCATAGATCGCTTTTGTTGTTTTAATTATCGATGTTAAGAGATTTGCTCTGAGCCGCATGTTGTTATTAGACAATTTGACACAGTAATCTTCCTCTCTCAAGTTCTCCCACGCTACAAATGATTCCACCAGAGAAATGAAAAACTCAAAGTCGGATTTACACCGCAAGCCTCCTAATTGTCGAAATATCGTCTTGTTTGCCCACGCATTACCCTCTAATACTAGATGATAATCTCTATCTTATGAGGCTCCATTATAATAAAGGTGAAACAAATCATTCTCAGTTTTCAACCCTAATTTACATGAATATTTCTCAAACCACAAACCCTCCAGTCAAAATTAAATTTATCTCAGGATAAAGTGTGTATGTATATTTTGAGGTCAAGATGACAAGTGCCAACATAGAGTAGTGTATAGAAACATGTTCTTATATCATAAATCCAGCATGTTCATGTTTAGCTGGAGCCGTTTCCCTCAGGCATGCACGAGGTCATCTCAAGGGCCAAGTATGATATGTGACATACTTTCAGGCCTCATTATATATATGCTCTGCTACAAAACTCATAGTGAGCAGCATTTTAAGCTGTCATCACGGGCTGTGAGAAAGTAGGCCTCCTATATGCTTAATTTCAGTCAAATTCTATGCAAGGGTGTTTTAGGTTGTGTTTAAATGCGGTTTCTAAGGTGTTTCAAGTCACCGTGAAATCAAAATGGACAATTCTTATTTTTTATGGAATATTTCAGTATTTATCATAAATGATTTATCCGTGCACATCATTTAAAAAAAAAAAAAAAATCATGTGCCCTCAGTCTTTAATCAAAATATCTTCCTCTTCCTCTTGCAGTGTCTCTTCTCTGATGACGTGTTTACTGACGTGAGGGTGGGGCAACCTGTCAATCACATGAGGTCACAGCAAGCAAGCAATTTCCGATTAACAAAATCAAGTCTCGGGTTCGAGTCTCAGTACTGGCAGGAAATGTAGGTCGGGGTGAATGAATAGGGCTTTCTTCCACTCTCATTACCCACACTCTCATAACCCCAATCACTCACCGGGTGCTGCAGCAAAAATGGCTGCTCACTGCTCCGGATGTGTGTTCATGGTGTGTGTGTGTGTGTGCACTTGGATGGGTGAAACACAGAGCACAAATTCCGAGTATGGGACACCATACTTGTTAACGTTTCACTTCTATTGTTTTATTGCTTGAGTAAACCTGTGTTTGCATCTCTCGTATTTACTACTACATAGGGCTTTTCACACTGCGCTTAACCCAGGGTTAGCGTCGTTCTAAACACCGGTTTTAACCCCGGGTAAAGGAGCGTTTTACACTTGTAAATTAGATGCAGGGTTAGCACTGCTTTTTGTCTGGGGTTATGAAACCCTGCTCTGGAACAGGGTTAGCAAAGGAAAACGCAACAATTGGAGTGAAGAAGAGACCGTCATTCTTACCTTTATAGTTCGGAAAGTTCAATAGAAGTAGGCGTTGATGATCTTCTGCAGAGGTGGTCTTTTGTCGCACTATTACATCAAAATCTGAAACGAGTCTTTTTCTGAGCTTGATTTCAATAAAAGCTCTTTTAATAAAAGTTTGGACTAACAAGGAAGTTGAGTTCTGAAACTTACAGGATAATTTTATCGTACAATGACCTCTTATATGTCAAAAGGTCAAGGGAAATTTTCTCAATTCATGACCCCTTTAATATAAACTAACAATGAAAAATACTTCTAAATGTTTATTAATCTTAGTTATTGTTATTTTCAACATTTACTAATAATGCATTATTAAAATAAAAAATAAAAGTTGTGTCTGTTAATATTATTTAATGGACCTGAAGCTACCAAGAACTAACAATGAACTGTTGTATTTTTAATAAAGGGTTAGTTCACCCAAAAATGGAAATTAAGTCATCATTTACTCACCCTGGTGTTGTTCTAATGCTGTATGCCCTTCTGTTTTATGGGCCACAAAAGAGAATTTTTAAAAAATGTCCCGGTTGTCCATATAATGGCAGTGAATAGTGACCAGCATCAAAAAGACACAAAATGACCCCATTCACTCCATGTTGCCCAGAAAAAGTGCACAAGTTGTGAGAAATAAATATTAACAAAAATGCGACATGAAATAAAACCCATGTACCTTCTTCTCTGAGGTGAATATATCCACTGTGTTCATCGTAACAAGAAGTTAACGCATTCACATCTGTCAACTGTCATTCTAACAGACAAACAGAGTTCTAGTCCAGTGATATTTGACTCAGTGAAGAAAGTATGAATACTTTTTTGGGGATTTCTGCATTGTATTTCATGTCACGTTTTTGTTAATCTTGATTTCTCACAAGTTGTGTGCTTTTTCTGGGTGAGATGGAGTGAACTGTGGTGCTAATAGTCTCATGAATGTGCCCAAGGAGAAGCCCAATGGCCATTTTGTTAAATTTTTGTTATTCACTGCCAAGTCTGCTATATGGACGAGCGCAAACTGGACATTTTTTTTCAGCTTTTGTGGTCCATAAAAGAAAGAAGGGCATACTACATTAGAACAACACCAGGGTGAGTAAATGATGACTTAATTTTCATTTTAGGGTGAACTATCCCTTTCATTCATGGCCCAAGCACAGCGTTTGCTCATACTAACCCTATATACTCAGTATGAGCAATAAAGATTAATAAAGATGTTATTTTAGAGCCACCCGGCATCCAAGCCTCCCTCATTCTCTCATTGTTGGTTGGTTGGTCACCGATGGGACAGCTGCTTCCCAGTGGGAATAATCAGTTTGACCTTGGACAATAGTGGCTGCAGTCATGCTACAGTGCTGAGGCATAGGCATTCACAGCATTGGGCACTGAGCTGGAAAAATGCTATCCACCCTAAGACAAAAAATCTGCTCATACAGCAAGATCCACTCTATAAGAGATAGAAAAACTGTAGCTATCTGTCAGTGTGTGTGTGTGTGTGTGTGTGTGTGTCGGAGGAGAAGAGAAAGTGTTTGTTAACACCAAAAGGCAATGTAGGAATTAATTCTTTGAAATGTATAATGAAGTTTAAAGTTTGGGGCTGCTTATTAAGTTCTCTTTTTCAAATTAGCTTGGTGTCACTGACAATCCAACATGCCGATTCACTCTGACGCAGGTCAGATAGAAAAGAAAGCGTATGTGTTCTCACGATGTAACCTCAAGTCACATTTATTCTTTCTCTACCCAGGAATGAAATGAAACATTTATTCATTAAAGTCACTGTCAGTCTGCCAGAAAAATAACTTTCTGGAGCACTAAACATGCACACGCACAACGTGGCATTGAATGAAAACTGTGAAGATTGAAGGGGGAAATTAATTAACTGCAGTTGGGGAACATTTCATCCATGGTTTCTTTCATTGGCTCATATCATTTCAAATGTCTTTCTCTCACTCTCTCTAATAACAA
Organism: Hypophthalmichthys nobilis; assembly: GCA_037950665.1. Lineage (NCBI taxonomy): Eukaryota > Metazoa > Chordata > Actinopteri > Cypriniformes > Xenocyprididae > Hypophthalmichthys > Hypophthalmichthys nobilis. Next base: position 7,604,654 of record CM075480.1, read on the forward strand.
TTTGAGATACATTTGTGCAACTTTAATTTATTTCAGTCTCAAATTACCCCAAAGCCCCTGTGTTTGAGAGCCGTGTGGACTGGTCAGCTTAACAGACATTAATGTGGCTTCCCTATTGTAAACCTTTCTGATTTTAACACCATTTACAGAATCAAGTTCACATGATGACAGTCAAGGACGAATTATGTTTCTGTGAGGCTTTGGGCACTAGCTTCTTTTGCTCTTGTAGAAATTGTAAAATGTCCAGATAATAGGATCTTACATTGCAAATATGAGAAATCACAATTGTTAGATAAAAGGTTGCAGTTATCAGAATGAACACACCATGTACAGTATGTAAAAAAGACAGCAATGTACTATGGCTAGTATACAACATTATAGATGCAATAAAGTGTTCAGATAGTGCTGATGAAGGGCCAGGAACAATAACATTTTTCAATTCTTAGTTCATTTCACATTGTGACAATAGTGAAGGCACACATTCCAGCTCTATTTGTCTATCTATATCAAATTTGTACCTGCAGTCGCTTGTTTCAATGTATCAGGCCTTCGCTCTAAGCTGGAGACCCCTGACAGTCAGTAAAATTATGTAATAATTTTAAGTTTTAATTATTTTAAACTTTTAATTTAAATAATTTAACAATGTAGTATTTAATAATTTAATAATTTTAATTTTTAATAATTTAATCATTTATATACACTACCATTCACTACCAGTTCTGAAAAAAAATCTCTTATTTTCTCCAAGGCTCAATTTGATCAAAAAATGCAATAAAAATATATTTTTTTTTTTTTGTTGAAATATTTTTACAATTTAAAATAACTGATTTCTATTATTTTATTTTTATTTTAATATATATATATATATATTTTAATATATATATATATATATATTTTAAAATATAATTTTATTTATATATATATATATATATATATATATATATATATATATATATATATATACACACATACACACACATACTACCAGTCAAAAGTTTGGAATCAGTAAAATCTTTAATGTTTTTAAAAGGGGTTTCGTCTGCTCACCAAGGCTGCATTTATTTAATTAAAAATACAGTAAAAACAGTAATATTGTGAAATATTATTACAATTTAAAATAACTGTTTTCTGTTTGAATATATTTTATAAAGTAATTTATTCCTGTGATAGCAAAGCTGAATTTTCAGCATCATTACTCCAGTCTTCAGTGTCACATGATCCTTCAGAAATCATTCTAATATGCTAATTTGCTGCTCAAGAAACATTTATGATTATTATCAATGTTGAAAACAGTTGTGTACTTTTTTTTCAGGATTCCTTGATGAATAGAAAGATCAAAAGAACAGCATTTATCTGAAATACAAAGCTTTTGTAACATTAAACACTACCGTTCAAAAGTTTGGGGTCAGTAAGAATTTTTATTTTTATTTTTTTGAAAAGAAATTAAAGAAATGAATACTTTTATTCAGCAAGGATGCATTAAATCAATCAAAAGTGACAGTAAAGACATTTATAATGTTACAAAAGATTATATTTCAAATAAATGCTGTTCTTTTGAACTTTCTATTCATCAAAGAATCCTGAAAAAAAAAAATATTGTACACAAATATTTTGTACAATTGTACACAATAAAGGTTTCTTGAGCAGCAGATCAGCATATTAGAATGATTTCTGAAGGATCATGTGACACTGAAGACTGGAGTAATGATGCTGAAAATTCAGCTTTGATCACAGGAATAAATTACTTTATAAAACATATTCAAACAGAAAACAGTTATTAAAAATTGTAATAATATTTCACAATATTACTGTTTTTATTGTATTTTTAATTAAATAAATGCAGCCTTGGTGAGCAGACGAAACTTCTTTTAAAAACATTAAAAATCTTACCGATTCCAAACTTTTGACTGGCAGTGTATATATACATTATATGTGTGTGTGTGTGTGTGTATATATATATATATATATATATATATATATATATACACACACAGAACATAGTTTTATTTTATTCAAGCACACATTAAATATATATATAATTCTCTATATATATTCTTTTCAATTTAATGTGTCCTTGAATAAAATAAAAGAAAATGGACTATGTTTTGTGTACATCAACTACAAAAAGTTAAAAAAAAAAAAAAAGTAAAAAAAATTATTTAACAAAATGTGACATGCTACAGCATCTAAATTGATTAGATCACTTTGCAGAGTCACATACAGTATTAGCATATATTGTGAGAACTCATCAAAATATATGTGGAGTCATTGTTGGGATCTGAAAATGGCAACCCACCAGTGATCATGAAAGAAAGTGTGTGAAAGAATTAAAAATAAAAATGTGAATATGCATAAGTGCGTATGGTTTATGGACTGGCCAGCCGGTGTCCTGCATAAATGTCCTTTGAAATGCAGTGAAAGCTTTGTACCATAGCCATATGGCTCAGGATCAGAGAAGAGACCAGACACAGGCAAAAAAACAGCAACAGCACACACATGCACACACACAAACATCTTTGTTCATTCATATTTAGCTCAGACAGTATGCATATGTGTATATGAATATATGATCACTTATTCAGTCTTGTTCAATACGTGCTAAACAAATGTTAAGTTTAAACTTTATTTTTCAGAGGTTGCACTTGCATAGCCCAGTTGTTTCTCCAGAGAAAAAAGAGACATAAATAAGGCAATTTTTGACATATAGTAAAAGTAGAGTTATATCAAATTAATCTGGAAAACATTAACACAGATAATTAGTCTTGGGAGAATTTGATGAGAAATGTTTGAGTTCATATTGAGATCTCTGGCTCAGACTCTAGCTCTGTTTCAGACTGTCGAGATTTCTAGAGAAGATAGATGGTCTTTTTTTTTTTTTTACTGAAAAATGTATATTAACATCACTCAGAAAAAAGGTACAAAACCTTTTCAAAAGGTACACCTTTGTTTGTACCTTTTTACCCCTAAAGACTGCGTAATAGTATCTCAAACGTACCATATTAGTACCTGAAGTGTATTACCTAAATGGTACATATCAATCTTTTTAAAAGGTCCCGCCCCAATAACATCTTTTGAACTTTAAGTGGGTAAGTTAACTTGTATTTTGATGTGAGATTTTGATATGATTTTTGGTGTAATGGCAAAAATGTAGAAAAATTACAAAGAAAATACAAAGTTATATCTGGTGTATGCAATCTACAATACACTGCCTTTGTTTGGCAGCATTACAGCATCTAACGTGTGTTTGTGTGTCTATTAGAGAGATAGAGAAAGCAAATGAGGGTAGTAACTGTATTGCATCTTAGTTAAAATAGTGTGTTATTGTAGCCTAGAGAAAAACAGAGCTTATTGTAAATCAATACATAGTAAATGTTGAATTTAAACATTACACGGAAGAATCGACAGTGTTAGAGACATTCAGACAAAAAGCAATGTCTAACAGCCATCTCAATTTCCTTGTTGGTTCAATACTTTCTAAATCACACTGTATCATAACTTTTAAGGCCAACATTTAATATCTGTCAAGGGCAACGAAATGAAAGCTGGGGCTGTAAAGCGCAAAAGAAAATAAATATATAAATTAAAAAGCACCATAAGGTACCATAAAAGTAGTCCCTATGACTCATGCACCATATTCCAAGTCCTCTAAAGCCATACAACAGCTTTGTGTAACAAACAGACTGAAATTTAAGTTCTTATTTGCTGAAAACAGCCTTTCTGCCAAAGCTCTCAAATCTCATCACTGATGTCCAACCTTGACATCTGCAGTACATTTGAAGATGCACAAGAGTATATTCAGAATGTAATGAAAAGTAAGTCTTCGCACACTGTTTTTTTTTTTTTTTTGTTACTGTGGCCATATTAAAGATGGTGCCATAGAACTGAAAAGTCTTATCACAGCTAAGGGGGTTTAACAACGCTGCTTAGCTGTTATAAATTCACTGTAAATCACGGCTTCTTGGGGCCTATTGCTTTATTATCCGACAGCAGCTTCAGTGTAACGTGCTAGCTTGAGTCTTTAACCGTTGCACTCGCGTCTCAAGTCCTTTGGGGACATTCTTTGGCCCTGTCCCAAATGGCACACTTCATAGCACTTTCAGTCTTGTGGACTTACAATGGCTGCCGTGTGCGTGTCCATTAATGCCACGAGACCGTAGGGTGTCCCAATTGTCAATTTTAGGTCTCAGTGCCCCCTTTGCGGTCGATATGTGCCCTCGATGCACACTTTTGCCGAGCCTGCACTGGTGTGAGCTCCGCAGCAGACAACTTCCTGACAGTCAAAGCGGCGTTATGTCACGAAAGTGCAGACTCGTAGGAAGACCGCGAGTGTTAAGGGTGCCATTTGGGACAGGGCCTAAAATGCTTAACGTGAAAACGCTTTACGTGAAAAATGCTTAATGTGGCTTAATTTACTAAGACAGTGTTATTAACAAACCAAACTTAGTAAACACCATACTAATAAAGCATACTATGTACAGAAAAGCAGATGAGCCCATAATTTGAATGCAACACGTTTAATTAGGGTACATGTTAAAGGGTTAGTTCACACAAAAATGATATTTCTGTCATTAATTACTCACCCTCATGTCGTTCCACACCCCTTCATTCATCTTCGGAACACAAATTAAGATATTTTGATGAAATCTGGGAAGTTTTTTTATCCTCAATTGAAAGCAATGAACTTACCACATTAATTTTTTTTCAGAAGTAAAAACATTGTTAAAATAGTCAACGTGACTACAGTGGTTCAACCTTAATGTTATGAAGCGACGAGAATACTTTTTGTGGGCAAAAACAAAACAAAAATAACGACTTTATCAAAGTCCCTTTAAGACAAGTCATTTCACTTGACGGCCATCTTTGAAATGCCTCTCGGGCATTCAAGTGCAGCTCCTATCTCTTTTAATGGGGAAACATCAAATTCTCCAAAGCTGTTTGCCAAGCTTTCGATTAAATTTCATATTTTAAATCACCAATGAAATCTTACAACAACTGTCTCCTAAATTTTGTTTCTAAACGCTCGAACCATGACAAAAAACGATATTTTTCAGACTGGATCAAGCTAATGCACATGCACAGTCATAAGTGCACATCTCATCTGACTGTTTCTATAGGAACCGGAGCTTCTAAGGGCTGCTGCAGTGATGCGATGACTTTACTAATCGGTGATTGGCTCTTATTTTGAAGGCGGGACTTATTCCGCCATATTGCGCATTCAAAACAATACGAGTGACGTGATTTGCGTTATTCTATAGACCTTTTGCAGCCCTGCCTCTTTTCAGTGCTGCGCTCGTTGTCTTTTGACTTCTGGTTTGTATTTCCACAGCGATCTTACGTATTTATGAATGAGCTGCTCGTTTTAAAATCTTTTGGGTCTACTGATATTTAAGATATCTGCTTTAAACATTACAATGCTCACAATAACTTTCATTAACTCTACAACAAGTAAATCCACTTTGCCAGCTAATTATTTCGACAGCCATGCCATAGGAATGTACAGGGCTACCGCAAAAACGGAAATTCAAAGACAATATTACAATAGGGTCCTCACACCATCAGTGCTCGGGCCCTAAATATAAAGATGGTGGCGCGCTTGTTTCTCTGGCGCATAAGGTCTATAGTCTTTGACTTTATTCAACAATTTTTACTCTTCTCTGTCAGTCTGTTACACAGTTGTCGCAGTGCTGCGTTTCCGTGTTTACGTCTGAACGCCAGCTCATAATTGGCCGGCTCATGCGTCAGCATCACACGAATGCGTCGAATATCACCCCCACCCCGCAAAAAAAAAAAAAAAAAAGAAAAACAGAAATATTACTACAATTTAAAATAACTGTTTTCTATTTGAATATCTTTTAAAATGTAATTTATTCTTGTGATGGCAAAGCTGAATTTTCAGCATCATTACTCCAGTCTTCAGTGTCACATGATCCTTCAGAAATGATATGGTGATTTAGTGCTCAAGAAACATGTCTTATTATTATCAATGTTGAAAACAGTTGTGCTGCTTAATATTTCTATGGAAATATATATAGATGCAAATATGTATGTATATATATATACTGACCCAAACTTTTTAACAGTCGTGTATGAAGTCTCTTTTTAACTTGGTTACTCTTTCCCACCAGTCTGTTAAACCAATTCATCGCTTCCCATCCTTTATTCCTTCCCTTTTTACTTGCTCTTACCCTCACAGCACTTTCTTGATGTGTGTTGGTTGGTTTAACCCTTAATCTACAGTCACACAGTTCTCCTAGGAAAGGCACTTTGAAGATTATCATGGCATCAAGCCTTTCATATCCATCCCTCAGAAGTCCTGATGTCTTTGTAAAATGTCCTGTTTTTTCCCCCTTAAATCTAGCTGTATACACACCTAAAACCTGTCACGGCCAAGAAGTTCTTCTGCTGATCAAGGAAGAGTACTGAGTAGTTACATCAAACTCTCTTCCCCCTCGCTCTCGATTTCTCTTTCTCTCTGTTCCTGCTTCCTCAGAACGGTGCCAAGTGTGTAAACGAGTAAGCAGATCATTTAAACGAGTCTTCAGGTAAGACGTGAGCATGTCCCAGCGTGCCTGGGCTAAATGCCAAGCTCAAAAAAAACCAATGATCAGCGCTCAAAGAGGACACAGAGAGCATGTCTCTCTAGTTCCTCTTCTTTCTCCTCTCACTTCCTGCCTGTCCATCTGTTTGTCCTACAAACCATGTTTTTATGAACCACTTTTATAAGTCCCAATATCAGTCTTGTAACCGTATATAATAATCACATCACCCTCTGAGACCGAACCTGGCGCCATACTGGGCTTCTGCCATGCACTGAGTGATGCTGTTTACCATTTTGTGCAGTTGTCCTCAGTGGAAGGTTTTATGCTTGGCTGCGTTAGATGACAGGCAAGGCAGGTGACCGGCCCAAAGTCGGGCTGCTTATTATAACCATGACAGCGATTTTAAAAATGCTTTTGAAGGTGATGGATTACTTAGTCAATGAAGCTTAATAAAGTTAGATCATGAATACTATGACTCATACAGTATTTGTACTTAGAGATTTCAACCAATGCTTTCAAAAAATGAATAATTCCCCCCAAAATTAAAATCTTGCCATAATTTATTAATTTAGTCATTCTAACTATAATAGAATCACTGTGATGCTATCATAGGTTTTATTAATATTTTAAATTAGTTTTTGTTTTTATATTTACAGTTTAATTTTAGTTAAAAGTTTTAGTAGATTTGTTGTGGTTTTATCATTTTATCAGGTTCATTTTTTTTAATCTGTATGCTTTTTTTATTCATTTTTATTTCAGTTTTAGGTTTAGATTTTTAAGTACAACAAGTTAAAGGGATTCACCCTTTCACCCAAAAATGAAAATTATCCCATGATTTACTCACCCTCAAGCCATCTTAGCTGTATATGACTATCTTCTTTCAGACAAACACAATCAGAGTTGTATTAAAAAATATCCTGGCTGTTCCAAGCTTTATATTGGTAGCAAATAAGGGCTTGAGATTTCAAAGCCCAAAAAAGTGCATCCATCCATCATAAAAGTAATCCATACGACTCCAGGGGGTTAAATAAAGGCCTTCTGAAGTGAAGCAATGGTTTTTTGTAAGAAAAATATCCATATTTAAAACTTCTCGTATGTTGAAATCCTCTGACATTTCTCTTTAAAAATTCTCATTTTAGACTAATTCGTGACCGGTGTTTTGTTTTGCTCTGTCTTCTGCGCTTCCGCGTTCATCAATACGTCATACGTTGGGTCAGAGGTCACTCTTCCGCCAAAACTAGATTAGCGTACGGCCATTGCTGGAAGCCAGTTACTATAGTAAATAAAGTTTTAAATATGGATATTTTTCTGACAAAAACCCATCGCTTCACTTCAGAAGGCCTTTATTAACCCCCTGGAGCCGTGTGGATTACTTTTATGATGGATGGATGCACTTTTTTGGGCTTCAAAATCTCGAGCACCATTCACTACCATTATAAAGCTTGGAAGAGGCAGGATATTTTTAATATAACTCCGATTGTGTTCATCTGAAAGAAGATACATCTAGGATGGCTTGAGGGTGAGAATCATAGGATAATTTAAATTTTTGGGTGAACTATCCCTTGAAACTAAATTAAAATGAGAAATGCTGCTTTGGCAACTAACGAAAAGAAAATTAGTTTCATTTTTATTTTATTTTTTAATTTTTTATTATATTTCAGTTTATGTTTAATTCAAGTAACTAAATGTTTTTTTTTTGTTTGGTTTTTTTTGGAAAAAAAACAGTTTTAGTTAACTATAATAACCCGCATTCATTTCCTCTGCATAGTGCAAAAAAGATAATTGGTTATAAATGTTTTAAGTATTTTTTTATTCAAAAACAATAACAGTTTTTGTTATAAAATGCCATTTTAAAATGAAAGCGATCCTCGTCTACCTGGCGTTTCCACAGAGTTTCAGAAATGATCTCTGTCTACACTACACGGACGAAAACGCATGTCACATGACCATTCATGCACACTGGGCATGCGCGTACAAGTGTAAACAGTTGCCTCTTGCGCATGTAAGTAGCTGCAGTATTAAAAAAACTGCACAATGGCTGCTAAGAATTACAACAAAGCCAGCAAAGATTGCCACAAAGACAGCCACATAGCAAATCACTAAAAACACTCAGAACACTTTTGATACCATATAGCAACGCACTGGCAACCACTCAACATGACAAGCAAATAAAACTCTAGTGTAAATACATTTCACAGACTAATTTTTGACTGTTATTTTCATCATCTCATTTTATCATCTAATGGTTTGGTATCATTTAAAAATTTCTATGCATCACCCTGGTGACAGTACGTCTCTTCTGGAGCTATAGTCTGCAGAGAGAAACAACTTCTAAAAGTCTCAGGGATCTTGAACATGTCTATTGTTTTCATGTAAAGGAGGTTGTACTGGGAAATGATATTTTTGGAGCACTGCAAACATCACCTCCTGTGATTGGACTATGTGTTTGGGTGAGGGAATTGAGAAACATGCACAAGGCTGCTAGGGTTATAAATTTCTCCAGTTGTTCTTCAGAAGTAGACATTTATGACTTGAATTGATAAACTATCAGCATTGCCGTTTTGAACTGAACACATTTTAAGGACTTTGTGTTCCTGACTGAATGAGATCCATGAAGGAGTCATCACTCATTTTGATGTATGAATGTGTTCGTTTAAAAATAGGTAAGCAATCGTGAGTTTAAGTTTATAATCCAAACGATGTTTGAGCATGAGCCAAAAGCACACATTTTGGGAAGTTCTCTTATAGCCAACAGCCAGATTTGAAACTCCTGTCACCTTTTGATGACCTTTTAAAGTAATTATTTGATAGTGAGTACTGGTTACCGTCTGCAGCAAACTTGATCTACAATCGCAAATAAAAGTGAAAAACTGATGCCCTTGGGGACAAAAGGTATATAAAAATAGTTTAAAACATTTTCTAGATTACAATGAGAAGGCTCTGTAAAACTCCAGGAATCCAACTTTTATTGGTTTCTTAAAAATTTTATGAGACTTGGCTAAGAGGTGAAGTGCCGTATTGAAGTTGATAATGCAGGAAAAAATTACATTTCTTAAAATGATGTTCTCTGATGCTCTAAACCTCCCTTAACTGAGACATTTAGCAGTCTCACTAACACCACTATTCCTGCTGTTGTTTTTGAGGTGTTGAAGAGAGTGTTGGTCAGCCTGAAGACTGTGTTACAGAGGGAACAGCTCATCATTTACACTTAAGAGGCATCCAATGTCACTATCAAAAACTCCAGAGCATTTCACACTATGCATAACATAAGGTTTAATGTGTTTTTGTTTTCTTACCCTGAGTAAAGGCTACTTGGGTTAAGAAGCATTTCTCACAACATTTTCAAAGTCGTTGTGATGCTGTCAGTACAGTGAGAAACAGTGTGACGCCATGTTTTGGTGAGTTGTTTTCCAACAGACAGCAAATCGTAAACAAAACAAGTTGTTAAAATATTAACGCGCTTTGTACAGTGTTTCAGCATCTGAAGGAAGCAGCAAAAGTCAATATGAAACTGTACACAACCCTTTTCACTTCTATTGTGGTGTGTATCCAAGTGAAACAGTATATTCACAGAGACAAAATATATTTTCAACATTTTGAATGATAGATATTTGTAGGGAAGGAAAAATAAGAAGACTAAAAGATTACAAACAACAGCCTGTTTTTGTTTTTCAGAATAATGTGTACCAATAAAACAACACACACAATTATGACTATACATGTAATTCATAATAAGATTATTCAAAATAAGACTAGGGTCAATTTTGATTTCATGTTGAATTAAAAAGTCAAACAGTGCCATGGATGTTAAAGGTTCTTCATTGATGCCACTAAAGAACTTGAACTCTTTTCATCACTTATCTCCCTTTTTATTGCACAAAAGATTCTTTATAGTGGAAAAAGGTTCATAGATCATTGAAATGTTCTTTAAAAATAGTTCTTTTAAGAACTGTTCACTGAAAGGTTCTTTGGGGGAATCCAAAATGGTTATTCAATGATATCAATAAAGAGTATAATACTTTGCAAATTAAAGGATTAGTTCACCTTAAAATGAAAATGACTTTACTCACCCTCAAGCCATCCTAGGTGTATATGGTCACGTTCACACAGTACGTTTTGGGGATTGACAACCGCATTTACTTACAGGTGTGAGTCTTGAAATGTCCCGTTCACACAGCAACTTACAGTAGCGTCTCGAACACAGTCTGTATGAATGTACAATGAGAGTCAAGCCCGTATTCTCTTACTAGTAACTATAACGACGTAATATTAAAGATGGCGACGTCTATAAAACTGAAAAGTCTCATCACTTTTGACATGACAAGAGACCAATTGAACCGCGAGTTTATCCATTGAAACTTCATTAACCAACAGCAGCATGTAAACATGCGCTAGCCGGAGTCTTTAACCGTTGCACTCGAGTGTCAAGTCTTTTGCGACGTCTCGCGCACAGTGTTGCCAAGTTCACGGTTTTCCCGCGGAATTGGGCTACTTTTACACTGCTGCCGCGGGTTGTTTTTCATGTCCGTGGGTTGAATCGACCCAAAATAACGTGATATTTAGTCCCTGGAATGCGAATTTTACCAGGGGAGCCCCGCCAAAAAAGCGAATTTTACCCCTGTAACCCGATTTTTACCATGGGACGCCCCTGAAATGCGATTGGGCTAGTTTTGAGGAGCAATTGGGCGGGTTTTGTTGTGAAAACCTGGCAATCCTGCTCGCGCATGACACGGCATTTGAATTTGGAAAACAAACACAAAACTGACTGGAGCCGCTCCGGTGGAGAACAGACTGGATCTAACACCTTAAGATGACGCACAGCTCATATCTCTTTCGCTGTAAGTTACTGAAAGCGAAACCACACACAGAACACCTTAGAAGAGCGTCTCTCTCGCACTGTATGACGTGACAGACAACTAGTTGTCTAGTGCGGTTCCGTTCAAACAGCGCTGAATATACTGAGAATGGGGTTGTAAGTCCTTAAAATTTACGGGTGTGAGTTCGGTTATAAAATGCGGTTGTCACACCCGTAAATAACCGTACTGTGTGTGAATGTAATGTAACCGTATTAAGGACTCAAATACAGGACTGACAACCATATTCTGCTGCTGTGTGAACGTGGCCTATGACTTTCTTCTTTCTGATGAACACAATCAGAGTTATATTAATAAATATCCTGACGCATCCAAGCTTTATAATGGCATTGGACGGGACCAACCAGTATGAAGCTCAAGAAAGTGCATCCATCCATTATAAACGTACTCCACACAGCACCGGGGAGTAAATAAATGCCTTCTGAAATGAAGCGATGCGTTTGTGTAAGAAAACTATTCATATTAAACAGGTTATAAAGTAAAATATCTAGCTTCCACCAGACTGCCTTCCATATTCAACTTACGGAGAAAGTGTAACGCCTCTCGCAGTTCAAAACGCAACTGACTAAACTTGATGCGTTTTTCCGAGCTGACGTGGGCGTTCACTCTGTTGCATGTATAGCCTCAGAATTTGCGTCTGAATAGCGCGCCGCTCCGTGGGCGTGGCCGAATCAGTGGATAATGAGCTGAGCCACGAACTACTGACATGTCTCTCTTTTCATACAGATTACATAAACAGAGAATATTTGTTTTTGATTTGACTTACATGATTTAAAACCCCATTTCAACGTTTCTTTAGACATATGTCTCATTTTTGTGTGATTAGTATTCACTAAGTTACAGTTCATTTTCTAAGGGAGTATCAGATTGGACTTCATTCAGAGAGAGACGACAGATCACGCATCATGTTAATTTTCTTTATTTTGCAAAAAGCACAACATTTTGTTTTTACTCTGAGTGTACACAAATAAAAGAAGACATTTCACAGATTAGAATGGTGTAACTCTTAATTGATATGTCCAAAATTGACAGAGTATTTTTAGTCTCTTTCACACTGGTAAGAAAAAAACCGAGGTGGTACCGCCGGCAATACCGCTGACTCCAGAGTGTTAAATATGGATATTTTTCTTACACAAACGCATCGCTTCGCTTCAGAAGGCCTTTATTAACTCCCTGGAGCTGTGTGGAGTGTTTATAATGGATGGATGCACTCTTCAGCTTCATACTCGTTGGTTATAAAGCGCGTCAGGGTATTTATTAATATAACTCCGATTGTGTTTATCAGAAAGAAGAAAGTAATATACACCTAGGATGGATTGATGGTGAGTAAAGCTTAGGGTAATTTTCATTTTAAAGTGAACTAATCCTTAAAGCATGAACAATGTAGCTACATATGGAACAAGATGAAAAATTATTTGGGCTAACAATTCTTTAATAAGAAAAACCACAAATAATACCACAATAATCGAATTCCCCCACAAATGGGAATAATAACAACCTGTCAATCACCCCCACCTCCTCCACACACACACAGCTCCGTATGTATGTGTGTGTCTGACAGCATCTGACTGGTTGCTGCTCAGTCCACCGCTTGGTGGTGACTGGTGAGAAGTATCACTCTGGCTCAGAGCGGGATAAACACGGGACGAAGGTGGAAAAAATACGAACTCTCCATCACGCTTTAGACTCGAATTAATCACCGTGTGCTCATTCGGACCAGGAGATTTGTAGCTGCTGCAGTGGCTTGTTCCAGCAGCGGGCATTTGCTGCTTGATGCCCGGACTCGTCCGCAGTGCTGGATTTTGCAGTTCTGAAGTGAATGAGATCTACAGACCAACACTCTCTCATCATAAAACCATGACAGAAGGCTTGTCATCTTAAAAGGTAAGGCTTCAAGTTGCATTAAATAAGAGGCGGTAAACATTCTCTTTAGTCTAGTCAACTCTATGTGTCAATAGCGCAGTGGGCTTTTGTATTGATATTCACTCATCGATTACACATCTGCTCTATTGGGTTCGGTGCACCGGTCATAGGTAGCTCGTGAGGGTCTGTTTTCCCCTGTTCTGTGAGAAACATTTCGGCTATCTACCTGTACCAAGGCCGCCTTATGCCGAAGGGCATGAAGAAATTAGTATTCAGAGTTGGGCTACTCCTTTGCGACTGCTTCCGATCCAAGTGAGACCACTGAGCTTATCGATACAGCGCTGTCTCATGCGATACAAATGAGATTTTAAGCAAGCAACAAATGTAGGACATACAAAATAAAACGAGCGTTATGGGGGGGAAAAAAAGTAAAAGCTGTTGTTCACTAAATTAGCCGTCCAGACAGTTCGCGTTCAAAAGCAGCATGACGGAGTGCAACGAAATGGAACGGATCGCATGTGTTTTGAAGTTTAACTGTTTTTAACTTGACAACGCCGTCTTAAGACGCAACGCTCATGGCGCATGCCAGTGAGACGCGACGTAACGGCCAAATATTCTTCTGACGCATGTATCCATAAACCTTGTTGCGAATGATCGGTTTGGGGGTTCTAATCAAGGCTTTAACACCTCTCCCCAGGGCTCTCAATCAAAACAAATTGTTGAGGGGTCTTACAGAATAACCTACATAAACTAGTTTAATTGTAGATTATATATTACATAAGAACATTTTTAATAACGTTATCAAACAACTTTTCAAATACTAAAATTGTAGCATTTTCACTTGCCGAAAAATGGAGTCTTGCCAACACAAATTGCGTTCACCTAGGCTGTACCCATAGCAACAGTACGCCGTTCAGTGAGAATCAATAGGCTATTTGACGAATACATCGGCAAAATTTAGACCAAGGTCTTTAATTATTTATCACTTTACCTCAAGATTAACACAGCACAGGTACAGTATATCACAAAAAAATGAAAAAACGTTTAAACGTAAACCAAAACTAGTTTTGGAGGCTACGTCAGTCACCTCAAAACATTGAACCCCATAATTAGAAATTCTAAGAATTAATGCCACTGAATAATTCGCACACTAGCGCAGATGGAACGCAGGAACTCACACGTGAACGTTCTTTAAGAACGCACTGGCGCAAGCTCTCTGAGAGTGAAATCAATACACAGCAAAGCTTTTCAGAACGCTGGACAGAGCTCTGTGTCGAGTCTGCCCTATACAGAATGGAACTGGCTTAGATCGTAACTACCTGTCATTGGTATCACACTAAAAGAAAAAGAATGATGACCTGGAGTTTTGAATGAAGGTAAGTTATCTTACAATCTTAAAACTGCCATGAAATCAAATTGGCTTTGGGTATGTATGGAAAAATATATTTTGAGTTGAGACCTTGCAAAGGCTCTTTGTTTTTTTGTGATTCATTTTCCTGTGGCGAGTCATGGGGACTCAGGAGACCATAAAAACTGAACCCTATAGCCTAATTCTGAGTGACTCAAGAACTGGCTATTCATTTTAATGAGCTATGCATGTTGGGTTCGTTCGCAGCTTCTGCAAATGTCCACTTGTCCAGATCATGAAGTCATGCTGCTCACTTTGAAAACATACAAAGATTTTGTTGTCTAGCATTCTGTGACTGACAGATATCTGAGCTATACACTTTTGTGCATTCCTGGCTGCTAGGATAGTTCCTTTACTTACTTTGGTAATTTATTCACATTTATGATTTGTCTAAAACCAGGCAGCAATATCCAGCATGTTCCAAATATTCCTTCAATCCAATTCATTTAAAAAAAAAAAAAAAAAAATCAATAATAGATGAAATGAAATGTAATGCCCAGACGTAATGCAAATGTGGGAACCTCATAGAGATCAAAGATCCTGTCTCTAAGCGAAGACACTCTCTCTCCCTCATGCACTTTATACCACTTTTCTTGCCCATTCTCATCAGATTCAGAAGGATGCCCTACTTGCATTCATGAGAGGTGATTTTTGGGAGAAGGGCTTAAACTGGTAGCCGGAGTGTCTGACAATATGAGTTCTCTTTGATGGTCAGAAGACCAGCAAAATGGAAGGCTTAGTCAGTTTAGCTCAGACAGTTTGAACTTGCAGCATAATGATGACTAGGTGTGCTTGTATGCCATCACATGACTTGGCTACTGTAGTCTAAAGCAGAGATCTATTTTGGCTTGGCGAAAGTAACTTATTTTGTAACCCGAAAATGAAAATCATCATTTACCCGCCCTCAAGTCCTTCTAACTCAAATGCATTTCTTTCTTCTGTGGAACACAACAGAAGGTGATATTATATATATATTTTTATTTTTATTTATTTTTTTGAAAGCTATTGAGAAGCTAGTCATATTCAAGCATTTACATGCTTAGTTTTTTCCCATTCATCAGATTTTATCAGGTCTACACCACCCCTTTCAATCGAACTTTAATTTAGACTGAGCTCAATCAAATTGATTGATGTGAATGCTTTTCCATCCGATTGAGCCATTAATCCATTGACTAATGGATTATTTGTGAGGATGCAAACATAGCTATTTCATTTTTAAACGCTTTACGGTAACACTTTACAATAAGGTGTCATTTGCTAACATTAATTAATGCATTAGATAACATTAACTAACAATGATCAATGTATTTTTAAAACCTTTATTAATCTTTGTTTGCGTTAGTTAGTAAAAATCTAATTGTTCATTGTTTGTTCATGTGGGTTTACACTACATTGACATTTTGTTAACAAATACAACTTTGGGCTATTAGTAAATGTTGAAATTACCATAAACTAGGATTAATAAACGCTGTAGAAGTATTGTTCATTGTTAGTTTGAAACCTTTTTGTAGTAAGTGTTACCAAAATATCTTCTCCGGAGTTGAGTAAATGATGGTAGAATTTCATATGGAATATGAAGGTGAATCATTTGCAATTTGTAAGTTTAGAATTGTAAAAATGGATGAAAATGAACATGGAATTTCCAGTCTTCACACTGGACAGTGAAGTCCTGCTTCTTAAGCATCAAATATATCCCTGTTAACAGTGACTGTGTCACATCACGCAGCATTTTTGCATTCACCGTGGACAGAAAAATTGCCTGTCACTGGAAACTTGTCGCATCACGCCTATTTAGGACACGTGTCAGGTGGGATGCCGTGAAGTATCATATCATCTGCCATTACAAATATTGAGTCTCAACAGTGCCACCTGCAGCATCATTAAACTCTCATCCCTCTCTAAATGTGATTAGAGCCTTTAAAAAGGCAAGGCGGCATGCTATCGAAGATGTAGCGTTGCTATGGTTGCCTTGACTTTGATCGACATCTTGGTGTGTGACACTGGACACGCGCTCATTACCGGCTCTGCGCATCAAACGGCACCTTGCATCTTGCTAGGCTCCGAGCTCATAAAAGAGTGTATTCCCCAGCTCGCTGCTGAGCTTGTTAGAGTCACTTTCAGATTGTGATGACAGACGCGCTATGTAATCAAGAAGTTATTGCTCAGTGTCAGCGTGGCCCTCACTTATCATACATACTGATAACAGAAATCAAACCTCTTGCATCAATCTCCAGGCAATTGTGCATTGACCTAGCCTATCACACTTTCAAGGATATGAAAAGCTGTGGTGTATTCATTGTACATCCGTGACATTATGACCCTTATGTCTCACTGCGTATTGGGTCAATATCTCCTGACATTTCCTTGGATTGATGCACAACAAATCAACACAGAACAGAGGTCTACCACACTTACGCCACACAGACCAGGACACAATCTTGGGGAAGGCGATTAATACTGTGCCCACCTTTTGACCTACTTACATAGTTATGAATATTTTAGACATTTTTATGCATGCAAATTGGCTGCAGGTAGAAAAAAAAACTGTTATAATTTAACAGAGACATGACTTGTTAAGTACCTTTTGCTTGTCAAAGAGAAATTATGTGGCTTTCAAAGAAAAAAGATCAGGTTTTTAAAACAGAATGGCTTTGTTAGGATCTTGCTTAAATAGGAGCATGAAAAGGGTACAAAAAGTGAATGAAAGAAGAGAAACGTTGGCTATTCAAAGCGCCAACATCAGATGTTAGAAATGTAATACCTGAAAAGAAACTAGGGATTAAAAAATACCTTAATATTTTTCACCCTTTTTATGATGACAGGAACAATTCTAGCCAAACATTTATTGGATATTTTTTTATTAAAAGGAAATAAATAATTAAAAGATTAAAAGGAATTTAAGGGAATAACAAGAAAGAAATAATAATTTTAAAAGTTCCATGTCTGTTGTAGTTATTAAGTAATCAATTCAAGCTATTTGCAAATAATATATATATATATATATATATATATATATATATATATATATATTTTTAATATATACACTCTTATTTGTATATATGTCTAATATGTCAAAAACACAATACGTTTCTTGTCTCGTCACATTAAGTTATGAATTACATTAATAATATATTAATCAAATAATAGCATGTTTTCACTTCAAAACAGCAAAGTTTGCATCACTAGATATTAATCTATTCAATCATAAAACAGTCGTCAAATATTAAAAGTTTAGCTACTTCAATGCTAAAACGAAAGTGTCACATTGGAATTCACACTCATCTTCTGTGAACAGTAAGCCCCGCCTTCTTTGATTTGATTGGCCAGCTCACTCATTCTGACAGTGATGAGAGCTGTTAGACCACTGTAACCGCCTAAACATGTAACATGTAACTTTTTTTTGTCATCCTAACAACAAACAGAGCGGTGCATAATAGAGTTCAACAGAGAAGCATCCATAATATCAAATATTGGGGGGACAATTTGGCCATTTCTAATTACTGGGGGGGACCTGTCCCCCTCAATGTCTATGGTGGTTATGGCCCTGGTAAAGTTAGTTTTTCCATTGAGCCTTGGTTGAAAAATGTTTTTCAAATAATATATAATAATTTTCATTTTATGCACACTTAAGGGTGCAATATGTAAAATTTTTGCAGTAAAAAATCCAAAAACCACTAGGTCTGCCCACTTTGTTATATATTTTGTTCAGTTGAATACTTACAATATCCCAAATGTTTCCAACTATTTGTAAATCATGAGAAAATTGCTATTTTAACCAAGGCTCCGGGACGTGTGAGGAGTCGCCTGTCAATTGCGTCATACCGCGTTATCCACGGTTTCCGTTTTATTTTGTAGAAACCATGGAAACAGACTTTTAAGACTTAAATATATTATATGTTTTAATAGACAAAGGAACAACTGTTTGGTTACATTTATAGACAGAAAACTAATTATTGTTATATAGCTCAACACGTTTAGTCTTATTGTTTAAATCTAATTTTCTTGATTTTTTGCAAGTACCATGCTTTACCATGCCTCAGAGAAAAACACTATTTTGTCAAGTAGCTAACATAGCATAATCAGATGCAGCTTTATTTTTAGTAACAGTAATACAGAATTTTCTCCATCATACAATACGTTTTAAAATTAATTGCATGCCATTTATCAACACAAGCCATCCAGCATTTAATATGATATTCTAAAATCGATCTAGCTTACTGCGGTGTGTCTCAAACAAGTGTCTCACAGCAGCCACTAAGCGAACGCTCAGAGAAATGTTATAACATCATTTTCAACACACTCAAATGTATAATATAATAAACAGAGCTGCGTTACCTCATACGCATGATCAGAAAAAGCGGAAGCGGCGCCGGCGACTGTGGCATAATAAAAGTTCCGCTGCTCGTGAGGCGTGTGTTGTGCAATCGCTCCAGCGGCCTCGTTCAGCTCCCACAACACTCGGTCCTGCTCTGCTTCATAGTACAGTAACGTTAATAATCGCATCCATGAACATGATTTCTGCCCGAGTGCTATCCCGATTTACTTCCACCGGCTGTGAAGTGAAGACCACATGTCCCAAGATTCCGGAGATAACCAGATTTTTTAAAATTAAATCATTATTTGGTCTAATTTCTAAAGTCCCCCCAAAAAAAATCATAATTTCAAAAAATTTCTAAATATCACCCAGGCCTAGCAGCACAGAAAACTGTTAATACATTTTATGTTGTTAATAGTCTGTTGAATTACTTTTGAATGTAAGCATGTTTTTTGCCTTCATGTTGTGGTTCCAGAATCTACCAGTAGGGGCAACCTGCCTAAGCTCAGCAGACAAACCTTGATCTCCTGGGTCAAACTGTGTAGTTTTGAAATGTCACAGCATATATTCTGAGTCATTTTATACCACTCAATTCTCTCTATGGTCTTTTGACTGCTTATAATGTAGGATCCTCTGCAGGACTATGTACCATCGATGTTTGCTACTAGGACCATGTGGTTCATGTCAGCTGTGAAGTCAGTGATGAAGTATGATCTCATTAAGGTTGTCGCGGTATTGGATGCAGTCCATTCTCTTCCTTCACCTTGAGGTCCTAATTCACACGCTAACAATGATGTGTCTCCACCGCCCTCGGTGAGGGTCTTTTGAAAGTCATAACGGATAACATACAGAGAAGATGGAGAGTCAGAACGTCATCCATTAATCAGACAAACCTGTCAGTCGGACCCCCAAGGTTTCGCAGAAGCTAGTGGAAATCCACATGCGCTCAGCTCCGATGTCAAGAAGACTCTTTTACTGAGTTCTTCTTTAATGATGAAAGTGTGTGTACGTGTCAGGGCCGGGGCTTTCAGGTTCTTTTGCCATTTCCTCTCTTTGTTCTTACTTCCGCACGTCTTAAGCCTGTTTTTCTGTTCCGCACCAGTTCTTTAACCCAGGAGATCTGCCACAGAGTGTCTAATTGAGGATCTTTCGGTGCAGTCTTGGCCAATTAAAGCTAATGCAGTTAGCGCAGAGTGCCGAAATGCAGTGGGGCAAATCTGCGTAAGATGAATGGCTCTTATTCTTAATCCTGTCATTAGTGGAGATCTATTCTTCGCCTTTGGGTTTTTAATAACCAAAGGCATAGAACCTCTTTGCCCAGCCTACCAGCATCTACCACACATCCCCTTGAGCACATCCACAACGCTGCCGCTCCACTTGTTTTTAACCTCCGGAAATTCTGTGATGAATTTAATTAAAGACAGTGTTATAGAATTAAAGTGTTGCCAATGGCCTGCCCACTTTAGTCTTTCAGTCTCGCATGATTAGAACTTTGCAATTGCCGTGTTTCTCAGGGTTAGAAGCCTAGAATAGCATGCCTTGTTTATTTTAGCTAGTTGTCCTGGTAATTGTCATTAAAGGGATAGTTCACCCAAAAATGAAAACGTCATCATGTATTCACCCTCATGTTGTTCTGAACATGTACGATATTTTGAAAGTGTTTTTTTTTATTTTATATTTTTTTTATCCAGTGTTGTTTGGAATCTAACATTCATCAAAATCTTTTTGTGTTTCACAAAAGAAAGAAAGTTATACAGGTATGGAACGGCACGAGGGTGGGTAAAGGCCCGTTGACACCAAGAACGATAATGCTAACTATGTTAGAGTCCACATCAATGAACAATAAAATTGGAGCTTTTTATTATAAGCTCACACCGCAGTTTTGCTGTCTGTCACTTTTCTTGTAAGTCGGGTGAATTCTGATTGGCTGCCAATGTTTTTATCGTTCATCAGCTGGAAAAAAAATGTTCTGAAAGTGATTCCAACAATATTGTTCGTTATCAGTGTGGACTTTCCTATTCTTATAGAATTAGAAAGATTATTGAAATCTGAAAAGTCTCTGTGAATGGCACTTAAATGATGACAATTCACATTTTTTGGTGAACTATCCCTTTAACAAGACTTGAGTTTTATAGTTACTTGGGAAAGTAATTGTTAAATGTAATTGGTGCTTGCCTCTCACAATTATTGATCTGATCGTAATTATTATATAAGTGCAATTATTTGAGATAATTGTGCTGTTCAAATTTTAATCACAATTTACCATCGAAATGGGAAATTATATTGCAGTTATATTATATTATAAACAACTATTTATGTATTATTAATTAATATTAATAATTACTATGTAGTATTATTCATTTTCACAGAATTAAAGTAAATCATATGGGCCTATTTTTATTACATATTTTATTATTATATATGATTCCAAATTAAAAAAATAGGCTTACACTGTAAATGACATGAACAATACAGAATAAAATTGCTAATCCCAATGATTTGTATGACAATTTATTGTCAGTACAAAATTCATAATCATGACAGGCTTATTGCTCTTATATACTATTGCTTACATTTCCTGTATAACTCATCCACCAGTTATGCTACAGACATGAATGAGATCTCAAATCTTGCGGCTTGTTGATGAGTTTTATTAGACATATGATTTTCACATAGCAGAAGAAAAAAAAAAATACTTAGATACCCAGAGAATTGGAGCTATAGCATAACAACACCCTGGCAAAGACCAAAAAAATGAAAGATCTAGATGTAAATGTACAAAATGCTAGTGAAATAGACTTAATTTGACCAGTCAGTCATTACAGAAGCTTTACGCCAACTTTAAAGAGATTATAAAAGGAAAAAGAAAATGTTCTTTCAACCCAGTTGTGTGGACCAGCTTAGAAAATTGGATACACCTGAATGCTTTACGTCTCAAGAGAAGTCATGTCTGGTCATCTTCCTTGACTTCTCTGACTTTGTACAGCTCCTCTAACTCAGGCTACTCTGAAAAGCAGTATTCTAACTTAAAGAGCAATATCATACACCTGGCGCAATGCGACGCCAGGCGCAACGCAAGTGTTTTTTGCTAGTTTCAGCCCGACACAATTATCATTTTCACGTTCTGCACTACGTTGTTTAAATAACAAATGCATTTGCGCCCATAGGCGTGCTGGTCTGAAAACAAGGTGTGTTCAGGCGCATTGTTGGCGCATTGCTATTTTGAGGCAACTGAAAATGACTGCATGTTACTAACGTGCTCTTTAAATAACAAAAACATATTGCACCATTGACTTTAGACCAGGTTTCAGTTGGCCAATGGCGCAATATTTTTTTGTTATTTAAAGAGCGTGTTAGTAACATGCGCCTCTAGGCAGGTGCACAATGCGTGAAAACTCTGCTTATTACACACACAGGGATGCGCAGCAGCACACAAACATGCCAAAAAGCATCACAATGTAAAAGATTAGAAACAATGCTTTGGTGGAATCCAGCTTGCCCCGTAGATGGTCTGCTCACGTGCTTTAACCTCACTCACGAGCAGATACGTTGCCTCGCTAGAGGAGCGTTCAGATTTTCAGCTTGCAAATTCCGCCATGGCATGAGCGCAACTGGATTTTAAAGGGAATGGGAGATGAGACTCTGATTGGTTTAATGCATGTTACACCCAAAACACACCCATTACTCATTAAGAGAATAGAAGAGAATAGAACTCTTTTAGACCATGCGCCGGGCATGCCGACCATTTTTCCTGTCGTTAAACTAGCAAAATTGAATTTGGATACACCCTAACTGCACTTGTGCCATGCGCTTTAGACCATGTGCTTAGATCGTTGAAATAGGGCCCTAAATAGCTCATTAGCTATGTGAATAAAAGCCTAAATTCAATCTGTTCATAATATAAAGTGATCGTGTCTCTTCAGAAAATTTGGACTAAACTGCTCAATTCATATGGATTAGTTTTACAATCTCTTTATGAACTTTTTGAAGCGTCAAAGTGGTAGTTGCATGGACTGTCAATGGAGGGACAGAACTCTCAGATTTCATCAAAAAAGATCTTCATTTGTGTTCCAAAGATGAACGAAAGTCTTATGGGTTTTTGAACAACATGAGAGTGAGTAACTAATGACAGAATTTTCATTTTTGGGTGAACTATCCCTTTAAATGTTGAACAAAGCATTAAGCAAAGGAGCTTCAATAAAGGTGTTTTATGAGTTAAAGTATAAGTTATGGCCAAAGATTAGCAGGTTGCAAGTTTGCTGAGGTAAACAAGAAAATTTGAAAGAAAGGCTGCAGTGTTGCTCTTGGCACAAGCTGGGATGTTCTCAGACCAGCTGTCTGTCCCTGCCACCAGTCTAGCTGTAGTCATTATAAAAGAAAATTATGAAACCTGGAGACAGATCAGCAGGAAGTTGCAATGTCTGCCATGACCTGCACATTAACACTATGGCCTGTTAAGCACAGATAAGACAGAAGCACTCAGCAATCTTCCCCCAGTAGCACTCCACCATCACTGTTTTGTTTCCCTTGAACACTTCAATTTAGTAGAGTAAAGATGGGGCTGTGAGCGCTGAGATTATATCACACAAAAAGCACACAAACTAGGACTGTGACTAATAGAAATTTTCACATTGGCATGAATGGGAGACCAGCATCAATGGTGTACTCTAACTGGACTAAAGTTTACTGCCTCAGAGCCTTTACGGGAAGCATTTTCTCATTTTCATGGCAGAGAACTGTGAGCCTGAAGGCTCTTTTCAAGGCTTTTTTTGCAAATACTATTTGTGATATTGGGGAAGATGAGAGAAATTGTTTAAAATATCTAATTTAAAACATGTATTTATGTTGGTTTGATACATTCTGAAAAATATATAAATAAATTAAATAAATATAAAATATAGAAATATATATGATGAGATAATAATTAGATTTTTATCCATTATAACAATCTTATTTTTCCTCTAAAAGCCTCACAGAAATTATAAAAATCAATGATAATTTGAATATGAATAACTGTAATAGATCTAACCTTACATTTAATGTAATTTTACAGATAAATACTGTTAAATTTACAGTTTTTGGAAGTGAAAATAGTCATTGAAAACCTGTAAATTGACATTCCCAGAATTCCCTGCATAACGCGTTTTTGTTTAAATAACTATATTTTTCTTAGTTTTTTTTTCTCATCAGTTATGTACATTAGAGTTTTATGTTACATCTAATGTTGTTAAATTAATGTTTATTGCATTTATTTTAGTGTCATGTCATGTGAGTAACCATGATGGTGTTTTGTAGGCTATTTGTGTGAATGACACTGTGCATCTTCTCTATATTATGACCTTCTCAGCTTGTGGAAAATCTGCTTGTGATGAGCTTTGATTTATCATGTGACTCTCATCACCACTGTGTTTAGTGGTTGTCAGTGTATTACACTGGTACAAAACAGATATTAGTACTTCAATAGGTTGGTAAATTAACATTATATCAGTTAATGAATAGGTTTTTAATGTAAATTTAAGTTAAATCTGTTAAACCTAAAATGTTGCAACCGTATTTTTTTTTTTTTTTTATGGTAAATTTATGGCAACCACAGCAGCATTTTTGCATTTTTAGAATATTCAGTCTGAAAATAAGTGTTGTCATTGAAGTATATTACTCATAACTAAACAGGTGCAGTAACTTTTTGTCTTCTTTTTGCCCTAAACAATAGTACACTGTCATATCTTCTATGATTTTTTCTGTCATTGATGACTTTTTAAAAAAGCCTTATACAATATGCTTTACCAGAAGACTTGATGAAAATCTGAATAACTTTATAATTTCATTTACCTCATGAAAATGAACCTTCAGTGACCTCGTTTATTTACTTTTTTCTTTTCTTTTCTTTTCTTTCCTTTTTTTTGTGTGTGTTTTTGTTTTGTTTTTTGTATGTTTCACAGCATGAGGTCAGAGAGGTGTGCCTTAGCCTCCGGCACTAGCTAATTAAAAAATACGTGTGGTAATGACTCATCATGCTCAGAGAGCGTAGTCTCTTGAGTCTCATTCCTCTCCGATGTCTTATTCAGGCCAATGACAGCAGGATTCATTCTGAATATTAATAACCAATAGGAAAATAAGTGATGTAATGTTTTAAGTGGAACATGTTTTGATGAAAACTCTGACATCAATAGAAAAGATAGTATTCAGCCCCTTCAGAACAAATTGTTTCATTTTACTGAATTAAAAACTAAATTCCAATGATGTGATATTTTTAAGATCTGAAACTTAAATTAAAATGAATTTTAAAAAATAATGTTATTACTTAAATTATTTGTTTTATGCAGAAATTGTGATTTTAAAAAAATTCCCCACTGCAGAACCTAAAATTTGAAAAAAGGGACAAAATTCTCTAACAATTCTCTAAACATAATAACTACCACATTTTTGGAAAACAACCTCCAAAATCAGTGGCGTTTTTCAGATTGTAGCTGATGGGGCTCAGAGGAATATTTCCTACCCTAAGTGAGACAGTTTAAGTCACAAATTCAAATCTTGCTGACAACTGACAACTTTGTAAAATAAACATTAAAATTGCATCTGGTTGCAGCTGTGGCACAGAATGCATTGCTCACGACATACATACGATATAAAACACAGCTCGGGGAGACTCGGTCTGGCATGGGACATGTCCTAATCCCATTCTCTCTCTCTTCCTCCCTCCACCTTCCTGTCAGCTCTCCACTGACCTATATAATAAAAACTTTCAACAGGGCACCAGTCACTTTGAAAGAGCAACAAAGTTCAGTAACTTGAGAACAAAGGTAGATCAAACTGCTAACCATTATCAAGAGTTCTGCTGTATGGGAGGTTTACGCAAATATGGCATTATTCCAGAAACAGTATAAAGAGAAAATTCTTCTGGCAAGAAATAACATTAACAAATAACATTTTTGCAAGATTTGATCTAGGGATGAAACTTTTAGCCAATTTTGTCATAATTTTGTTATTGAGACAAAAAGTTTTGAAGATTTCAGTTTTCCCCTTTCAAGTAGATAGGAGCTTCACTTGTGCAACTGGATGAGAGTGTAAACACTATAGCCTTTATTTGCAGTGGCTGCATCATGCTTTCATCAGGACATCCTGATAAAGTAGAAAGAAGAAAAGATGGTGCAAAAAACAAATAACTACTGCAAAAGAAGGTTCATGTGAAAGTTCCTCTATCATGATAATCATCACAAACACAAGGCCAAATTAGAATCAGAGTGGATCAAGAACAAAACGTTTGAATGAATGAATGTGTAACAATGGTTTACTCAAAGCTGTGATCTCAGTCCAGCTGACAATCTGTGGCATTATTTGAAAACTGCACTCCGCAAGCATGTGAAGCTGGTACCTGTCCCAGAAGACCACTAAATAGTAATACAGAAAAACGGCATAAGCAAACATTTCAAAGCAAAAATGTTATTCTTTTTTTTTTAAATGATAAAATATAGATATATTATTCAAAATGAAGACTTTCTCAAAAGCATTGTGAGCTAAGTTGATCGTAGAGACCATTGGTGGCAATAATTCTACTGTATGTTCTACTTGAAAGTGAAAGTGACATATGAAGGCCAAGTATGGTAACCCAAACGCTATCTCATGACCACTTCATACGTATTTTATGAGGTGGCTAATTCGTACAAATTCGTATGACCTCACTCGTATGAATTCATACGATTTGTCTAAACCCCAGTGATGGGTAGGTTTAGGGGTGGGGTTAGGGGTAGGTCATTTGTGTGAATTCTTACAAATTTGGCAACTTGTAAAATACGTACGATTTAGCAAAAAACGTACGAATTCGTACGAATTAGCCACCTCATAAAATACATACGAATTGCCATGAGATCGGGTTACCCATACTCGGAATTTGTCCTCTGCATTTAACCCATCCAAGTTAGTGAACACACACACAGTAAACTGTAGACACACCCAGAGCAGTGGGCAGCCATTTTTGCTGCGGCGCCCAGGGAGAGATTGGGGGGTTGGGTACCTTGCTCAAGGGAACCTCAGTCATTTCCTGCCGGTAATGAGAATCGAACCTGCAACCTTCGGGTTACCAATCTGACTCTCTAACCATTAGCCAATGATCATGATCATGGTTCTATGATCTACTTAGGCTTACAATGCTTTTGGGAAGCACAGCCCAGGGCTTTTCGCACTTGAAATATAGTTAACCCTAGGGCATTGTAAACCCCGGGTAAACAGAATCCTACATTATCCTACAAATGCTTCACATTTCATACTGCTCATAATTTACCCGGGGTTAACAATTATAAGCTGATGTTTCACACTCCTGAACCCTGGGTTAACATTCTTATTTGCATATTCGCGGCATCAGTGTCATTGATTGGACGAATGCTCTAGCATTGAGTATCCTCATATTATATATTGCCGACTGTATAATCAAGTTTTTTCTGAATGGACTTTTCAGACTATAAAGGTAAGAGTGAAATGGTCTTTTCATTACAATTGAAATGTTTTCCATCACCATCTGACATTTTTCCTCTCAAACGTTAATACTACACACAGAGTTTCTGTTACTGTCCAAAACACGTGAACATGAAGCATGCGATTGGTTGTTGGTTGCATTCGAACACCGCATCATTTTACACTGAACACGTTTGGCACCACAATGCGGGGTTAACACCACAAAAGCAAAGCTAAATCGCTCTGAAGCAGGGTTTCATAACCCAAGGTAAAAAGGGGTGCTAACCTTGCTTCTAAATTGCAAGTGTGAAACATTTCTTTTTCAGGGGTTAAAAGCGGGGTTTAGAACAATGATAATCCAGGGTTAAAGGGATAGTTTACCCAAAAATGAAAATTCTGTCATCATTTACTCACTCTCAGGTTGTTCCAAACCTGTATGAGTTTCTTTCTTCTGTTGAACACAAAAGAAGATATTTTGGGGGTGAGTAAATGATGACAGAATTTTCATTGTTTGGTGAACTATTCTTTCAGCATAGTGTTAAAAGCACTTATGTGGGATCAATTTTTTGTCAACAGTGTTGTCTTACCTATCTATGTCTAATTTTCAGTTTTAGCTCTCAGTATGTTGATATAAAAAATATTACAGAGACTACAATCTTCACATTCACACAACTGCCAAACTGCTAAACAAGTTTAATACTTTGGCAAACTTTACAGCATCTCGAAAATGTTAATTCCCTCTGTATGCCATGTTATGATGTAATTGCCTCTTCTCTAGACTAATTTATTGCTTTATTCTCTCCACTTACATAATACATTTGCGTTAAAACTTACAAGTGCTTCTTGATGAACACTCTCAATTTCTAGAGGATGTAAAGCCATCACTAGACCACATCTGAGCATAGGAAAAAAAAATCAATTACTTTTAAAAACCATTCATAGCGAGTTAGTCAGATTGAGGATAAATATAGAACATCAGACGAGGTGAACACGAGCATCTCTTAGACTGTTAGAGCAGGTAAATGTAATTAAGATAAATGCAGGCTTTGTGTAGTGGCAGATATTTCCCCCGTGGCCACGGAGAAAGGGAGCGAGTTCGTGACTAAGAGAGAGTTTGCGTTTCAAAGACGCAACTGGGAAAACTCAGAAAAGGATTGGCAAGGACACAAAGTTTTGATACATTACTGTACACACGTTCGCACAGTAAAACTCTTAAACCAATAATGAAACCATTACTGCAGTGTTTGGTTACATATAACAATGGAGACACCATTAGCGCTTTGTATCGGGTTTGCTTTAATGTTTTCTGACAGCCATATAACTGGTCATTACTGTAACTGACAGTATTTGCTTTCCATAGCCATAGTTTGCCATCGCAGACTGCATAAGTGGGTGTTTGGATGTGTGTGCATCTGTCTGCATTTCAACAAATATAATTACTGGGAAGATGATATTTCTGACACACTCCATAGCTCTTGTTCTTACAGAACTTTCACAAAAGAACCAGTCGTCGTATGAAATGTTTTTGAAAAAATTTTTATACACCAAGGCTGCAATTATTTGATCTAAAATACAGTAGAAACTGTAATAATGTGAAATTTAATGACAATTTTGGCAAAGCTGAATTTTCAACATCATTACTTCAGTCTTCAGTGTCACACAATCCTTCAGAAATCATTCTTATATATTATCGATATTTTTACAGATGTTGAAAACAGTTGTGCTGCAATTATTTGAAATAGAAATCTACTGTAACATTATAAATGTTTACAGTTTTGATCAATTTAATGCGTCCTTGCTGAAAAAGAAAATAATTTCATTAATTAAAAGTATTAATTTAATTTAAAAAATCTTATTGACCCCAAACTTTGGAACAGTTGTGTATATTTAGTGAAATTATTGTGCAAATGCTGCATAAATGTACCCCAAAAAAGGTGAACAAAGAAAAGTAATTTCTTCACCCTACTTCCTGCTTCAGTTCTATAGAATGTAAATTGCTACACTGTACAATGATAAAATGATAAAATGTCTTTATGGAGCTATTTCTACCTGATCCAAAGAAGAACTATCATATGCACCTACTGTAAATGAGAAACCAGTTGTAGATACAACTTGTAACTGTGCCAAGCAGTAGCAGACTTTGCAGTTTTCTTGCCACAAAAGAAATTTTGAGGTTGGAGTGGATTTTAATAAAACATGAAAAAGAGTATGAATGTCTTCAAGGGAAACGGAGAAAGAAAAAGGGATGATTTCCCTTTCAAAGTACATGTTATAAAAAGTTTTAAAAGAGCTTACAGCATCTAGCACAATCTAAACAGGCCATGCAAACCAGCCAAACTTGACCACTTGGTTACACAAATAAAAGTCATTGTTAAGGATCAGGTCAGGTAGAAATAGCTCCTTAAAGACAATGGCACATTTTCTCAATGTACAGTGTAGGAACATATATTCTATAGAACTGAAGCAGGAAGTAGGGCGAAGAAACTGCAAAGTCTGCTACTGCTTGGCACAATTACAAGTTGTATCTACGACTGATTTCTCATTTAGGTGCATACAGGGGCTAAAATTAACACCCGCCGAGCGCCAAATGCGAGTAAAAATGAGTGTTGGCAAGTATATGAAACTGTGTCAGATGGCCGGTAATGTTTTTATGAATTCTAACAATGCAATGTTGTGAGAACATGAACGGGAACGACGCTCTGTACAGTTGACAGTCAGTGCTGCATCATCACGAAAGTTTAAAGGATTAGTTCACTTCTGAATTAAAATTTCCTGATAATTTACTCACCCCCATGTCATCCAAGATGTTCATGTCTTTCTTTCTTCAATTGAAAAGAAATTCAATTGAAGTTCAATTGAAAAGAAATTAAGATTTTTGAGGATTTTTCTTCATATAGTGGACTTCAGTGAGGTACAACAGATGGCAAAAGTGCTCTACACGATCCCAGATGAGGAATAAGGGTCTTGTCTAGCGAAACGATCGGTCATTTTCTGAAAAAAAATATTTTTAACCACAAATGGTCATCTTGCACTGCTCTGCGATCCGCATGCATGACGTAATCATGTTAGAAAGGTCACACGTGATGTAGGTGAAAGTACTGATCCAGTGTCTACAAAGCAAACGTGCAAAGACTAAGCCAAATGCTCTTTACAAAAAAAAGAAAAAGTAAAACAATTATGTTGGACGATTTTGAAGTTGGAGGAGAAAATGATGGAGTTTTTCGCCCTACTGTGGTACTTCTACCTACGTCATGGGTGATCTTTCTAACGTAATGCGTGGTGGATCGCAGAGCAGTGCAAGACGAGCATTTGTGGTTAAAAGTATATACATTTTTATTTTTTTAGAAACTCAACAATTGTTTCGCTAGATAAGACCCTTATTCCTCAGCTGGGATTGTGTAGAGCCCTTTGAAGTTGCATTGAAACTGCAATTTGGACCTTCAACCCGTTGGTAACTGTTGAAGTCCACTTTATGGAGAACAATCCTGGAATGTTTTACTCAAAAACCTTCATTCCTTTTCGACTAAAGAAAGAAAGACATGAACATCTTGGATGACATGGGGGTGAGTAAATTATCAGCAAATTTTAATTTTGAAGTAAACCAATCCTTTAAGCCTTTCCACTGTAAATATTCAAGGACTAGAACACGCGAAAGGGAATTCGTTACTCACACACTACGTGAGTAGGTCAACATCCGAAACATTCGAAGGGTGCACCCTGAAATCCGTGTCGCAGACAGCATGCAAATTCTAAGTTGAACTCTCTTTCATCTTATTTATTTGATTAGACTACTTTATTACAATTTTGTACGTGAAAACTACTGCTAGACCTGCATGAAAAGCACTGTTTATTTAATTTGTATCTTTGTTGCATTGTATTTATTTGTGCTATTGCTTATAATTTGATCAGTTGTTCTTATTTTATTACTGACTGTTTACTTGTCCTTAAAATGTAGGCTATTAAATTATATTAATTAAGCTAATACTTTTAGCTGTGGTATTGAAATTGGAATAGAGGATTGTGAATGTTCACTAGTATCTAAAATATTGGTGTCAAAACTGCTGTTTTTGTTTCATGGCTGGTAAAAAATAGTTTTGGCTGGTAAATTTGGCCGGTAAAGTCACTGGCCATTGGGATGTGTAGCAAAAAGTTAGTTTTAGGCCCTGGGTGCATATGATCAGAGTTCTTCTTTATCACATAATCCAAATAGATCCTTTTTGTCCAACAAATTGGGCAAGTTACATAATGTTTATAATGAACATACTTGACACACACACACAAAAACATAATTTCAGTTTTGTCAGGCCTTTCCATTGCTGTCCCTTCCTGTTGGTTCCTAAATGGGAGGAAAAGAGCTGAGAATACAAGATTTAAATCATTTATTCTGCATCTGTCTGTATCTGTCTCTGATTATCAAACCCTTCCATTCATAATTAAAGGCATAAAAAAAACTCCAAGTAGTCGACCGCAGGGAAACAAGGGCTCCTGTTGCCATAGAAACAAACTGCATCGGAAAACTTCAGAGGGCGTGCAAGCGTTTGGGAGAGTGTATGTGTCTGTGATGGTGAGAAAGAAAAAGATAGGGCAAGAAAGAGAGAGAGAGAGAGAAACCCCTGGGAGGGAGTGCTGATTAAGTTTTCTCCTCTAGTATGTGTGTGTATGTGCTGGCATGTGCATGTGTTAGTGTAAGTGACACAGTTTTTGAAGTTCTGTGCAAATTGGTTGAAGGTCTTGCCTTGAGAAACACTTTTTTTGGCCCTGTTGCTAAAATTCTTCTTTTTATACGTTTAAAGCAAACTAAGGACTAGACCACCAGTTTTCAAGGTTTTGCTTAGCTCTCTTTAAGACTTTATTCCATTTATAGAGTAAGAAAATGTTTCAAATGACTATCATCTGACATTGCATGACTCACTCAGACACTTTTATTGTACAGCTGTCCGCTAGACTTAATTGACATTCCCCACCGGCCAATAGGTGTGGAGTGCTGTATAGCGTGTGGGTGGTATTCTCCAATCAGATTGTGTGTTCGGAACAGATAGTGTCAGCAGCATCAGGCCATTACAGAAGTGCATTAGTGTGTGCAATACAAATGACGTCTTGCTGTACAAACCTCAAAGTCGTTCCTTAGCAGAGAGACAGTGCAATCCCAGTGTAAGCCCAAACTTTTTTAATTTTTAGTGGCATGGTTATAATTGCACTCTGTCATCTAGTGTTGTCTATAGGTACTGAATGCTGTGTTCAGTAGTCCCTAATGTGCTCAGAATGGGAATGAGTGCTGCAGTGCAGGCATGCAATGAACAAACATTATAGGGTGCTTGGAACATTACTATTACTCATAGGGTTAGCAATTTGAACAAACCCTTAAATTTGTTCTGCATGTTGAGGAGAGGTGTGATTACTATTCTAAGCAATCAGACTTATGGTTTTTATTTTGTGCACCATAAAACAAGCAAAAAAAAATCCCTTAGATTTACATTCAAGGAGGTACTTGAGCCAGAATATCATAGACGCTTGGGATTGGACCAGTAAGCAGCCACCTACATTAGCAACCAATCAGAATGGAACTACCTAGGGGTATGTTTACACAACACCAATGTACTAAAAACAGGAATGTTTTCTTTTGTTTTTTTTTTGTTTGTTTTTTTGCTTACAGGTGACAACGTTGTTAAAACAATTCCCGTTCAAAAGGAATGACTAAAACGCTGTGTTATGCATGCCAGGCCAGTAGATGGCGGTGTCACTTTGTAAAGAAACACTACGTGCCTGCGTGATTTTATTTCCCAAACGCGTTCAGCGGAAATCCCGCCCTGGAGCCGATTCTAAACATTTCATTGGCCATGTCAATCACAGTAATGATTGCCTACACCCAACACTGATCCCTAAACCTACCTGTCACTGTAACCTCAGCCAATGAAATTGGTTGCAGGGCAGGGATTTCCACTAAACCGGAAAAAATCATGCTACGCGCCTATAGACTGCCGACGTGAGCCAACCCCGCAGTCTGCTTTCGTCGCCACTAATTCGTCGGCGTCGACTTGGTGTGTTCCTGCCTTTAAAGGGATAGTTCACCCAAAAATGAACATTTTTTTGTCATCACTTACCCTAAAGTTGTTCCAAACCTGTATGAGTTTTTTTTTCTGTTGAACACAAAAGAAGATATTTTAAAGAATGTTGGTAACCAGACAGTTGACAGTAGCCATTGAATTCCATTCTATTTTTTCCTACTATAGAAGTCAATGGCTACTATCAACAGTTTGAATACCAACATTATGGTTTGATTTGTGTTCAACAGAAGAAAGAAACTCATACAGGTTTGGAACAACTTGAGGGTGAGTAAATTATGTAAAATTTTCTTTTTTGGGTGAACTATCCCTTTAAGGCCTGTTCACAACAAGGACGATAACTGTAATGATAATGATATAGTTCTAAAGATCATTCTAAAAATAAAAGAATTGCAGAGTCCATAACACAACTATAAAGATAATGGCACTGAGAGATGATATCGCTGAAATCACTTTCAGTACAATTTTTTTCCAGCTGATAAACAATAAAAACGTTGAGAGCCAATCAGAATCCATCCTGCTTTAAAGAGCTCGAACATTTAAAGCGGCAGACGACAAAACTGCAATGCAATTATAATAAACGGAATGTTATTGTCTGTTAATGTGGACGCTAATATAGTTATCGTAATAAATATCTTTAGTTATTTTTCTTGGTGTAAACGGGCCTTTATACACAAAAAGAGAAGAGTGAAAGGTATGTGCGTGTTTATTTGTGAGTGTGCATCCTTTTGTGCATCAATATTTTGCTTGCAGGGTGTTTTTATGAATACCTTCTACTTATGAAATGTTATTTACATATTTTCACTGGGGAGAATGTTAATGAGGGCCTGGGCTGTCAAAATGTTTTGTCAGTGTTCACATTTATTTCCATCACTGGATGGATATGTGTCCAAACAGAGTTTGATTCTTTTTAGTCCGTGAAACGTAGACATGCACCTCTTCAGTTTGACAGATTTATTTTGAGTGCATCATTTCATTTTCTGTTTTATGAGGTCATCGATACTGAATACCAATATTATCATGCATTTATGAAAAATTAATTCCTTAATGAAAAAGAAAAAGATCTTTGGGGCGACTATTGTGCGTGCAGCTCTTGGTCAGGGTGGCTCTCTTTTACCCACATCATCTGAAAACCTGGAGAGTGTCTCTGACATTTTGTTTTATCACCTATTTTTTTTCTTCCATGCGAGGTAAAGCAAACGTCTGACTGTTTCTGTGCAGAATATTCCTCTCCTCAACAAATAAACCACTAAAGCTCTCCACAAAAAACCCAGAAACAGAAGCCAAAACATCACACACTCAGCTCACAGAAAAAAGACAGGAATACTGTCATTTATAAAGCTGACATGTCATTTTTTAGATGTTAAAATAGTTTCTATTCCAATTTAACACTGTACAACCTGACATATGAAATAACAGTCAGAAAAATCAAACGTGTCCAAGCCTCCGTTACTAATTCGAAAACGTCACGTTAAACCAGCAATGACGGCTTGCGTGCGATGCTGTTGCTTTTACAAAACAGTTTAATAAACAAGAAGTTAATATTGAATAACTTACATTTTAGACACTGTATTTTGGCTCCGCCAGCGGAAATAAATCCAAATAAAGCCACAGTGGAACCGTCAACATACAATAGTTTCTGGTTGATTCAGTGTTTTTGAACAAATAATTTGGAATGAATGATTCAATGACTCATTCATAAAAACAGTCACTTGTATTGTTCCTCAGTTTGAACGAATAATTATGACTCATTCATAAGTCACTTGCCACCACCTACTGGCATAATAATGTAACCTGCAGAAAAAGGTTTCTGAAAAATTCCACTATAATGCACAGACTGAATTCTGTCAACATAACAGTATAGCCATGCAGTGAATCTGAATATGAATTTGTGCTCAAGTAATTTTCCATCTAGAAGCCCCAAAATCATTTGACGGAAAATTCCATCCACAAGCCCTAAAATAATTTTACAAACAATTTCTCCCTCAGCCACACTTAGTTTTGCCACATTTTATGATTAAAGATGTTTTCATCCATGCATAATATTAGATAAAGCCAACACACACATGCACAGTATACAGTCTCTGTAAGTGGCACTCGCTCCACAGCTCTTTGAAGTGAAGTTTGTGATCACGAAGGGAGATTTTTCTTTGAGGCCATGACTTTTTTTCCCCTCACTGTCTTAATCTGATTCTTAAGGAAGATAATTGCATCTTAAACGCTTTGATCTCATTTCATGGGGAGAGGGGTCCTTTTCAACTAAAAACTACATTAAAAACTGAAAATAAGATGAAAAAGTAAGGAAGAGTTAGAGATCTAGAATAAAAATCAGTGTGTTGACCAAACATTTGTGTCTAAGTTTTTACACACATTTATTGAACATACTATATATTGAAAATACAGTAGTTAAAAGTGATGTCTGGAGGAGATATTTGTTTTAATGAACCTACAAGTTCGATTAAAAGATCAAAACATGAGGAAAAGATTTTATATTTTTAAAATATTTTAAATAAGAGGGAAGAACAAAACACTAAACTTTGTTATCTGACAAAATTGTTCGTCAAAATGGAAAACAACAGCTACATATGGAAGCTTGTTTCCATGCAATTGCGTGTTATAAATTCAGAATTGCATGATATAAAGCCAGAATTGCGAGTTATGAAGTCAGAATTGCGAGTTATAAAGTCAGAATTGCGTGATATAAAGTCAGAATTGCGAGTCAAAAAGTCAGAATTACAAGATATAAAGTCACAATTGCGTGTTATAAAGTCAGAATTACGAGATATAAAGTCAGAATCGCGAGTTATAAAGTCAGAATTGTGAGATATGAAGTCAGAATTGCGAGATATGAAGTCAGAATTGCGAGTTATAAAGTCAGAATTGCGAGTTATAAAGTCAGAATTGCGAGTTATAAAGTCAGAAGTATGAGTTATAAACTCAAAATTGAATTATAAAGTCAGAATTGTGAGTTGTAAAGTCAGAATTGCGTGTTATAAAGTCAGAATTGTGAGATATAAAGTCATAATTGTGAGTTGTAAAGTCAGAATTGTGAGATATAAACTCATTATTGTGAGTTATAAAGTTAGAATTGCGAGTTATAAAGTCGCACTTGTGAGTTATAAAGTCAGAATTGCATGTTATAAAGTCGCACTTGTGAGTTATAAAGTCAGAATTGCGAGAAATAAAGTCATAGTTGCGTGTTATAAAGTCAGAGTTGCGTGTTATAAAGTCAGAATTGCGAAATATAAAGTCAGAGTTGCGTTATAAAGTCAGAATTGTGAGTTATAAAGTCAGAATTGCGTTATAAAGTCACAATTGTGAGATATAAAGTCAGAATTGTGAGTTATAAAGTTAGAATTGCGAGTTATAAAGTCACACTTGTGAGATATAAAGTCAGAATTGCGAGATATAAAGTCAGAGTTGCGTGTTATAAAGTCAGAATTGTGAGTTATAAAGTCAGAATTGCGAGTTATAAAGTCAGAATTGTGAGTTATAAAGTCAGAATTGCGTTATAAAGTCACAATTGTGAGATATAAAGTCAGAATTGTGAGTTATAAAGTTAGAATTGCGAGTTATAAAGTCACACTTGTGAGATATAAAGTCAGAATTGCGAGATATAAAGTCAGAGTTACGTGTTATAAAGTCAGAATTGTGAGATATAAAGTCAGAATTGTGAGTTATAAAGTCAGAATTGCGAGTTATAAAGTCAGAATTGCGAGTTATAAAGTCACACTTGTGAGATATAAAGTCACACTTGTGAGATATAAAGTCAGAATTGCGAGATATAAAGTCAGAGTTGCGTGTTATAAAGTCACAATTGTGAGATATAAAGTCAGAATTGTGAGTTATAAAGTCAGAATTGCGAGATATAAAGTCAGAATTGCGAGTTATAAAGTCACACTTGTGAGATATAAAGTCACAATTGTGAGATATAAAGTCAGAATTGTGAGTTATAAAGTCAGAATTGCGAGATATAAAGTCAGAATTGCGAGTTATAAAGTCACACTTGTGAGATATAAAGTCACACTTGTGAGATATAAAGTCAGAATTGCGAGATATGAAGTCACAATTGCGTGTTGTAAAGTCAGAATTGTGAGATATAAAGTCACAATTGCGTTATAAAGTCAGAATTGAATTATAAAGTCAGAATTGCGAGATATAAAGTCAGAATTGTGAGATATAAAGTCAGAATTGCGAGATATAAAGTCAGAATTGCAAGATATAAAGTCAGAATTGCGAGATATAAAGTCAGAATTGCATTATAAAGTCAGAATTGCAAGATATAAAGTCAGAATTGTGAGATATAAAGTCACAATTGCGAGTTATAAAGTCACAATTGCGAGTTATAAAGTCACAATTGTGAGATATAAAGTCAGAATTGCGAGATATAAAGTCAGAATTGCGAGATATAAAGTCAGAATTGCATTATAAAGTCACAATTGTGAGATATAAAGTCAGAGTTGCGTGTTATAAAGTCACAATTGCGAGTTATAAAGTCACAATTGCGAGTTATAAAGTCACAATTGCGAGTTATAAAGTCACAATTGTGAGATATAAAGTCAGAATTGCGAGATATAAAGTCAGAATTGCATTATAAAGTCAGAACTGTGTGATATAAAGTCAGAATTGCGAGATATAAAGTCAGAATTGCGAGTTATAAAGTCACAATTGCGTGTTGTAAAGTCAGAATTGTGAGATATAAAGTCACAATTGCATGTTGTAAAGTCAGAATTGTGAGATATAACGTCACAATTGCGTGTTATAAAGTCACAATTGCGAGATATAAAGTCAGAATTGCGAGTTATAAAGTCAGAATTGTGAGATATAAAGTCAGAATTGTGAGATATAAAGTCAGAATTGCGAGATATAAAGTCAGAATTGCGAGATATAAAGTCAGAATTGCATTATAAAGTCAGAATTGCGAGATATAAAGTCAGAATTGTGAGATATAAAGTCACAATTGCGAGTTATAAAGTCACAATTGCGAGTTATAAAGTCACAATTGTGAGATATAAAGTCAGAATTGCGAGATATAAAGTCAGAATTGCGAGATATAAAGTCAGAATTGCATTATAAAGTCACAATTGTGAGATATAAAGTCAGAATTGCGAGATATAAAGTCAGAATTGCGAGATATAAAGTCAGAACTGTGTGATATAAAGTCAGAATTGCGAGATATAAAGTCAGAATTGCATTATAAAGTCAGAACTGTGTGATATAAAGTCAGAATTGCATTATAAAGTCAGAACTGTGTGATATAAAGTCAGAATTGTGAGATATAAAGTTAGAATTGCGTGATATAAAGTCAGAATTGCGAGATATAAAGTCAGAATTGCATTATAAAGTCAGAACTGTGTGATATAAAGTCAGAATTGTGAGATATAAAGTTAGAATTGCGTGATATAAAGTCAGAATTGCAAGATACAAATTTGCAATTCTGACTTTTTTTCTCAGAATTGTGAGTTTATAGCCTATCTCGCAATTATGACTTTATAACACGCAGTTGCGACTTTATATTATGAAATTCTGAGAAAAAAGTCCGAATTATGCAGCGCAATCTCACAACCAATTTGTACGTATTTTACGAGGTGGGTAATTCGTACAAATTCATACGATTTGTCTAAACCCCAGTGACGGGTAGGTTTAGGGGCGGGGTTAGGGGTAGGTCATTCGTACAAATTCATACAAATTTGGCAACTCGTAAAATACATATGATTTAGCAAAAAACATACTAATTCGTACAAGTGAGGTCGTACGAATTCGTACAAATTAGCCACCTCGTAAAATACGTACGAATTGCCGTGAGATCAGGTTGGAAATGTGAGATAAAAAGTCGCAATTATCATTTTTTTATTCCGTGGCAGAAACAAGCTTCCATAGCTACAGGTTTAATTTCACTAAAAAAGAAAAAAAGCATTGAAAAAAGCATCCGCACAGTTTGGCATGTTTCATTGTATTATCACAAATAAAACAATTGG
Source organism: Hypophthalmichthys nobilis (assembly GCA_037950665.1). Classification (NCBI taxonomy): domain Eukaryota; kingdom Metazoa; phylum Chordata; class Actinopteri; order Cypriniformes; family Xenocyprididae; genus Hypophthalmichthys; species Hypophthalmichthys nobilis. The sequence goes on from CM075480.1 coordinate 7,644,141, forward strand.
CTCTAAGCACAAATATGCAATATGCTTGCAAAATCTTTAACATACTTTTTAATAATATTTGAATAAATGGTAAAGATGTCAATTTTCCTAGAACGGACATCACTTTTGGCCACTGCTCTACATACGCCTCAGCAAAAAGTTAAATTCTTTAATATAGATGTGATTTCATTTTCATTTGTGTTTTTGTGTTCAGAGAAAGTCTTACGAAACAGTTATATATAGTTAAGATGTGACAGATCAAAGCAAACACCTCTTTATCTCGCTATCTGTCTTGCAAACTCACTTACTTATTCTGTTTCTACTCTTCTTTTTCTCTTATGACCATGAGAAAGCTCACAGGAGCTCTAACAGCCCTTGCATTTGAAATGGAAGGCTGACTGCTTTAAGATGTGTGCTTGAGCAGCTATAAAAAGGTCATAAATCTGATGCATGTGAACCATTCGAATGGTTGTTCTTAGGATAATGTCAAGGCATATTTCATTCTATTTGAAATTAAGTGTTGATCTTATATGGTCTTTAGCCATTAAACCAGAACAATCAAAGCATTGGAGATAACCAGAGCGCAGAGGCCTTTATTTAATGGGAGATCTCGCAACTCCTCTCGCTGTTTCTCTGTTTCTCTAATCCTCTTTTCTCTCATCCGCTCCTCTTGTACGGTTCTCACTGACACACTCAAAATCCTTTGTTTCATCTTGAGCGAGTGATACAGTAACACAAGGTCTGGTGCACACGGCAAGTTTGTGAGTGATATACAATGAAGCTACAGATTCACTATGATAGAAACTGTCTGTGGGTGAATCTCACAAAGAAATGTCACCCTAAAATCAAAAGGGAAATAAAAAAGAAATTATATTTTGCATAAGAAAATAAGGCTTACTTTCATGGCCGTTAAGATTTTTCACTTTATCACATGTCTTATCTAATTCATAGTTTCATTATCTTGTTCTGGAGTTAATTTCGCAAAAGCAACTATGGTCGCCGTTGTTATCAATAGAGTTCAATGAAACTTGCGACTATAGTTGGCTAGCGATGCTTTTGTTTAGTTTCATTGCCACTGTCTTTATCTGAGTTCTAGTTCGTAGTTTGTTTCCATGTTTTCTGATTGGTTACACACCTGTTCCCGGTTTCGTTAATGGTCTATCCCAGTGTATTTAAGCCCTGTTTTCTTTGTTCTCTGTTCGTGTTAACATTATATGTGAGTGTGTAGTATTCTCAAAGTGTCCATTAAAGTTCCTTTGAATTGTTCTTTCTGTATTATGCATTTCTCATCTTTAGATTTTAACTACACTGCTACCTGTGTCAGTCACAATATTTTTCATGATAATCAAGCTGAATTTCCCCCATAATTCCCATGACTATAATGCAAAAAAAAATTCATTTTTTTAATGCTAAATAAATAAATAAATAAAAATAATCATTTTTGTTTCTTTAATACAGAGATGAAAACTATCCTGTCTGGATTAAAATAATAATAATAATACATTTAAATAATAATTAAGTAATAAATACATACTTTTATTAATTATTAAATTATTATTATTATTATTCAATGCTATAAATGAATGAATGAATGAATGAATGAATAATTTCTTTAATACAGAGATGAAAACTGTACTGTCTGGATAGTTGTAAATCATGTAATCATTTATTTTAAATAATAATTAAGTAATAAATAAACAAACATTTTTTATTAAATAATTATTATTATGTAATGCAATGAATAAACAAACAAATAAAAAATTAAAATAAATGTACTAATTTATTTTAAATATTAAAAATAGTATATATATATATATATATATATATATATATATATATATATATATATATACAGGTGCAACTCAATAAATTAGAATATCATGAAAAAGTTATTTTTTTTCTGTAATTTAATTCAAAAAGTAAAACTTAAATATATTCTAGATTTATTAGACATAAAGTAAAATATTTCCAGACTTTTTTGTTTTCATTTTGATGATTACAGCTTGCTGCTCATCAAAATCAAAAAATCAGTATCTCAAATTATTAGAATATTTAATTTCAAGTTCTATTAAATTACCATTCTCAGGGTATAAATACTGGGTTTAGGTCAGTAATCCCAACAGCAGTCATGGGGAAGTCTGCTGACTTGACAGTTGTCCAGAAGACGATCATCAAGACCCTCTACAATGAGGGTAAGCCACAGAGGGTGATTGCTGAAAGAGCTGGGTGCCAAAGTGCAGAGTGCTGTGCCAAAGCATATTCATTTAAAGTTAACTGGAAGGAAAAAGTGTGGTAGGAAAAGGTGTACAAGTGAAAGGAATGACCGCAGGCTTGAGAAGATTGTCAGGCGAAGCCGATTTAAGAACTTAGGAGAGCTTCAAAAGGAGTGGACTGAAGCTGGAGTCAGTGCATCAAGAGCCACCGCACACAGACATCTTCAGGAAATGGGCTACAACTGTCACATTCCACGTACCAAGCCACTTCTGAACCAAAGACAACGTCAGAAGCGTCTTACCTGGGCTAAGGAGAAAAAGAACTGGACTGTTGCTCAGTGGTCCAAAGTCCTCTTTTCAGATGAAAGTAAATTTAATTTGGAAATCAAGGTCCCAGAGTCTGGAGGAAGAGTGGAGAGGCACAGAAACCATGTTGCTTGAAGTCCAGTGTGAAGTTTCCACAGTCAGTGATGATTTGGGCTGCCATGTCATCTGCTGGTGTTGGTCCACTGTGTTTTCTGAAGTCCACAGTCAACGCAGCCATCTACCAGGAAATTTTAGAGCACTTCATGCTTCCTTCTGCTGACAAGCTTTATGGAGATGCTGATTTCATTTTCCAGCAGGATTTGGCACCTGCCCACACTGCCAGTGGTACCAAAAGCTGATTCAGTGGTGTTACTGTGCTTGATTGGCCAGCAAACTCGCCTGACCTGAACCCCATAGAGAATCTATGGGGTATTGTCAAGAGGAAGATGAGAGACACCAGACCCAACAATGCAGATGACCTGAAGGCCGCTATCAAAGCAACCTGGGCTTCCATTACACCTGAGCAGTGCCACAGGCTGATTGCCTCCATGCCATGCTGCATTGATGCAGAAATTCATGCAAAAGGAGGCCCAACCAAGTATTGAGTGCATAGAAATAAACATACTTTTCAGAAGCCTGACATTTCTGTTTAAAATATCATAAAATATTTTTTTTATTGATCTTCTGAAGTATTCTAATTTATTGAGATAGTGTATTGGTGGGTTTTTGTTAAATGTGAGCCAAAATCATCACAATTAAAAGAACCAAAGACTTAAAGTACTTCAGTCTGTGTGCATTGAATTTATTTAATACACGAGTTCCACAATTTGAGTTGAATTACTGAAATAAATGAACTTTTCCACGACATTCTAATTTATTGAGATGCACCTGTATATATATATATATACACACACACACAGGCACACACACACACATATATATATATATATATATATACACACACACACAGTCAAACAAAAAATTATTCAGACATTTTTGATATTTTTTATATATTTTTACTAGTGGGTACAGGACACTATAGTTCATTTATGTAAGTGAGGATAGCAAAATAAAGAAAACTGTGACATATTATACCCAAAAATTCTTCATACAGTGGACGGCCAGTAAAATTGATACAAATTTGGAACCAAAAATTATTCAGACAATTTGACCTGACCATGTTTTGCTTAAGTGTTATCTGACATAATTAAGATTATTTTTTTCTGACACAGTTTAACTCTGAGATCTTGTCATAGTTTATTACCATTTTTTAAACCATAGTGAATAAACTGTATTAATGAATGAAATGTTCAAGGTGTCTGAATGAATTTTAGTTTGACTGTATATACAGTGTGTGTGTATATATATATATATATATATATAATTCTTTATTAAATAATTATTATTGTCAACAATATTTCTTTATGCATAATATAAATTCCTTTTTTTCTGTTGATTTTGAGGTGAAATATGAAATTTTCATTTTTAATGTAACATTTCTGTGTACTCTCTCATTCGCATAAACACACACATTTAGATTTGAATTTAGAGGAGAATATATATCAGCTGACTCAAACATTTATATTCATAGCCTACGCAGCATGTATATGTGCTTCTGCAGTTCGTGTGAGCATAATTCATGCCTGAGGCCTCATTAGTGCTATATTTGCATATTCTTAAGAAATTTTATCTTAAAGCATTACGGTCATGTGAGTTGCATATTTCATATCATACAAAGCTTGTGAATCTGTATGAGCACGCTCTTTTTCCGCCTGCCCTGGGCCGGAATCCTCTAGAGACGGAGAACTCTCCATGATGAATCTCATTCCTGCAAGGTGTCCTCTTTCAGAAAGGCAGGGAAGAGGAGAGGTTTGAGCCAGGAGAATGGAAGAGATAGGAAAAAAAAAACTGAAAAAGGCAGTAATTTCTCTCACATTATGGGGTTTGAGGTGCGAATCTTCTTTTTCCTGGGATGGGCTGTATTTCAAAAAGAGATGAGCAAAAAAGAAACGAGAGAGACACACAGAGAAAGAGAAAAGAATTGAAAATCTTTCATATAATGATGGTGTAGCTTCAGGCGTATTGAAAGGTGTCAGACCTGCACTTCAGACCCCATTTCTTGTGACACGTACCTGAGTGTGTATGTGTGTGAGTTTAGAAGAATCCTGGCTCTGAGACAGAGAAATATTTCCAAATAAAACATGCTTTTGTGGTTTAAATTCATTGCAGGCAACATGCATTTTTTAGAACATTTGATTTCAGCCCTCTGTGAGCAATATGTGTACAGACTTTAATATTTTCAAAGGTCCAATAAAACCGTGAGTCAATAAAATAGATCTAATTGTTTCTCACACATTCAAAATAACAATGCCAAATAATTTTAAAAGTTAATTTCTGTGCCAATAGCATCACCACACAGAATCGCACAAATACTGCTATACTGGCATTTTGTCACACATACTGTACTAAAAAGCTGAGCTACTGACTCAGTTTCTGCCAAAACTGGTTATATATATATAAATAATTATACTTTCTTATTGTGCTTCAACACCTGAGGCTGCTTTCACACAGCACTTTTTATTGCAGAGAAAAACACAGAAATATACATACAGAGGATTTACACAGTGATCTACTGCTACAATAACAGTAGCATCAAGGAAATACTGAGAAACTGAGAAAAAAACTAAATTGTCCAGGGAATAACTTTTATAATAGAATTTAGAATAGGGAGTGGAGTAGAATTTAGAATAGGGAATTTTAGAACTGAATTTGGAATGGTGAATAGAACTTTTAGAGTCTCAATATATTGCATCAGTTCAGTTTCAAATTGTATGTGGTTTTATTGTTTGCCCATTTTTGTTTGTGTACATGGTACCTTCCCTACATAATTAACAAGTTATTCACCAAGTTCTGTTACAACAGAACCGTCAACTGTCTGAATTTAGAATAAGGAGTTGATGGTAGCCATTGACTTCCATAGTATTTTTTTCCTACTATGGAAGTCAATGGCTATCATCAACTGTCTGGTTACCAACATTCTTATAAATATATTCTTTAGACAAAGGGGAGGGGCTATCAGACTTTGATGCTGGATGATGAAATACATACGTTCTGTCTGAAATCGAATACTTCCCTACTATATAGTATGCGAAAAACAGTACGCTAACACAGTAGTATGTCCAAATACATAGTATTCGAAAAACAGTAAGCAAAAAGTCCCCGGATGACCTACTACTTCTGGTAAGATTCTGAAGTGCTCATTCGATGGACATGAGGCCACAGCAGAGGATTTATAAATAGCAGTGAAGTGTCGCAACTGACGCTGCAGGTCACATGACATAGACAACATGTAGTACGGACAGGAAAAGTGGCTTATTTTTTGGCTTATTCTTATTGGTCAGACGGCCCAGTCTGTTGTGACTGGTTTACCATTTGCAGTGCGTGTCAGAAACAAAACCCCTATTACCAAATCTGATTTTCAGCTCCGGAGTTTTCCTCAGCACTTGATATACAGCGATACGAAGGATGCCATTGGTTTTACAGTATCAATTCCAGCACGAATCCTCATCCTTCTGAAGTGCATGCGTGGATTCGCAGCGCTCAAGACACCATCTTCTCAACATGTCGGCAACACTAACCAAACATTTCAACTATGACTACAAGCTACAACTACAGTGTTTGAGGGTGGGTCAAAGTAGACGTTGTTCGCGGGCAGCCAATGAAGATCATAGGCGGGCATTATGCAAATTTGTAACATTGATACTGGAATTGCTGATGACTTCTTGTAGCAGTTCAAAATCGATTCTTTCTTTCAGGAGACAATAACTTTATTTGTCATGTACTTTGATCTTTGAAACTTTGCATACCTTTTACCTTCTCAATATTTAAAAAATTTTACAATACTATATTGACTGTAAAACAAGAACATATAATTCATTCAAAGTTACTTAAAAAAAAAACGTAAGACCTAGTCTAGGGTTTAAAACAATATTTTAAAATTTAAACTACATTTTGGAGTCATAAACAGCATTGACAGCAAGTTGATTGACCTCTTGGCAGTCATCACCAGGCACAAGACCCTTAAACAGTCAGTAGTGCTAGACAAACACGCTTATCTGAGGTACCTGCGGTGACAAAGCATGCAAGGACTGCTTTGATGAAACTGGGGGAGTGAGCTGTTACAACTGGCAAAATATTCAAGAATCTCAGTTTGAGCACAGATCGAACTGTTTCCCCAGTGTGACATAGCTTACTTTGAACGTCATGTTTTTTGTCTTTTATTTACCATTTTTGTGTTTTATCGAACCAGCATGCTATCAGGGACTGCTGACATAACACTCCTTTTAAATCGTTTCCTTTTAGGACACATGTTAACATAAAAGTCTAAAAGCAACTGAATAAAATAGTATAAATCAACACTAATGGTTTGATCTATGACAGATGGCTAGAGAGAAAAAGAGGATATGTCGTAAAAACACAGCTGGGATGAAAACGAATAGAATACAATCTTCTACAAAAAAAGTGAATGGACGTGAAAGATACCATAAGTAGAAATCAAACTGGTAACTTTTAAATTCACCTTCCAAAATTTTGCAATATTAACAATTCGGCTAACAGAAAAAATTATTACAGAGGTCATAACTATGTATTTCTCTGTGGTCCCCAAAAATACACGTTGTTGTTTATTGCTAAGACATTGTTAGGTAAATTATCCATTTATATCTGTGGCTAAACTTCTTTTAAAGGGATAGTTCACCCAAAAATGAAAATTCAGTCATCATTTACTCACTCTCAAGTTGTTCCAAACCTGTATAGATTTCTTTGTTCTGCTGAACACAAAGGAAGATATTTGGAAGAATGTTTGTAACCAAGCATACAGTATATCTCCCCCCGTTGACTACCATAGTATTTTTCCCCCTACTATGGTAGTCAGTGGGGGGGGGGAGATCTGCTTGGTTACAAACATTCTTCCAAGTATCTTATTTTTGATTCAGCAGAAGAAAGAAATTCATACAGGTATGGAACAACTTGAGGGTGAGTAAATTATGACATAATTTTTGGGTGAACTAACTCTTTAAATGTTCCTAAAGGTTCATGCGGAGCTTGGAAAAACTGCCTTCTCTTTTTATGTGTCCTGGTTATGGAAGAAGCTGCAGAGTATGATAATGTTGGAAACACTCCCCTCTTTAAAAACCTTTAAAAATCTCTTACAGACCAATTTAAATGCACAATATGTAAGATTTTTTGGTTAAAATATCCAAAAGCCACTAGAACAATGTTATATATTTTGTTGACTTGTGTACTTACATTATACAAATGTTTCCAATGTTTAAATCCAGAGAAATCAGCCATTTTAACCAGGACACGGACCATGTAATTGCATCACCTGTCAATGACGTCATATGCACGCTACCTTCGATTTCCTACCTTCGTTTTACTAAAATCAATCTAGATTACTGCAAAGTGCAAGTAAGTCTCTCATAGCAGCCACTGAGTGAACGCATAGAGTACCGTTATAACATAAATTTCAACACATTCAAGTGTATTTAGTATGGTTGTTTTAACCACGTAAAACAGCGCTGCATTTCCCCATATACACAGCAAAAAGAGCAGAAGCGGCCGACTCCAGCAAAAGCATAATAAAAGCTCCGCTGGACTCAAGTTCGGTGTGTATCACAGATGTCTTTCATTAGCATTTGCTCCAGCGGCCTCATTCCACTCCCACGGCTCTCGACCCGTCCTGTTTCATGCCACCATAACGTTAATAAAACTTTAATACATTAGTTCATCCATGAACATGATTTCTGCCCAAATCCGTCAGGTTCCTTTCCATTGGCTGTAGAGCTGAAGACAACTCCCATGATTCCATGCTCATTCATGGCGCCATCAAATTTCGCCTTTGTTTTCAAAAAGCGACCTCTAGTGGCAAAAATTACATATTGTGCCTTTAAAGGAAATGTGCAATTGTGCATGTTTTTAAGTAACTTTTGATCTGTCATTATATGAGTGCTTGGTAAAATTTAATATAAGAATTGTTAGATTAATGTGTTTGTAAGTTGTTTTATGTGAAACCTTTTTGTGCTGCCATGGAAGAAGAGATTTTATTTCTCAAAAGAACTATCCAATAAAGGATAAATAAAAAAAATAAGAGAGGTGCTGCAACAATGTAAAATATATGAAAAATAATGTGTTTAATGAACATTCAAGCATGAAAATCTCTTCTAGTAGACCCACAAAACAATCAAGACTGTAAAATGGCATAACAGGTCATCTTTGAAAAAGCAAAAAGCATATTTGTTGAGTTCCTTTCATGCACATAGACACGCAGACAAACACAGAGCTGACTTAATGACATTGAAGTTCATCCTGTTCCTTTTGGGAACGTCACATTCAGATGTGTTATACACACTGACAGATTCTTCACCTCACACACACACGTTTTTGATTTCTGCTTTTAATTAGGTCATAATGGAATGAGATTTGTAATTAAGAAGCACCATCCTGTGACCTTTAGCCAGCTCTGTACCTGCCAATAAGAGCAGTGCCTTCAGCGCAGAGACAACAGATGGAGACCAGGTGTGTGTGTATGTGTGTGGTTCACCTGTAGAGCCAAGAAAAAATGTGTATTTATATGAGAGAGAGCGAGAAAGGTGAGCAAGTGGTAAATGGACAGGTGTTTGGATAGACAGAGGGCATGTCAGATGCTGTGCCCAAACCGCAGGCTTTGTAAAGACTGTGTGTGTGTAAGAGATTCCTTTCTTTTTCAATTAAAAATGCTAATTTTATGTGTGGCATCTGTCCCAAGTAATTCACAATTTACATAAATCAAACAATAATACCAATGGTGATTATGCAAGCAAATGTTTGTAGTTGTGTAATTTGAGGTGCTTGCTAAGGTAAGCATTAGCATTAGCACTGCTCATACTTTGTGTTAGGGATTCATTCTTTTAGCAAATCGAAAACATGCCAAATAATAAAATAATTGATAATAAATTTAAAACAAATTTTCGCCGTTTTCATTTTCTGTACAATGCAATGTCAAAATTTGGGTTGAAACAAGACAGCATTTTTTTTTAGAGCGTATGGTCAGCTCTTTTTATCTTATTACATACATGGCAATGCACAAACATACACACATTAATTAAGTAGCCAGAATGCGGTAATATTTTGCATAGAAAATCTACTTCTGCTTCGCTTGACCCTCATCTGATAAATGAACACAACTTAAGGTGTTCACATGATCTTTACACATTGTGTGGTTATTAAGTGTAATCAGACTAAGCTCATGCATACAAACACACTCACGATTTTCCTCTGTCACTCACAATCACATGCATTCACACAAATACATGTGACCTATTGAGTGTAATTGTACAAACGCTCTAAAATATGCACGATTGTGTAATGTTTCAGTATGAACTATATATATAATTAGCATTGCAATCTGCTTTCATCTGTCCTTGTCTTATAATATATATTTATATCTGAATGTTTATAAAATCACAGCAATGCATGCAATCAGAGCTTATGAATGCTAGGAGAGTAATGAGACAGTGTTAGTGTGTGTGGAGAGAAAGAACGAGACAATGTTTGGAATGGAATACAAGTATAATATTTAATGCATACTGCTCAATATATACTGTATACTGCCAACAATTTAATAGGGTGAATTCAGGTTGATTGGGACACTTTTTCCAGTTCATCTCAATGGCAAAAAGTGTCCCAATCACCCTGAATTCACCCCTACATATATATATATATATATATATATATATATATATATATATAATGAGCTCATCGTAATGGGAGGGCGTTCATGTGCAATTTTTACTTAGGAAACTCGTAATTCGGAGAGCATGTGAAGGCAGCATTTATCGCAGTAAGATGTTTACGTGACACAAGCAAACTTCTTTATTCCTGTTTACATGCAGTTTTGATTTTTCTGATTATTCACTAAGAACTGTGATTATTTTTTTTGACCGTTATTCATATAATACACAGCATAAATGATGAACTCACATGCAGTAGATGTGTTACTAACCACAGTTTTAATCTACTTGCAACAAATGCAAAACACATTTTTATGGACGTATTCGTGCAAAATGGAAATACTTGCGTTAATTTCTAAGACTTACAGATAAGGATATAACCGTAAAATGAAAGTTTTGCGCTGAGGAAACATATCACACATTAAACAACACATGCATCTGTCAAAGGGCCTGACAGGGCAAGCAAGGGGGAAGACATAAAGAAATCTCATGTTTTAGGCAGCTTGGATAACATACCTATACCGCAGCAGCTCACTCTGTTTCCTTCTCTAATTTTAGATGCATTTTGTCCAAAGAAATGCGTTATTCAGTGCAGTAATTTGACACAACTGGCAGAATTTTTCCTTGCACAGTGGGCAGACGCAACTAATCGATAATGACATTCGTTGTTGACAATTTTGATTATCAATTATTATTGATTTTATCGATTAGTTGTTGCAGCCTTATTTACTTTGCATTTTTAATCCAGTTTAACATAATGATTCGAGATGGAAATGTTAAAAATAGCAGCTAGTATTATTTCTGGTTCATTTGCAATTTTGCACATTTTGGCATATGTAGTTGGTCTTCTGCGTATTTTATAATAGTATGCACATACTGCACACAGCTACTCGCACTATTCCAAACATATCCTGAGAAAAGGAGAAATGATAGTAGCATTAAAACTAGCATAAAGGCCAATTCACACCGCACCGACAGACGCTGACTAAAGCGGACAATCGCCAGATTATACTCCGAGACATTCCATGACCCGACAAATGGCAGACCAGTGCTGACAGATGTGTCAGGGGTAAAATACTGATCTGACAAAGTGACAAAGACTGGACGAAGTGTCTGTTGCTGTTGCCCGCCGTCTGTCGGTGCAGTGTGAATTGGCCTTAAGAGTGAGAAACATTTGAGGAGGGAATGGGTAGTAAATTGTAAGATAAGACCGAGATGAAGAGAAAAAGAGCTGGTGGGAATGAAGATAGAGACACATTGACCTTGGTGGTTTTCTCTTCAGCTGGATCAGCAAGTCTGTGTGTGGTTTGTGTATGTAAATTGGATGCAGGAAGATACCTGTCTTCATGTGTGTGTGCGTGGATGGCTCTCTAAATGAACTGTTTAGAAGTTGCTTAATGGCCAGATGGCAAAAAGCAAATGAGTTAGAGTAAGAATTGAGTTTGCATATTTATGAAGCTTTTCTGAATAATTAATGAGATGCAAATGGATCTGAAGTTGATGGTGAGGCCAGTGAGATGCGTAATGCGTACGTGTGTGTTACATGCAGAAAGCCATCAACGTTCTTCTACACCCTTGAGTTCATGGACAAACAAAAGGATCAAGAGACAGCTGATGTCTCATCTCTTCATCATGTACGAGCGCTTTCACACGTGTTTGCTTAGCTATCTAAATGAGGACATTCCATAAACATTATTTAGACGGGATTCGGTTTCTGAATGACATTTGAGTTCCAAATATTTGTATTGGATGTCTGTGATTTCATGTACCGATTCAGATCTCTGTAATTATTATGAAAGTGGGAGTGTCTGTTCGGTCTAGGCTTCTGTTGTTTTTATATAAAGCTAAATATAAAATCAGATTCAAAATAAATTTTTAGATGAATTCCTGCTCTTAAAGTGGTCATGACATGAGAAATCAAATTTGCCTTGATCTTTTGACAATCTTTGTACCATTAAAACATCTTGCAAGTTTCATTGCTTAAAACATCCTCCATAAACAAAGCATTTAATCAAGCTCCAAAAATGGCTCATTTTGATATTGCGGGATCTGTGATGTCACAAGGACAAATACATTTGCATATCACTGCCTCCAGAGCAAAACTTCAGCAAATAGTTATATACCATCAGACTATAGGCCCCGCCCACTGGCATTCAGTCGCTTAACGGCTGACATTTGCCTACACTGGATGGATGTGAGCATGCGTGACGTCAAAAGCAAATAGAACCCATTATAATCACTGATGCTGTCTACACTGGATACAGTATACAGATGCGCATTAAGTTTCGGACATATTCCACACACTTGAGTCTGTCAACAACAGGACAAATGGAAGAGTGAATGAATGTTCACTTTGACACGTCCAGGAACAAGTGAATGGTTTATTTTAATGGTGTCCTGGATTGCGTCGAAGGATTTTGTTATGTAAACGAGTCACAGTGTAATGAGAGTTCGCAAAGAAACTTTTGTTGACAGATGAAGCAGCCAGCTGCATCGCAAACCATAAGCAAATTATTTCATAATGCTTTGTCTGTAAATGGCGGTTTTATATGGATAATGTTTTCAAAACACTTACTCGCGTACAATAGGGAGTGGGCGCTGATACTGTTTCCTATGCAATGATGTCAGCCAATCATAACAATTACTGACAAGCCTTAAAGAAGCTGATCATTTGAGACAGAGGATAAAAATGAGGGTTGGAAATAATCTTTTTCCCATATATATTTACAGTATATATGTGTGTGTGTATATATATATATATATATATATATATATACACACACACACACGCACACACACACACAGTACTGGTCAAAAGTTTGGAAACTATTTTTAAAGTTTTTAAAAGAAGTGTCTTATGCTCATCAAGCCTGCATTTATTTGATTAAAAATACAGAAAAAAACTGTAATATTGTGAAATATTATTACAATTTAAAATAATGGTTTTCTATTTTAATATACTTTAACATTTAATTTATTTCTGTGATGCAAAGCTGAATTTTCATCAGCCATTACTCCAGTCCTCCTCAGTGTCACATGATCCTTCACAATATTACAGTTTTTTCTGTATTTTTAATCAAATAAATGCAGGCTTGATGAGCATAAGAGACTCCTTTTAAAAAAAAAAAAAAAAATTAAAAATAGTAATGTTTCCAAACTTTTAACCAATACAGTATATATTTAACCGTAAGGAACATATTAAAATAAAAAAAATAAAAAAATTCATGACATGACCTCTTTAAAATCAAAATGTTTATGTACCACACAACCCTGAGTTTTTCAAATCGGAAAGAAATAAAAGTCAAAACCTCTGTAAACGCTGGAATTATCTCTAAAGTCACGTTTTGTAATCTATCCATGCTTTTGTTTACCACACAATGATGTACTATCAACATGTCAGCAAATATTGATATATGTGATTAAATGTAATTCATTCATTTAAACAAAATTGACTAGATATAGTTTCTATTCACAATAAAGTCTTAATTCTTTAGTGAACTGTTTTTCTTCAGAAACACACCATTTTATTTCATTTTATTTATATTTTTCAAGTCAAGTCAAGCTTGATATCACATTCCATTTTGTATGTTTAGTGTGGTCGATGGTCCCTCACTGAATCCGTTTCAGTTTGTCTGAAAAGCGTGACGAACGACTGAAGGACATTTCCAGCTTTCTGCATGAGTGTGTGTCATGGTTTAAATCTGAGGGGGGTGGGGAATAGATGTAATTACTTGCTTCAATGTATTTAAACATTCATCAAAAACCCTTATGCTGTGTATCCATATTCTGGATTACTCTACTCTAGTTTACACACATATATAGTACAAAAGGTCTGGGACTGGACATAAACAAATGCACGCCGTCCTTTGGGGGGCAGCATTTCACACCGTGCAGCAGCTTTGTTTCTGAAAATAGAAGCACATAAGCCATGGAGAAACTTTAATGTGTCTGGATTTTTTAGCCCAGTTTTCACACATATCACATCCTCATTTTTTAGAATGACTAATGGGGTGAAAGTGCTGCCCCTTAAGGAAAAAGAGAGGGAGAGAGAAAAAAGGAAGTTTGTCCTATTTAAGTGGACAGAGCACCCTTTGAAGGACATTGAGATACACACACACACACACACACACACAGAGAGAGAAGGAGCTGCTACCCTCAGGCTGTCATGGTAACCTGGATAAATGATGAAAAGGTTTCTGTTATCTTGCTTCATTGTGCTCTAGAGTACTTTAGTGTTTTGGTCATATTAACATGAAATTAGAATGCTAAATACTGCATATAATAAGATGTGCTTTAAATAACTTGGAGTGCATTTATATTAAACAATTCAGTTACTCATATACCCATACAGTATAGACATATTATATATAACCTTAACTTTTTTAACATAAACTATGGTACAATGATATTAATATTTACTGTATGAAATGTATATAGGTATTTATTTTTTGTAAGTGTGTTTCTACATTAGCCACTGCAACTGTGATACTTTTTCTGTTTTTTGGACAACATATTATGATCGACATTAGAACAATATAAGATTTCTTAAAAGAAATGAATATATTCCTTAAAGAATTAGTTCACTTCAGAATTAAAATTTCCTGATAATTTACTCACCCCCATGTCATCCAAGATGTTCATGTCTTTCTTTCTTCAGTCGAAAAGAAATTAAGGTTTTTGAGGAAAACATTCCAGGATTTTTCTCCATATAATTGACTTCAACAGTTACCAACAGGTTGAAGGCCTAAAGTGCAGTTTCAGTGCTTCAGTGCTTCAGTGCTTTTTTTTTTTTTTAAAATGACCAATCGGCTTTATTCGGCAATATTCCTCGGGTGGGATCGATCGATCCCTTTGAAGTTGCATTGAAACTCCAATTTGGACCTTCAACCTGTTGGTAACTGTTGAAGTCCAATATATATAGAAAAAACCTGGAACGCTTTCCTTAAAAACCTTTTCAACTGAAGAAAGAAAGACATAAACCTCTTGGATGACATGGGGGTGAGTAAATTATCAGGAAATTTTAATTCTGAAGTGAACTAATCCTCTAAGTAAGTAGGTATGCATATATGAGCTGATGAGCTGTAGTAGGCAGAAACAGCTGTAAGGTTTGTCATGGTAGCCCTTATATATATCAGGTAGCATAATAAAAATGTGTGAACATCATCATCATGATGTCTAAACATACATACTGCACCTCCTGAGACTGCTGATGTTCAGACTTTGTCGTTTCTTCTCTGATGTATGCCAGAAATAGCCTGCATGTTGTCTAGGTGAAGGATAATGGAGATGATGTCAAACAATCCTTAAAATAAATAGAAAACAACGACACAGAAAATATGCTTGCGCATACACCCACTGCATTAGATGAATATTCTTTAAAACCTCAGTTAAACTGTATAATGATGTCAAAAAAAAGAAGAAATGCTTTGTGTATCTGCGCGGATAAAAGCTTTCAATTACGCTTGTATTTTTAGCAGCTCGGCAGCACATTAAAGTACTAAAGCAGCAGAAAGTTCTGCTGTGTGTTTTGTAAAGCGTGAAGTCAGGAAAATTTCAAACACGCATACAGATTATACGTGTTCCAGATTGTGTATGTATATGTGTGTGTGTGTGTATAGTGCACAGATATCTGGCAGCAGAAATTCATGTGGATGCAGCCCAGTGGTTAGTGTGATGAGTAAGGCAGTAGGTAAAACTACCAATAACCCTGCATATAAAAGTCTGGCTCACTCCATGAATATGGTGTGCTTTTATGTTCTATTACTTTGGTGGAGGACAGAACCATTGTTGTAGTGATTGTTGTTTTATTTGTTTTCCCAACAACATCTATATTGCTTTCTCTTGCAGTTTCAGTCATGTATGAATAACCATTTGATGCATATTGCATCAATTTTACACAGTGAAAATAGCATTTATTTGAGCGAAATTCAAATAAGCAAGTTGACTATCTAGTCAGCGTGTTGCATGTTTAAATGGATGCCAACTAATGAAACACTACAGTTTATTCAAAATCTTTTGTTTCGAATCAGTGATTCGGAGCACTAAAGTCACATGATTTCAGCAGTTTGACAAGCGAACCGAACTGCTGATTCGAAACAAAAGATTCGAAGCAGTGTTTTGAAATCGGCCATCACTAGATATTGTTGAAAAGTCGTTCTCTTCGCTTTATAATATTAAGGTTGACCCACTGAACTCACATGAAAAGGTGCCCTAGAATTGAAAATTAAATTTACCTTGGCATAGTTGAATAATTAGAGTTCTGTACATGGTAATCACATACTGTGAGTCTCAAACACCATTGTTCCCTCCTAAATCTTGTGCGTGAAAAACACCACGGAAAAACAGGCGAATCTCAACATAACACCTACTGTGACGCAACAGTCGGGATCATTAATATGTACGCCCCCAACATTTGCATATACCAGCCCATGTTCAAGGCAAGGCAGTATTAACATCTGGAGCTGCACAGCCGAATCATGAGACGTTCTGCAGGTATTGTGAAGCATGCAAGCAATGACAATAGCGAAAATGGCAGATGGATGCATAATAACTGTTCATGATCCATGATTCGTTAGCATGTTGCTAATGTTATGTTAAATGTGGTTAGTTACCACATTTATGTTTCATCATGTTTCTTACTGTATTCACGGAGACCAGAGCCATGTTGTTATTTTCATTTTTATAATTGATAAATGCATCTGCATTCTTATCGAGTCTCTCCAACTGTGTGTAGCTTTAGCCACGTTAGCCGTCGTGCAGCACTATCAAACTCATTCAGAATTAAATGTTAGCAAACATCCATAAAATACATGCCATACTTACGTGATCTGATATGCTGCATCACGAACAGTTTGTAAAGACCCATTTTGAGAGTTATATTGTGAACTTCAGTATTGTTTATGCAATGTTTATTGAAGGCGCAAGCTTGGGGGTGGGGAGCACGTGCATGTAAAGGTGTACACACCCCAAATCAGAGCATTTTTAATGCCACCCCAAAATAGGTAGTTAAAACATGGTATAATAAAAAAATCTATGGGGTATTTTGAACTGAAACTTCACAGACACATTCTGGGGACACCTTAGACTTGTATTACATTTTGTAAAATGTCAATTCTAGGGCACCTTTAAATATATTTTTAGTACCTTTCTGGGCACTGAAAGTGTAAATTAACTTGCTGGCTATAGAGGTCTCACTGAGCCATCGGATTTAATCCAAAATATCTTAATTTGTGTTCCGAAGATGAACGAAGGTCTAAATGACAATTAATAAAGTGAGTAATAAATGACATTATTTTCATTTTTGGGTGAACTAACCCTTTAAAGTAATAAGCAAGCAATATTACACAAGCAAATTGCAAAAGTGCTGTATGCCTCGTGCCTATACGTTCTGATATTCACAAAAACACCATGATTGCGAATGTGCTATTACACAACAGGTCATAAGTTAATATTGAGTTACAGTATTTCCATTTTAGGCACAATGTTGCAAGTCTGATTTTGCTCTGCAGAACTGTTGCAAGTGTCCAACTCTGTGCAACACATGTAGTGGTGTCGTCCTGAATGAATCAGCGTTTTAAATGAATCGGCTGAATGAATAATTCAACGACTCACTCATTAAAACAGTATTTTGATTAATTCCTAATCCTAAATAAATCAGTGCTTTGAACAAATCGGTTGAATGAATGATTCACTGTTAAAGACAGTCAGTTGTAACCAACTAATGGCATATCAATAACCAGCAGAAAGCGTTACAGTTTTTCTCAATTGCTTTGGTTGCATTTTTTTTAAACAATCTTAATATTCACTAAATGTAATTGTTTTATGGGACATCACAGCACAACTCTATTGCATGTCTGCAAAATGTATTACTCACTCAAAACATTTAATTTCTTGGAACCATTTCCTCAATACTTGTCACTGTTTCAAAACTCTTCACATAATGAACACTAAACTGTGGATTATCTTCTTTTGCTTTGGCACAAAATGCATTCAATGACTACATCATTCAAATGAGATGAATTCTTTTCTCACTTAGACACAAACACCACCAAAACTCCATACCTTTAGGGCAGGCCAATTTGCACATTTACATGATCTTTTCAAAACTGTTAAACTTAAGTTTGAAAACATAGTATGAAACTGAATGAAGGCATGTTCACACTAAGAACGATAACTATACAGATAACTAAGTGTATAGATAACTATTCTTTTATGTTTAGAATGATTTTGAGATCTTTGTAAAGAAATTTTACAAAAGAAAACGTGAAAAATTTTAGGTTGTTGTTTTATGATTGACAAAGTGTGTTTGTTGGATGAAAACCTTTGCTAGCGTTATGGACGAAATACTTGATTTGAGACATGTATGAAGTGTTTTGGTAATTTTAGTACATTTTGAATGTGAAATTAACTGCTGTGCCAAGTTGAAAATTGGTTAGGAGAACTGTGTGAAGGGTTT
Source organism: Hypophthalmichthys nobilis (assembly GCA_037950665.1). Classification (NCBI taxonomy): domain Eukaryota; kingdom Metazoa; phylum Chordata; class Actinopteri; order Cypriniformes; family Xenocyprididae; genus Hypophthalmichthys; species Hypophthalmichthys nobilis. Next base: position 7,662,863 of record CM075480.1, read on the forward strand.
TGAAAAAGTGACCTTATAGTGCTGAGAAATGTGTCCTTGCAATTGTAAAAAACTGTAATTAATGCTTCAAAACCAAGTCAGTAAATTGGCCAATGAAAACTGAGCCAACGCAAATGAGAAAAACTGTAATGAAAAATCCCACCACTTGTATACAGACAAACACAAACATGTGAAGTGATGTACTAGAGAAGCCTGCTTTAGGGGATCTAAAATTCTATCCTAATCTGGGCTGCTTACACAAAGGTCATAGATGTGAATCTTTAACTGGAGACATCTATCACCACTGTGCTCTTGAGCAATACATAATCACAATCACAGGTTGCCCCAGTGGAACTGTCACTACTGCTTGTGTCATTCTTTGAAATAAGACATGTTTATATGTCAAGTAATGAAATGTGTTTGTTGTTTACCACTGACAAAAATGCCTTTTGGGAAAGAAAAGGTATAACATACTGTAAAAATGCACGTACTACAGCTAACTGAGTAGGTAGTAAAATATTTGTTATTTCCTAAATATATTTCCACGAGGATGGACGGATGGATGGATGGATAGATCAAAAAATGAACCAAATGTTGTATAATGTTCACATAACACAATACAAGGTTAAAAGATTTCATTGTATTTTCTGACAAAACGGAAAGTAATGCAAGAAACGCAAATGCTAATACATTGCACTATTACATTTTCATCCTCATTATTGTAGCTTGTTTTTTGTTTTTCTCATTCTGCAGCAGAAATACTTGATAACCATATATATGGTCATGATTATGAGTGCCACAGCAGAAAGCAGGAACAGAATGACATCAACAGAGTGATAAGAGTACCAGGGCATTTTGTAAGACTCTGTGCGCAAGTGAGCGGCACCTTTGTGCCTCATAACAAACTCAATCCAGAAGATGGCGTTGTCCAGAGGCTTCACTGGGATGTCCTTGTGAAGCCTTGAGAGCCTCTGCATGTTCTCCCGATAAGAGGGCTCATAAAGGACCTCTTTGACAGTTTTAAGGAAAGAGTCCTTATCCACTGTGGCAAAGTCTACAGTCTTGGCTACACCCTTTACTCTCATCTTTGCAAGATTATTAGGCTGATCAAAAATCAGCCCAAATCCAATGATTGGTACCCCGTGGTAGATGGCTTCTTGAATTCCATTGGTTCCTCCATGTGCCACAAAGGCTCTGGTCTTAGGATGACCCAGAAGATCATTCTGAGGCATCCAGTCCATCATTAAGGTGTTGTTCCCTAGTGCAGATGGTTTCTTTCCTTTGTACCTCCAGATGATCTTCTGTGGAAGTTCTGCAAAAGCTTCAGCAATTGCCTCTGCCACATCATCAGGAAGCTGACCAACGAGAGTGCCCAGAGACATGATGATGACACCATGCTCACCAGAGCTCTGAACAAAGTCCTCCAGATCTTGTGGAAGAGACTTTGATGGCTTGCACTGAAAACCTCCCATGTAGACGATGTTTGGCACAGTGGGACGTGGGAATTCAAAAATAAAATCAGCTCTATGGAGCCACAGATCAGCACTCTGAACTAAGGTAAAGTAGGATGTTCCTGGGCCAATGAACTGTTCACAAAGTACATTATAATTTGGAGTAATCATGATAGCTAGCTGTATTTCTAAAATGATGTACATCACAACATTTTTTGCTCTTTCTAAGAAACTCATGCGGTCTGATAACTCCAGCATTGGTGAAGGAACATAAGAAAGTGGAGAAGGAGCTATTGCAAAATGAGCCTCACTGTAAACAGTCCAACGGACATTGTAGACAATGGGCAGTTTGAGATAATGACCCAATATGACCCCTCCAAACCTGACTGGATCTGTAAGAATCAAATCATATTTGGCATCTTTTATTGACTGCATTATCTGCTGGTCTTCAAACATGTCGATTATCATCTTGTTTTCTATTTCAAGCATCCATAAAAAACTTTGCCACATTTCTATCTCCAGCTTCAGGCGAGCCCAGATCGAACCCTTTCTCAAAATTCCCAGTAGATTGGATGCAAACGTCTCAAAGAATTCTTCACTAAATCCTCCTGCAGACTTGAGATTGATTGATGTGTAGTGAGGAGAGAATTCTTTGATGTACCAGCTGTCTGCCATCCGAATGACTGTAACATTGTGACCTTTGGCATGAAGTGCTTCAATCAAAATGTTCATGTTGACCCAATGACTGCCGTCCATAGGAAAGACAAGAACCTTCCCGCTCTGAACAACTGGAACAGTCATCAGCAGAATTAGCATGATTGGCCCAAGCATCTGAAAAACCTGTCCATTCATAGTACCTATCACAAAGGAAGGAAAGAAAAGATACATTTATAAATTAAATAAGAATATGCTTACTGTGCTAAATTACAGTGTTTGTAAATTTATATAATTATGGTCTAGATACATTACATCATTCTTGTTTTCTTAAAGATACTATATACAATGAAATAGCCCTAATTTATACAGGACCTATATTTATTTATTTTATTAGGAAAACATTCAAAATATTACACTGCAATGTAAACATGAATCACAATAAGAGAAACTGCATCTTTTTAAGAGAAAATAAATTCTCACCCATCATTGTGTATAATGGAAAATCTACCAGGTAAACTTTTTGTTAAATGGAGTTCAAGTCATCCAACCATAAGCACAGCCTTTGTCCTTGATATGCATGTCAACATCTATGTATACGGTATATGTGAGTGAAGATTTGTTTAACAATCTTTCAAAGATCAAAGATCATTACTTTCAAAGATCCAGTTAATGAGTTACTATTCAACATTACATTTAAGGTACAAACCAGAACTCCCTTTACTGTTTGGGTTTTAGCACCACATGAAGTTGAGTAAATTATGACAACAATTCAAATTTTGGTTTTGGCTGGAGCAGGCTCTGGTGCAGACACAGGTGCTGGAGCAGACTCTCGAGCAGACTCAGGGGCTGGAGCCTTCACTGGACTCTGGTTAGGGGCTGGTATTGGCTCTGACCAAAAGTCACTTAACCATGGGTCTTCCGCAGGTTCTGGAGAGGACTCATTTCCATGTGTGGCCATTATGGCTGAAGGCTCAGGCATGGCGGCCATCTTGTGACGAGGCTCTGGGATGGTGGCCATCTTGTGACGAGGCCCTGGGATGGCGGCCATCTTGTGACGAGGCCCTGGGATGGCGGCCATCTTGGAACAGGAGTTTGGACTGGTGGCCATCTTAGGATGAGATTCTGGGGCTGGCTGTAAAGCATACTGGGGAATGAAGCTCTTCAGACATTGGTAAATGGCCTCCTTCCAGTCCAATCCAACGAGATCAGAGAGTTCTCTGGGATCAACGAAGTTCACCCCAGTCCGGTACAGAGTCTTAATGATCTCATCATCCAAGGAGCTGTTTTGGATTACACGACAGAATTTATCTGTGAAAGTAAACAGATCACAGCTGGATTGAGCCGCTGCCGCGTTCTGTCCGGTGAATTCCCAGCTCATGTTTCACCTTTTGTTGGTATGGTCTTCTGTTTTAGATCTAGCTTTCTGTCACGGTGGGTTGTAGTATTCAATCGCACAACAAAGGAGATATCTTCAGGAATCTTTAATGGAGTAATCCGAACAAGAAACAGGGAAATAACCAGGAAAATAAACAAACAAACACCACATAACTTTAAACAAAGCTAGACAAAGGAAAGACTGAAACTAAAGGCTTAAATACACAGCAAACAAAGGGGTTAACGAGACTAAATTAACAAGACACTAATTAATCTGTCACCAAGGAGACAAACAGGCAGGCACACAAAGAGAACTGAAGCAATTAACACACTTGAAAACTTACTAAGAAACTGAAGACAGGGAAAAAGCATGAAAACAGATCAAAAACAAACTCAAAACAGACATAACCCTGACACCATTGAACCGGAAGTTGCAACCAACTTTACTTCAGTGTTGTGACATATTTCCAAGTGAAACAGAATATTGAATAGAGGGCAGGGTTTTATTTTAGCGCACCTCCTCCCCATCCCTTGCTCTTAGCAGACCGATGGTTGGAGGGGAGTGGTTAAGGATATTCAACCCAAGCCGTCAAACTGGCGTCATCAGAGAAGGAACGCTATTCCAGAGTGGAAGTAATTTTTCAAATTTTAATTAAAGATTACCACAACAAACTATTTTTTTCTGTGTATTAACTTGTACTGATTAATTGTTCACCACAAGACTAATAATGTACGCTAACAAAGTAAATAGGGTCAATTTAGATTTCACGACGACTTTAATATTATTTAATCAGTAAATCACATCATCAGCTTTCAGCTGTCATGTGACTCTCCCTGAGGAAGGCTTATGCTGAAACGTGTAGGAGAGATATTGTAACTTTTTGTATGTAGCTGTGAGACAAAAAATGCTTTTTAATTAATAAGAGTGCCATGGTTATCTAGCTTTTTGGACTAGTTAGTACCTCTTTAAACGTTGCTTCCATGAGTGCAAAAACTAATATGAATATTTATATTCAATGTGGTATAATAATATGGTTTTCCATTATAAACAAGGATGACATTGGGTTTTTTATTGGCTTCTTGCATGTGTAGTTGTTTTGCATTAAAGGTACCTTGAACACTTCCAACTCTTTAGAGCAGAGATTCACAAACTGTTTTCATGTTAGGACCCACCTAGAGAGGTACAGCATAATCCATAGAGGGACCCACTTATGTCCTGCTTAGTCAAGTTACAGAAATAAAAGATGAATTAGTTATTATTGTTATTACTAAATTTAACTGCAATTCCTAATATATCACAATCATATATATTTTTGTGCAATTTAGGCTTTAAATTGGCATTGTGTGTGTGTTCTTGTATATATTGTTTATGAGGACACAAATGTGTATTTGTGTATTTGTTTTTTTAAATAAAAAATTGTCAAAAGTTTTCTGTGAAGGGTAGGTTTAGGGGTAGGGTTAGTGTAAGGGGACAGAATATACAGTTTGTACAGTATAAAAACCATTACGCCTATGGAGACTCCCCGTAAACCACATATAAAAGTATGTGGTCCAAATCCAAAGTCATTTTATCATTTTTTTTTAATTGAGATATTTATAAGATATATTATTTGATCTGACAGGACAACCAAAACCCTTAGCTTCTTTTATTGTTTATTGTAATCTGTACATACATAAATTCTGTGCATATTGATGAAGTCTTCATCCTAAGAGCAATTTAAGTTTGAGTGTACGTGGATAGAACAGACACATAATTGAATAAAGAAAGGGTTTCATATACCCTCTAATGTACAGATTTGTTACAGGATTTGTAGCATGTAACCCACCAAATTGAAAACATATTGTTGAATTAATTTAATTTGCAAAAATTAAATAATAATAATAATTATAAAAACAACATTCATTCAAGTTTGTTTTTTGTTTTTCTCATGCATATTCTACAACAGAAATATCTCATAACTGCATATATGGTCATGATTATGAGTGCCACAGCAGAAAGCAGGAACAGAATGACATCAACAGAGTGATAAGAGTACCAGGGCATTTTGTAAGACTCTGTGCGCAAGTGAGCGGCACCTTTGTGCCTCATAACAAACTCAATCCAGAAGATGGCGTTGTCCAGAGGCTTCACTGGGACGTCCTTGTGAAGCCTTGAGAGCCTCTGCATGTTCTTCCGATAAGAGGGCTTATAAAGGACCTCTTTGACAGTTTTAAGGAAAGGGTCCTTATCCACTGTGGCAAAGTCTACAGTCTTGGCTACACCCTTTACTCTCATCTTTGCAAGATTATCAGGTTGGTCAAAAATCAGCCCAAATCCAATGATTGGCACCCCGTGGTAGATGGCTTCTTGAATTCCATTGGTTCCTCCGTGTGCCACAAAGGCTCTGGTCTTAGGATGACCCAGAAGATCATTCTGAGGCATCCAGTCCATTATTAAGGTGTTGTTCCCTAGTGCAGATGGTCTCTTTCCTTTGTACCTCCAGATGACCTTCTGTGGAAGTTCTGCAAAAGCTTCAGCAATTGCCTCTGCCACATCATCAGGAAGCTGACCAATGAGAGTGCCCAGAGACATGATGATGACACCATGCTCACCAGAGCTCTGAACAAAGTCCTCCAGATCTTGTGGAAGAGGCTTTGATGGCTTGCACTGAAAACCTCCCATGTAGACGATGTTTGGCACAGTGGGACGCGGGAATTCAAAAATAAAATCAACTCTATGGAGCCACAGATCAGCACTCTGAACTAAGGTAAAGTAGGATGTTCCTGGGCCAATGAACCGTTCACAAAGTACATTATAAGTTGGAGCAAACAGGAAAGCAACTTGTGTTTCAGTTATGATGGACATCACTACATTCTTCACTCTTTGAAAAAAGCTCATGCGGTCTGATAACTCCAGCATTGGAAAAGGAACATAAGAAAGTGGAGAAGGAGCTATTGCAAAATGACCCTCATTGTAAACAGTCCAACGGACATTGTAGACAATGGGCAGTTTGAGATAATGACCCAATATGACCCCTCCAAACATGGCTGGATCTGTCAGAATCAAATCATATTTGGCATCTTTTAAGGACTGCATTAGCTGCTGGTCTTCAAACATGTTGACTATCATCTCACTTTCTATTTTAAGAATCTTCATAGAACTTTTCCACATCTCTATCTCCAGATTCAGACGAGCCCAGATCGAACCCTTCCTCAGAATCTCCATAAGTCTGGATGCAAACGTCTCCAGGAATTCTTCACCAAATCCTCCATCAGACTTGAGATTGATTGATGTGTAGTGAGGAGAGAATTCTTTGATGTACCAGCTGTCTGCCATCCGAATGACTGTAACATTGTGACCTTTGGCATGAAGTGCTTCAATCAAGATGTTCATGTTGACCCAATGACTGCCATCCACAGGAAAGACAAGAACCTTCCCGCTCTGAACAACTGGAACAGTCGTCAGCAGAAGGGTTAGCATAATTGGCCCAAGCACCTGAAAAACCTGTCCATTCATAGTTCCTGTTACAAAGCAAGAGAACAGGCACATTTTAAAATTAGTTGCATATGTCTATCATCTAATCTAATATTTATTTTTGTTGCCTATATATAAAAATACACTCTTCTGTAACCCTAATATTTTGACTGTAAGTGATGACACACTAGGCTACAAAGTGTCCACTTCAATTGAACTTGCTTAGTTAACTATGCTGTTTGTACAGTAGTAAAAGCATGTTTCTTTTAGTAATTCAGTAAGAACAAAGAAGTGGATATTGCATTCAGTAAATTTATTACAATGAGACTAATAGTAGAAAAACTAAAGTCATGTGATCTATTGCAACAAAAATGAAAGCCATAAAACCTCCAACTATTTAGATATTAGAATTTTAACAATTTTGCACAATGTTAAGTCCAGGTAGGTCAAAAAAAAAAAAAACACAATGCATCAATAACAACTTTGGGAGACATTTTTGCTGCAATCGTGTCTGTTTATAAGACTGCTAAATGCACCATAGATCTGGCCAAGACAGAGTTTGCACTACAAATAATCCTGATCCATTACTTTGATAGACTGGAGTGTAACTTTCCTGTCATGCTCTGTTTTTATCCTTTAGTAAACCACTTTAATGCTTAGAAATTTTAATTCTGATATAATAAGAACTCTTTTGACAAGAGCTCTTTTTTGTTCTATCAAGTGCTGGATTATGGGTACTTGGCCTTTTCTTTCTACTCTGCTCTCACAACATAATGTGAAAGGGACAACAGGCACTGTGCTCTTCTGGTCACCCAATTTAATTAATCCACTGCACTATAATTGGAACCTATAAATTACAGTTCAAACATCTGGGGTCAGTACTATTTAAAGAAATTAATACTTTTATTCAGCAAAGTGACAGTAAAGAAATGTATTATGTTACAACGATTTCTATTTCAAATAAGTGCTGTTCTTTTAAACTTTCTATTCATCAAATAACCCTGAAAAATATATCATGGTTTCCACAAAAAACATATTAAGCAGCACAACTGTTTTCAACATTGATAATAATCATAAATGTTTCTTGAGCAGCAAATCAGCATATTAGAATGATTTCTGAAGGATCATGTGACACTGAAGACTGGAGTAATGGTGCTGAAAATTCAGCTTTGATCACAGGAATAAATTACATTTTAAAATATATATTAAAAAAATAAAATGTGTCAATGCTTTTGCATTCTCTCCCAAATGTTTTGCGTTCCCCGAGAAGCTTTGCATTCCCTCGTAAAGCTTTTAAGTTCTTTGCAATAGAATGCAAAGTTTCTCGGAGGAACGCAAAAAGTTTTGAAATATATTTTTTCCTCCCGTCTCATATATTTTCCCACCACCATGTCCCTTTAGGCGCTCCATATACAATGTAAATCAGGATTACTATACGTTTAGCTGTTTTTTTTTTTACAAAATAAATAATGACAGGGTGATCAGTAGCAGAGAAGAAACACTGCTACAATAGAGTAATATTAACAGTGAAAACCTCTGAGGTCAGTATCACTACAGTCAATAACTGAGACGCAAGATGGTGAATATTAGGAAATATCTGACCACTGAATGCTGTGATATACTGTATACAATAAATGACAGATATGTTTGTACAAGATTTGTACCGATAGAGAGTAAATATTATAGTGTAATGCATAAAAATATAATGATTAGAATTAATCAAAATGTATCAATCACCATATAAAAATGTAATTTTAATTAAAGGTTTAGTTCACCCAAAAATGAAAATTCTGTCATCATTTACTCACCCTCATGTTGTTCCAAATCCGTAAGACTTTCGTTCATCTTTGGAACACAAATGAACATATTTGTAACGAAATCTGAGAGGTTTCTGTTCCTCCATAGACAGCTACGCGACTACTACTTTGACGCTTCAAAAAGTTCATAAAGAGATCATAAAACTAATCCCTATGAATTGAGCGGTTTAGTCCAAATTTTCTGAAGAGACACGATCACTTTATATGATGAACAGATTGAATTTGGGCTTTTATTCACATGTAATCATTGATCACCGAACATAAACAGAAGCTCAACCGAACCTGAATAACGTGCAAGAACAAACCTCTTGCTGAAGCTCAAACGTGCTTGATCTTCCGCTTACCACAACTGACTTGTTGATCAATGTTTACATGTGAATAAAAGCCTAAATTCAATCTGTTCAGCATATAAAGTGAATGTGTCTCTTCAGAAAATTTGGAAACCGCTCAATTCATTTGGATTACTTTTACAATCTCTTTATGAACTTTTTGAAGCGTCAAAGTGGTAGTTGCGTAGCTGTCTATGGAGAACAGAAAGGACAGAAATTGCTCAGATTTCATTAAAAAATATCTTCATTTGTGTTCCGAAGATGAACAAAAGTCTTACAGGTTTGGAACGACATAAGTAAATGATGACAGAATTTTCATTTTTGGGTGAACTAACCCTTTAAGAGATTGACCTGTTTATTTACTAAAAACAGGTTTGAATATAGTCTAACAGAAACAGATACAGCTACAGAGATTCTAATCCTAAATAAAAAACACACATCGTGTCATTTTAATTAAAAATCATTCTCTTTTGTTTTTTGCTTTTCTCATGCATATTCTACAACAGAAATATCTCATAACTGCATATATAGTCATGATTATGAGTGCCACAGCAGAAAGCAGGAACAGAATGACATCAACAGAGTGATAAGAGTACCAGGGCATTTTGTAAGACTCTGTGCGCAAGTGAGCGGCACCTTTGTGCCTCATAACAAACTCAATCCAGAAGATGGCGTTGTCCAGAGGCTTCACTGGGACGTCCTTGTGAAGCCTTGAGAGCCTCTGCATGTTCTCCCGATAAGAGGGCTCATAAAGGACCTCTTTGACAGTTTTAAGGAAGGAGTCCTTATCCATTGTGGCAAAGTCTACAGTCTTGGCTACACCTTTTACTCTCATCTTTGCAAGATTATCAGGTTGGTCAAAAATCAGCCCAAATCCAATGATTGGCACCCCGTGATAGATGGCTTCTTGAATTCCATTGGTTCCTCCATGTGCCACAAAGGCTCTGGTCTTAGGATGACCCAGAAGATCATTCTGAGGCATCCAGTCCATCATTAAGGTGTTGTTCCCTAGTGCAGATGGTCTCTTTCCTTTGTACCTCCAGATGACCTTCTGTGGAAGTTCTGCAAAAGCTTCAGCAATTGCCTCTGCCACATCATCAGGAAGCTGACTAATGAGAGTGCCCAGAGACATGATGATGACACCATGCTCTCCAGAGCTCTGAACAAAGTCCTCCAGATCTTGTGGAAGAGGCTTTGATGGCTTGCACTGAAAACCTCCCATGTAGACGATGTTTGGCATAGTGGGACGTGGGAATTCAAAAATAAAATCAACTCTATGGAGCCACAGATCAGCACTCTGAACTAAGGTAAAGAAAGATACTCCGGGACCAACAAAGCGTTCACAAAGTGCATTGTAATTTGGAGCAATCATAAAAGCAACTTGTGTTTCAGTTATGATGGACATCAAAACATTCTTCACTCTTTCCAAGAAGCTCATGCGGTCTGATAACTCCAGCATTGGTAAAGGAACATAAGAAAGTGGAGAAGGAGCTATTGCAAAATGACCCTCATTGTAAACAGTCCAACGGACATTGTAGACAATGGGCAGTTTGAGATAATGACTCAACAGAATGCCTCCAAATTTGACGGGATCTGTAAGAATCAAATCATATTTGGCATCCTTGAAGGACTGCATTAGCTGCTGGTCTTCAAACATGCTGACTATCATCTCACTTTCTATTTTAAACATCTTTGAAATATTTTCCCACATCTCTATCTCCAGCTTCAGACGAGCCCATGTGGAACCTTCCCTCAGAATCTCCATAAGTCTGGATGCAAATGTTTCAATGAATTGTTCATCAAATCCTCCAGGGGAATTCAGAGTGATTGATGTGTAGTGAGGAGAGAATTCTTTAATGTACCAGCTATCTGGCATCCGAATGACTGTAACATTGTGACCTTTGGCATGAAGTGCTTCAACCAAAATGTTCATGTTGACCCAGTGACTGCCATCCACAGGAAAGACAAGAACCTTCCCGCTCTGAACAACTGGAACAGTCGTCAGCAGAAGGGTTAATGTGATTTGACCACATATCTGAAAAATCTGTCTGTTCATGGCGCCTGCTGTAAAGCAACAGAGTAACAATAATGCTCTGACAGACTTTGTAGAACCAGTTGAATATGTCAAGTTTTAATAATAGTAAAGTATAAATTATTCATTCAATATTGCATCTGAAAATGTGACATCTTTTAACAGAAGTGAAGTGAAATGCTAGCAAGCTTTGCGGCAGGGCAGTTGCACTGAAAGAAGCCATAGCAAAAGAACCAGTACACAACTTTTGCTGAGTTTTTACCACGATTTGCAGTTTGAACACGTCAACGCTAGTTACCGAAAGTCAGAGCCAGTCTACAGATTTTGCAGAAAATGGTGTAGTATATGATGGGCACAGATTTACATTTATTTTGTTGTTGTTTCAGACTATAATCGGACTACGACCGAGCGTGGCAAGCGTGAAATAGACACTTGGCGCCTCGTCACGCTGCTGCCGTTTTAAAAAACACGCCGCTCATACTGAAAAAACGGACTTAGTGTTCGGAACATTTTGAAAGTCTTTGTGTATAATACTCTGTCGTTTAGTGTATGATGCCCATATTTTGTAACCAAAGTTGGCAAGTGTATGATGCCTATAGTGTTTTAAAATCTGTTCAGATTTTCAGTTACGTGGTGATTTTAGACTTACAGTGATTGTCTTATAGAATAAACGGAAAAAAGCAATATTGATTAAATTTTTTGACCAGACACAACATTTACTTCTAGTAACCAAGAACATATACTCACCTGTTTTGTGTTAACTAGATGGCATTCAAACCTGCAATAAAGAAAGAAAAAGAAAAAAAATCACCCATATGAACATTTAAAAAATAGCTTTGGCAAGGCAAATGTCAAATAAAAATCTCAAACTTTCTATTTTTTCTAATTGGTGTGGAAACAGCAAACATGTCTACTAGTAATGTTAAGTAATATTGTGATCTCTATGCTGTTCATACACTACCAGTCAAAAGTTTGGAATCGGTAAGATTTTTAATGTTTTTAAAAGAAATTTCGTCTGCTCACCAAGGCTGCATTTATTTAATTAAAAATACAGTAAAAACAGTAATATTGTGAAATATTATTACAAATTAAAATAACTGTTTGAATATATTTTATAAAGTAATTTATTCCTATGATCAAAGCTGAATTTTCAGCATCATTACTCCAGTCTTCAGTGTCACATGATCCTTCAGAAATCATTCTAATATGCTGATCTGCTGCTCAAGAAACATTTATTTTGTACAATATATTTTTTTCAGGATTCTTTGATGAATAGAAAGTTCAAAAGAACAGCATTTATTTGAAATATAATCTTTTATAACATTATAAATATCTTTACTGTCACTTTTGATCGATTTAATGCATCCTTGCTGAATAAAAGTATTAATTTCTTTAATTTCTTTTCAAAAAAATAAAAATAAAAATTCTTACTGACCCCAAACCTTTGAACGGTAGTGTATAATGTTACAAAAGCTTTGTATTTCAGATAAATGCTGTTCTTTTGAACTTTCTTTTCATCAAGGAATCCTGAAAAAAAAGTACACAACTGTTTTCAACATTGATAATAATCATAAATGTTTCTTGAGCAGCAAATCAGCATATTAGAATGATTTCTGAAGGATCATGTGACACTGAAGACTGGAGTAATGATGCTGAAAATTCAGCTTTGCCATTACAGGAATAAATTACTTTATAAAATATATTCAAACAGAAAACAGTTATTTTAAATTGTAATAATATTTCACAATATTACTGTTTTTACTGTATTTTTAATTAAATAAATGCAGCTTTGGTGAGCAGACAAAACTTCTTTTAAAAACATTAAAAATCTCACCGTGTCCAAACTTTTGACTGGTAGTGCATATACAAAAAAATATATTCTTACCCATGAATATGTAGCAGGTTAGCCTTGAATGTAGCGTAAGTAACAAAACTACAAGCATTTACTCTCTTTTGGCCTTGTTGTGCTTGCTGCTGTTCATTTAACAGTCTTTAACAGGGCAAAGGGCATTTACCTGCACAACCCTAGTTAATAAGCTACCATTTACAATTGTGTGTAGTTTTACCTTTGTGTTGACTAGCTAAGTGCACTGAAGCTACTTAAAAAGCCAACACTTAATAATAATAATAATAATAAAAACATGTAAAATGCCCCATAGGAAATTCAGATCAAACTGATTCAGCAAAATGAACTGAACTACTCAAAGCTTCTTAAGAGTGACCTATTTAAGACCTATTTAAACTTCATGCGTCTTGAGTACAACATAACACATTAGTCTAAGTAGCAAGCTTTATCTTCATTATTCACTAAAAAGAAACGGCTCCAAGGAGTCATTTGTCTGAAAATCATTTAGATTACACTGTTCACAATGCATGTTATTGATTTACTTAAAAGAATCGACTCATTTGGTAATTGGTTGGACTGTGGCGCTCTATGTGTTTTGATGAATTCCTGCCATAAAACGATATGGTAAAAATAGTAAGAGTGCGCGGTTACAAATTCAGCATTTGATTCACTAAACTGACTCTTAAAAGTCATTCGTTTAAAAAGCGGGATACAGCGCTTTATGTTTGATCCACTACGAAGAACCGGCTCAGAAGAGTCATTCTTTCGATAATCGAGCTAAGCTGGTCACGCTGTATGTTTTGTGTTGTAAATCAGTGTTGTTGCAAATAACAAGCATGATGTGGAACATTTTTTTTTTTTTGGAAGTTATGTGGTATAAAATTCTTACAACAGTAAAGAAAAACTAGATTTTTACATTTTATTAAAAATATGAGTGGTGTTTGCCTGTACACATCATATACTTCAATTTCTTATAAACTTAAAAGTTAAAAGTTGCCATTTAATAGATATAGGTGGTCCCAAGTCACCACTACTGTAAGGGTAATTACTTCTTTTTGATTTTTAATGAACTTTGCTCACCTGCTGATTAGTAACTAGAAACAATTGTAGTTTTTAAAAGTTTTGTTTATATGTAATTATATATATAATTGTTTCAATTCAAAACTTTGATCACACTTTAGTTTAGGGTCCAATTCTCACTGCATGTTAACTATTAACTATGACTTTTGCCTCAATAAACTCCTAATTACTGCTTATTAATAGTTAGTAAGGTAGTTGTTAAGTTTAGGTATTGGGATTAATGGATGTAGAATGTGGTCGTGCAGAATAAAGCATTAATATGTGCTTTATAAGTACTAATTAACTGCCAATATCCTAGTAATATGCATGTTAATAAGGAAGTTAATAGCGAGAACTGGACCCTAAAGTTTATCGAAAGTTTAATTCTATGTTCAGCACAAGAATATGAAACAGAAACACTAACAAACAGCATTACAATCAAATGCATAGAGATGGTGAAATAATAACATACAGAAAAGAAAAGTAAAATTTAAATGATAAAATCACACAAGTTCATTGAAATAAAAAGCATAATAGAGCTCACATAATTCATATTATGAAATATAGAATAGATTCTAAAACAATAAAACAACTAAAAACGTGTGCACAAACCAATAATTCAACATCTATAGATCACCATTTGAAATGAATATCATATTGATTGAAAGCTTTGGTCATTAATATACAGGAAATGTCTGAAGTGAAGTTGCTTATTACCTGAGTAAAATTAAAAGTAAAGTCATTCAAGTTTGTTTTTTGTTTTTCTCATGCATATTCTACAACAGAAATATCTGATAACTGCATATATGGTCATGATTATGAGTGCCACAGCAGAAAGCAGGAACAGAATGACATCAACAGAGTGATAAGAGTACCAGGGCATTTTGTAAGACTCTGTGCGCAAGTGAGCGGCACCTTTGTGCCTCATAACAAACTCAATCCAGAAGATGGCATTGTCCAGAGGCTTCACTGGGACGTCCTTGTGAAGCCTTGAGAGCCTCTGCATGTTCTCCCGATAAGAGGGCTCATAAAGGACCTCTTTGACAGTTTTAAGGAAAGAGTTCTTATCCACTGTGGCAAAGTCTACATTCTTGGCTACACCCTTTACTCTCATCTTTGCAAGATTATCAGGCTGGTCAAAAATCAGTCCAAATCCAATGATTGGTACCCCATGGTAGATGGCTTCTTGAATTCCATTGGTTCCTCCATGTGCCACAAAAGCTCTGGTCTTAGGATGACCCAGAAGATCATTCTGAGGCATCCAGTCCATTATTAAGGTGTTGTTCCCTAGTGCAGATGGTCTCTTTCCTTTGTACCTCCAGATGATCTTCTGTGGAAGTTCGGCAAAAGCTTCAGCAATTGCCTCTGCCACATCATCAGGAAGCTGACCAACGAGAGTGCCCAGAGACATGATGATGACACCATGCTCACCAGAGCTCTGAACAAAGTCCTCCAGATCTTGTGGAAGAGGCTTTGATGGCTTGCACTGAAAACCTCCCATGTAGACGATGTTTGGCATAGTGGGACGTGGGAATTCAAAAATAAAATCGACTCTATGGAGCCACAGATCAGCACTCTGAACTAAGGTAAAGTAGGATGTTCCTGGGCCAATAAACCGTTCACAAAGAGCGTCATAATGTGGAGCAAACAGGAAAGCGCCTTGTGCTTCAGCTACAGTGTACATCACTACATTCTTCACTCTTTCAAAAAAGCTCATGCGGTCTGATAACTCCACCATTGGAAAAGGAACATAAGAAAGTGGAGAAGGAGCTATTGCAAAATGACCTTCACTATACATTGTCCAACGGGCATTGTAGACAATGGGCAGCTTCAGGTAGTGGCCCAAAATAATGCCTCCAAACAAGAGTGGATCTGTAAGGAGCAAATCATACTTGGCATCCCTAAAGGACTGCATTAGCTGCTGGTCTTCCATCATACTGTTTATCATCTCACTCTCTGTTTTCGTCATCTCAAAACAACTTTCCCACATCTCTATCTCCAGCTTTAGACGAGCCCATGTGGAACCTTGCCTCAGAATTGTCATGAGTCTGAATGCAAACATCTCAAAGAATTCTTCATCGAATCCTCCTGCAGACTTGAGACTGATTGATGTGTAGTGAGGAGAGAATTCTTTGATGTACCAGCTGTCTGCCATCCGAATGACTGTAACATTGTGACCTTTGGCATGAAGTGCTTCAATCAAGATGTTCATGTTGACCCAGTGACTGCCATCCACAGGAAAGACAAGAACCTTCCCGCTCTGAACAACTGGAACAGTCGTCAGCAGAAGGACTATCAAGATTTGGCCACATGACTGAAAAATCTGTCTGTTCATGGCACCTGTGGTGAAGCAAGGGAACCAGAGTGAACCAATGAAAGACCTCAAAACAAGCTGAGCTTTTCAATCATCTACATTATAAACACCATTTTCATCAACATTTTTAATTAGAATTTAATTGAATGCAACAACTGTCAATGAACTTTTCAACATTGCTTCTGATATGCACTTTGTGGACAAACTGATCAGAAGGTAAAATGCTAACGATGGGCCAGAATGGAGGATGCATAAGTGATAATCTCATTTAAAAATCAATTAATAAAAAGACAATGTTGACTCAAGATGAAAATTCGTACACAAACATGCATTTTTTTCAGTTTTGTTGTAGAAATAGTTTAAAGAAAGACTTCACCATTTGATATCTGACAGTCAAATAAGTCTGGTCAACATTGAGAGTTATTGCTACTTTGATCTGTAAACTGATAATACCAATAAAGATGTTCTAACCCATGAAAGAGTAGACTACAAAATCATTACATTACCGGAACAACTTTGTTGAGTGTGAGCCAAGTCAAAGTTACTCTCCTTCAGCCTCAATGTGCATGACAAGACACATACATATAGTAAGTGAGTGAAGGGTCATTCAGTCTTTAAAGGGTAAAAGAGCATTTCCATGTAGAGGTCTAGTTAATGAGCTTCCATTCTGTGTTGCAACTGTGGTACAGAATTAGATTAATCTCCACCTCTGCCCCAGTTCAATCAAATTAAAGTATTTTTACTTAACATTTACATTTATGCGTTTGGCAGAAGCTTTTATTCAAAGCAACTTGTATTAAAAGTATACATTTCACACTCTCTCGTTGTTCTACTCTACTGCACATTTAAATGGATGTAATAAATAAATGAAGCAGTACAAAATTAAATACTTTTACACTATGATATGAAACTAATACCCAAGCAGAAAGTAGTAGCAAAGTCAACTTTATTGCTTATGAGTTCATTAAACTAAATTGCAATAAAATGCATTAAATTCCCTAATTTTTGATGAGAGTAAAGGATTGTTATCCCATGATAGATGGCATGGTAGGGGGAAAAAAGTACTGTATGGAACCAATAAGCAGAAGAACAATGTGGATTTCAGCTACTCCACTGATTCATGAGAGTATGAGTCTATGAGAGAATCAGAAGTGATATTTACATGGAAAAATATGATTTTTTTTTCTTTTCTCTTTTTTTTTGTGCCCTGACTGGAATCCTGCCCTTTTTTATTATATGAGCTCACAACATTTTCTCTCAGAAAACAGACCCTTAAAAACATAACATGCTAAATCATGGTCAAGCTGTAACATGAGTCAAAGTTTACTCTTCTTTGGCCCTTTTGTTCACTTTAACAACAGTACAAGTGCACGTATATACTACAGTGTGTGAAAGTTCATGTTTCAAAGGACCAAAGGGTATTTTACTAGAGAGACTGAGTTATATTTCAACATACTCTTTATTGCATTCAGTGTGCCCAATCGGAGAAAAACAGCCAAGGGAGTAAAGCATCAGTTTTAGTTTATAAAGTCAGATCTTTAGTTTATAATCTTGTCTTTTACCTTGAGCATTTGTAAAACTGTGAAAATACACAGCTTTGTCAAGTTCACTGTTAGCAGCCTTGACAGTTGGACAGCTGCTTTGGAGGAACATTATTGTGTACACTTGAATATAATTAGCTAGCTAGATAGCTAGATAATTGATAGATATACTTTGAACAGCGCAATATTGGTGGGGATTTTGATTAATTCCCATAAATACAATCCCTTGATTCTTTTCGCTGAAAAGATTCATTCCATTTTGTTCAATGAAATAAATCAGCCTGATTCGTTCCTTGCTGGATACACCAGTACGCCAGTAGGTGGTGGCACATCTTTTCAGTGTTATTAGTGAGTTTAAAACAATCGAATCAAAGAGTGAGTCATCATTACGAGACTTCAGATCAAGTGTATTTAAGCATCATACAGTGTTTTCTACGGGAAAAAAATAGTAGGCTAAATTGTGCGCACAATTTACTAATTCGTTCCCTCGATTTGCTAAATCATGCGCACAATTTATAAATCGAGGAAACAAATTAGTTAATCGTGTGCATGATTTAGCAAATCGAGTGGGTGTAAGCACTTAACTCAAGAGCATGTAGAGATTCGCAATGCACAGGACAAAGTTTGAGCGTGCAAACGCAATCTGAGCGAGAGCAGAGCAATGAGAGCACTGTGTAATTTGAGCGTCCAGTTTTGTGCGAGAGTTCGGACACCAGCTACATGGATGCGCTCTCACATTACAATCATGCGCTCTACACATTTGTCATTAAAATAAGACCATTGAAATGGCTGCAAATGAGCTATAAAAACGAGAAGAAAGTTGTGTCTGAAAGATGCAATCGATTTTTATTGGTTAAAATGAATGGAGAATATCTCATATTACTCATCACAAATGTATTGGAGTAGAAAGTACATTTACTTGTTCAAAAATGTAGTCAAGTGGAGAGTAAAAGTTGTTAATATCTTTGATACTCAGTACAACTACAAAGTAGCTAAAAAGATACTAAAAGTCCCCATGAACCGGACTTTCTCCAGTTTTGTGACGTATTTTCAAGTGAAAAGGAATATTGAATAGAGGGCAGGGTTATACTTTAGCGCTCCTCTGGCGGCCGCCATTATGGGGTGAAAATACTAATTGGACCATAGAATCCTTCACATCTTACGCACCCAAAATCGGCGAATTTCACTGCCAAATCAAAAGCGCAAAAGAACATTTTTCAAATGAAATCATCAGTAAATTTTATGGCACCTACAATAAATGTTGTATTGTCTTATATATGTTTTATTTTACCAGTTGTGGATTCCAACCATTCATCCATCTGAGGTAACGCAGTTAGCCTACTTTGTTAAGTATTTATGCAACTTTATTTATTAATAGTAAATTAATAATTAATAAATTTAAGATCATCATGTTTGCAGCGAACAATGTATTTCAGACCAAGTGGAGTAATAGTAATAATAGTATCACTCCACTAGGTCTGAATTGAAATACATATATTGTACTTTTTAATGGATCACGCTACAAACATAATGATTTTATAATACATGATGCATTGCTTTGTCCGTTATCGCATAATTCCCACTTTTGGACACTTTTGCTTTAACGGACATTAGACAACACTGCAAAAACAAGCTGTTGTCCAACATTCCCAATTTTTCTGATGCATGTCCTTAATTTAATTTCATATGTTTGTATTAATTCAGTGTTTATAAGCCTAAAGCTAATACTAGATCTTTTAAAGAATTTTAACCCAAAATGACTGGGTTTCTAGAGAGCAAAAAGGTTTTGTGAAAAAAGTGGAAGGTTTACACAAAGTCTGTAAATAAACTGTTAAAAGGATTTGATGATCACTAGTGATAGTATTTTATTCTGTGTTGTCATCATTCAGGTTGGATTTCAGCTTTAATGTACGTTTTTTTGAACAAAGCAGCTGATATTGCCATAGAAACTAGTGGACTGCCGAGTCGCTTTCACCCCAAAATGGCGGGAACGCAGGGCTGCTGCTGGCGCCGGTGTTGCAATGGAACGTTCTATTGAGTGTCGCTTCTTGTTAGTGTATGTTCTTTGTCTCCATCTCGCGCTCATAGCAGACTAACGGTTGGAGGGGAGTGGTTTAAGCGTTTTCAACCCAAGCCGTCAAACTGACGACATCAGAGAAGGAACGCCGTTCCAGACCGGAAGTAACTTTTCAGATTTTGATTAAAGATTACCACGACAAACATTTTTTTTCTTTGTATTAACTTGCACCGATTAATTGTTCACCACAAGACTAATAATATGCACTAACAAAGTAAATAGGGTCAATTTTGATTTAATGCCGACTTTAAGTGCAGTAACTAATTACATTTACTCAAATACTTTTCACCACTGGTAAATCGTGACGATTTTTTTTTTTTTTTTTTTTTTTGCCTTGCATGTCATGTGTGGAGCACCGTAATACGGAGCCCCGGACATGACATGCAGGAAAAAAAAAAATAGTAGGCTAAATCGTGCACACGATTTACTAATTCGTTCCTTCTATTTACTATATCGTGCGGAACGAAGGAAAATCGAAGGAACGAATTAGTAAATCGTGTGCACGATTTAATTTTTTTTTTCTTGCATGTCATGTGCGGGGCTCCGTAGATTCACGTGACCTTTGATCAGCACAGTTTTGTCCAAACGTTCAGTTCGTTCAGTGAAGCGGGATTATTTGTTCCATCTTACCACAGCCCGCACAGAATGCATTAAATCCTGTCAATCTTTTGAAACAAAACAGGAAAGGAGAGGCTGCTGCAAACGAAAGATACGAGCGAGTGCATGAAAATACACGAGAACGATTCGTTCAAATCAAAGATTCATTCAGAAACATCGATGCTTTTCACGAACTAAACACCAAAGCAGCGCAATGTGAAATAACTAACACCTTGCACGACCCCAAACAATGCAAAAAACTATTGATTTCACATGCCACCACTGACCAGCACACAAAGTTGCATTATAACACAGTCACTATGTAAAAACTTTCTACGTAAAAACACTTACTCTCATTTATGTAGCCTACAACATGCGTCAGAAGAAAGTCAGAAACACCGGAGGCGCGATGTCAGATACCCACAAGAAAACTTCCACAACGTCCAAACAACTCAGCTTTTTACTTCAACACGTTTTTTCCCCTTCAGCCAGTAACATAATATTTTCTGTTTTTACTGAATGTGCTTGGGGCACCTCCCCCGGTGGGTTTGAGTGATGTGACAGTTTTACAGGATATGCTCTGGTTACATAAAAGGTTATGGGAGGGTCTGATAAAAGGACTGTAGTGAGTCCATTCACTATTTGTCTTCAGATCAGAAGTTAATACATGCATTTACATGCATATCAGTGTTTTGAATTAAACTTTACACAAATAAAGTCTGTTCTGAAGAACAAACATGACAAGTTTGAACAAGTCCATTATTCAGCTCAGCACTAATTAATGCAGGTTCGTAAAGTGAATGAGATTATTTCATAGGAAAGTCTGACACATCTATTAATAATACAGAAAGAGAGATTCTTTGTAAATGTGGTACACAGAAAATACATTTGTATATAAACCTCATATTTGCACTCTGAACTGTCCATTTCAGTGATTATTATAAACTTATGTGATAATGTTTGTACTTCTATGTCATTTAGCAACTATCCTTTGAAGAGGTTTATCCATTTTTGCCATATGCTATGATTATTATTTTTTTACTTTGCCCCTTGACAGATGAAAAATTATGTTGTGGTTTTGATGACAGATGCTCTGGAAATTTGGACTCTGTTTTGCCTTGTTGGAGCTCATTCATTTTGTTGGTTGCGGTATGTTGCTTTAAAAACTCACATACAAAGTTTCAGACCTCTGTGTTATCTGATACTAATTATTATAGCCTATTACTGTAATCTTGATTTAGTTATTTTTTAATGTAATGTCATGCCATTTTTATTTTTGTCTGATCTGATCCCTCATGGTCTTATAGTGATGGTCAAACATAATTTTTATTTTTTTTTCTTTCTTTGTTCTCACTCACATACAAATTCATCAAGCATAAGTTAAACAGGCTGCATTATTTATGATTAGAAAAATTGGTCGCAATGCACTCTTCAGACACACAGTGAAAGCTTTACTTGTCGCTTATTTTCAGCCCTAGTTTCACACAGTTTAGTGGAACTGCCATATGTCACAAGAGTAATTTAAATAAGTTCATTTAAATCAGACTGCAATAGTATGAATGCCTTGTGGAAGTTGTGAGTGCATGTAAAATCACCAATAAATTACTAATTCTGATTACCAGTGTTGGGGATAACACATTACAAGTAACTTGAGTTACGTAATCAGATTACTTTTTTAAAGTAACTAGTAAAGTAATGCATTACTTTTTCAATTTACAACAAAATATCTAAGTTACTTTTTCACATTTATTGACTAACATTTCTCCTGTTCCCATGTTGAGAAAAATAAAGTCCACAGGTGTTGTGTGCTGTGTGAACATGATTGTTATTGTAGTTCTAGACTAAATGTAAGCAGGCATTTAGGCATTGTAATTGTATCATTACAATAATAAATGCACAAGATTTATTGACATAGACCCCATGTTTAATATGGTAGTTTCCTTACATCTATTGTAATTGTTAACTTTGAGAGTATTTACATTAATCAGTAAATAAGTGGATCCGCATTCAATATTAGAGTGTCCTGATGGAGTAGTGGTAGAATTTTTGTTCAGCATGCCAGAGGTTCTAATCCGCCCTCGTATAATTTATTTAATTTTTTTCTCATTAAAACCAATGATGTTCATCAGTGAATGTATATCAAGAGCAGGGATGCGATTATGTGCATTTTGTTTTGTGATTTCACCGGAACGTATAGAGAGTCTCCGCAACAGCGTTAAGCAATAGAAGACGTCCGTGTGAAGACTGCGCACTGTGCATGAGCGGCAAGATAACACTGTTGCGCTATTGATAACAGCGGCAACGAGCACTCAACATGATTTCAAAAACAACACATCTCAGCGCCAGATCGCCTATTATTTATCACAAATGAACAAATTGCTAATCAACTAGAGATGTTTCTTTAGTATTAGATACATCCGAGCTGTGAGATGTTTTAAAAAGTGGTAGTGGACAATGTCGACACTTCAAAAAGTGGACAATGTCGACCCTGGCAAAAAGTGGTGGGGACATGTCCCACCCATCCCACCCGCAAATTACGCCTATGCGCAAAAGTAATGTAACACATTACTTTTCATAAAAAGTAACTAAGTAATGCAATTAGTTACTTTTTTTAGGGAGTAATGCAGTATTGTAATGCATTACTTTTAAAAGTAACTTTCCCCAACACTGCTGATTAC
Organism: Hypophthalmichthys nobilis; assembly: GCA_037950665.1. Taxonomy (NCBI): domain Eukaryota; kingdom Metazoa; phylum Chordata; class Actinopteri; order Cypriniformes; family Xenocyprididae; genus Hypophthalmichthys; species Hypophthalmichthys nobilis. Next base: position 7,686,068 of record CM075480.1, read on the forward strand.
TGACTGACTCCTCGTGATCATTTGCCCCATTGAAACACCTTATGCCACAAAATGGCATATTCATTTTGTTTAAGTTATGATTACTTGAACCCTGAAACCTTTGAAATAAATAAATAAAGATAATTTCGTTAATCAGTATTCATGTTTTGTATTCCAGTAAAGCAACATCTGAACATCCATTAGAAAAAAAAGAAAAGAAAAAAATTTCAATTACTTGAGAGGAAAAATTGCATAAGACATTAAGGTTTGTTTTCATGTAATATATCTTGAATTTAGGCAAATTACCTTCCCAGCAATTGTTTTTCTTGCTTTAAGCATAAATCTGACCAAGTTTATTGAAATTTATGCTTTAAAAAAGCAGTCTGAGAGTGGGGTAAGATAAATAAATGTAATATAAGATAAATTTCCTGAAAACAAGTCTTAATATCCTATGCAGTTTTGTTTCTCATTTACATATATCTTGTTTAAGGATCTTTTAATGGGAAAACAAGTCAAAAATACTGATTAAGAAACTGATTTTTTCAGTGAGTATATTATTTATGTAATTCTCTTTGGGAGAACCATCTGCATGCCATCATTAATTTTGCATTTCATGTTAATCTCTTTTCTGTACTTCTGCTTTCTTCTTCTGATATGTCAAAATAATGAGGCATCACTCATTTCCAGTGATGTGATACTATCACCTACTAAGCTTGAAATTCAGCTGGCATCCCTAGCTATCAATTAAAACGGCATGATCTGCAGTAACCTCCGTTGATTAAGATTCTGCCGGTGTGTGGAGGGTTCCAAATGGCGTAAAATTGGTTGGGGGCGGGTGGTGGATGCTTCATTTGAGTATTCAACAGATCTGATGCTTCTCCATGTGCTGTTTACCAGAACATTGTGTCGTCATTTTTGTGCCATGCAGTCGAAACGAGTGGGCAGATTTCACATAAATGTTATTGTAGATGCATTTTTTTTGCAAATATAAAGCAAATGCACAGACTGTAGAACCTTTAACTAACAAAGAAAACTAACAAAATTATCAAACTATTCGGTCAACAAATTTTGCAATTAATAAATTGTATACATTTATACCAATTAAAGCAACCCAGTATTTTCTTGCTAAAATATTTCCTCCCCCGCTACCCCAGAGGGTGGTGCTCACTGTACTGAATGCCTGCTTCATCCTACTGTGACTGGAATACAAATGAATATATAAGTGTTTGGTTATTCACCCATTGATTTCTGAAACAGGTGATGCAACCAGGAGGTCCTTGAAAGAAATTGTAGAACACTCCGTGAAGTATCGCTCACACAAAACAAACACGTACACACACTGTCGGCACAATTATAGCACCTGTTCTACCAAACGTGTGCTATCCCTGTTTTCTGCTAGGTTATTGAAACTGGATTTGATGATTTGTGGCTTATTGATGCAATTTTATGCTTTTCTGGGTCACTGCAATGTAATGGCCAAGAGACGAATACAATAAGTGTGTGAGAGAATATAAGAGCAAAAATACAGTAAGAAGCTTACACAGACTGTATACCTCTCACAAACGACCCACAAACGTAAAATCAATGCATCCATATTTTATACTGATTCAGACATGCTGCTCTGCTTAGAAATGTAAATGCATCCACTCCTGTCCTTGCCAATTCCTTAAATCCTTATATTGTGTCATTCCCCTTTCTTTCCAATTTCCCCTTGCTATCTCCAAAAAGAAACATTAAATGGATAGTCTACCAAAATTACTTACTCAAGCTATTTCCCAACCCTTATGACTTTCTTCATACACATAAGAATCTTTCAACACAAAAGACTTTGACTCATTGGAAAAGTGGCAACATTACTCCATTATGATATTATGTTGCTTATTGCACATTTCGTGATGCTTTCAAAGTGAAATGTCCAGTGAGTGGCACTAAATCCACTTTCAGTTTTATCCAAAACAGATGAATGTGATTTTATTATGTTGGTTATGTTGTCCATTGAGTAGCACTAAAAGGTTAATGCTCCATAACATATGAAAATAACGTACCAGGTACACTAAAGCAGATGTGAGATAAAAGCACATTTGCTGAATCAACCATGCCAGTAAGCTGGCTTCTACAAGTATTTGAACTCTTTGTGACTTGTGTTTCAAAGGACTTATACCAAAGCATGCAGTGCTGTATCAGGTGAGCTACAAAGCAAGTTTACTAGCAAATTCAGGTTAATTGGGACATTTTTTGCTATCGAGATGACTGGATTAACCTGAGTTAACCCCTACGTCAGAAAAGCCATACATCTGAAGCTGGTTAGGTGATGCAGAAGTCAGAATTTATTCGTTTACAAGCAGTGTTGGGGAAAGTTACTTTTAAAAGTAATGCATTACAATATTGCGTTACTCTCTAAAAAAGTAACTAATTGTGTTACTTAGTTACAATGTTACATTACTTTTGTGTTACTTTTTCTCACCCGGGCTTGTTTGCTTTTTAATAACAACAAAAACATTCTATTTTTGGCAAATTTGAAGGCCCTTTCACACCAAAAGTGAAATAAATAAGCCTCAGCCTGAAGGAAATTCATATTTATACACTAGAGGGTGCAGCTCAAACAAACAAACCTTTCAGCTGTGCTGCCATTCTGGATTAAAGAATAGGATATAGGAGAAGGAAAAGTAAAAAGATATAGGAAAAGTAATTTTTGCTTATTAGTATGGTTGAATTAGATCATTGAAGGTCAGCAGCAAAGACATTGGTTAATAGAGTGAGATTAAATACATAAAGTACATTTTTGTCATTTAATATAGTTAATTATTACAGGTTTGCGTAAAATTCTGAGATTGCATTTCACTGTTTTTATTCATTTTGAGGAATACTGTATGCTTTCGTGCGTGTGAGATGAGTAAATGCATGTTCACATTTAGTCTAGAACTACAATAACCATCATGTTCACACAGCGCACAGGAGAGGACAGGAACAGGAGAGATGTTGGTCAATAAATGTGAAAAAGTAACTTGCATTACTTATTTGAAAAAGTAACTATGTTTACATAACTCATTTGTAATGCATTACCCCCAACACTGCACTATGGTAAAAGTGTTTTCAGGTCAAAACATAGTATTGTGAAAGGAACTATGCAAAAATAAGCCTTTATTTATCGATCATCTGCCCTGTAATCATAAAAAATTTGGGTGAACAGGAATAAGTTGTTTGTGTTTTATTGCCACTAGTGTTCATTCCAGCTTGAAACTGCAGTGAATTGTATTCATATTTATATTTTATATATATTTTATTAGTTTGCAAACTTACTTAAGCTAATTTTTCATCTATATTTTTTGTTTTTATTTAAAATAATATCAGATTTGTCTAATTTTAATCTCCAATCTCTTGTTTAGCAGTTTGGGTAGTTCTTTAATGCTTCACTAACTATCAGAAGACACTAACCAGGTTTAAATTCCAGTTGCGCAGATTGCCATGCTATTCTATACAGTTACAATATAACTGGCATAATTAAATTTTATGAATTTCTGTTGATAAACTATGGGAAAAAAGGTGAATAAAGACTGAGAGGAAGAACCTGAACATCCAGAAAATATTATTTCAAGAAATGTTCAGCATTTGTATTGGCTCGTCTATTTGTCTCGTGTTCTGTGAGAGCTGTGAGTGGAGGGAGGGAGTGTTTTTGTTCAGCTCTGGGTTTTCTGAATGTCTGGATATGTTTCTTCATCTGTTTGGGTGTATTGTTTTGACCTAGACTGTATAGCTGTGTTTTGCAGAGTGTTCATTGTCAAACTACAAAATTATTTAAATTTGAATTTCTAAAAAAATGCTATTATTTTATATGAAAAAAAATAATTATTCTTTTATTGACAAAATATTTTAGTTTGTCATGTATATTTTTTAAATTAAGTCAGATAAAATTTTTAGCTGTCATATGGTCATGTTACAATGTGCCCCACCTATGGGGCATGTTGTCACATTTCACTTCCCTTCTTTCGGGGTAAATCAAGAAAAAAGTATAAACTGTATTAATGAAACAAAGCCACATATTTGTACCAGACATGTGTGAAATTAATGTGTAACAAAAGAAATTCCCTGAACCTTAAGTATATTTACACAAACTGAGAAAGTCAAAAAGCGTTAGGTTGTGCCCCGCTCTCCCCTACTCCTGAAGCCACACAATAGATTTACATGATCGTTGGAAAGGTTTTATGTGAACATTCTTCAAAATGTAAAAAAAAGTATCACTTCAAAAATAGGGCCAAATGCAATAATGTAAATGTTATTTTAAAAAAAAATGTGAACACAAATTTAAAACCTGTCTTTTTCCAGCAAATAGACACATACATTCCCTTCCTGCTGGCACTCTAGAAACCATTTGCTGAAATGCACAACCCGCTGTGAACTCATTAACCTGGCAATTAATTTGAAGAAAGTTTATCTACACTATATAAGGTCACAGCAAAGATGGCAGTAATGTACCACAGTATGTCAAGTTAATTGTACTGAAAGACACCTCTCCGTAAGCACCCTGTTCATTTAATTACCACCAGTTAAAAGGACAAAAGAACAGTCAGTGAATGGGGAAACACACAGAGAGAGAGAGAGTAGTGCGAAAGTGAGACGACTCTCGATTATACGATACTGGATCTTTGACTGATCTGAATCTGACACCCAATAATCTCTCTATTTCATTTGGATGAATGGATGGTTGGAATGAAAGACTGCAAAATATCAAATTCCTAATCATTATCAATCCGCTCCATAGTTCCATTGCACTGAAGTCAGAGTTTTCTAGGGCTGCCTCATTACATATTGTAACACAGCAATGTCGTTCATCTATATTACATACTAGGTACTGTATGTAATTTTTTTTGACTGTACTAAAGCATAAAAATACCATAATATGTTTGCAGATATTTAGGAAACATGCCAAGTTCACATACTTGTTTCTCCGAAAAACAATGCTACAGCCAGTTATTCTACTTCGAAATGTGCGTTCCGTGTCAGAATGTCTGTTTTTGTTTTGGTCTGTGTGATCCCGCCCCCTGCCAATTTACCCAATAGTATTTTGACACCCCTGGGTTGCCAGTTGGTGGAAAACACAGCTAATTACATCCATGGATGCAAGCAAACGAACTGGGTCAGAGATCGCAGATTATACCCAACCTAAAAAGCCTCAGCATCCATCTGTCCAGTGTGTCCAGAGACATTAATTGTGGATAAATCAACTCATCGCCTTCCACTGACAGTTGTGCTGGCAACCCACATAAGCGTTGATTCTGTGGAGGAGGGGGCGGGGGAAACAAGTCTCTCTCCAGTATTTTGAATTTGGACTGCAGTACCCATTTCAACCGCTAGCTGTCAATACATTCGTTGTGACCTGAGTGACCATCGTCCCAATGTTTTGAGGATCAAGGTCATTGCTAGTGTCTGAACTCATATTCACACAGGGACAAAGAAATGACAAGAGACAAAAATTACGATCCATGAACATTGTAAAAATAAAACGCTTTTGTTCTAATGTTTTGAGAAAGTTATTAAAGACCAGATAACTTTAAACAAACATTACTGGAAGAACGTTTCTTTAGAACTTTGAGAGAACCTTTTCAGAATGTTCTGAGAACATTCCCTGTTAGCTGGGTTTGTCTTGTTTTAGTAAAGTAAAATCATCTAAACATCTTTTAAAGGATTAGTTCACTTCAGAATTCAAATTTCCTGATAATTTACTCACCCCCATGTCATCCGAGACATTCATGTCTTTCTTTCTTCAGTCGAAAAGAAATTAAGGTTTTTGAGGAAAACACTCCAGGATTTTTCTCCATATAGTGGACTTCAGTGGGGTACACCGGGTTGAAGGTCCAAATTGCAGTTTCAGTGCAAAAATTCCAGACGAGCAATAAGGGTCTTATCTATCGAAACGATCTGTCATTTAAAAAAAAAAAAAAAGTATATACTTCTTAACCACAAACGCTCATCTTGCACTGCTCTGCGATGCGCCACGCATTACATAATCACATTGGAAAGGTCACGTGTGACGTCGGCGGAAATACCGCGGTAGGGCGAAAACCTCCATCTCAATTTGTTCTCCAACTTCAAAATCATCCAATATTGTTGTTTTACCTTTTTTTTTTTTTTTTGTAAAGGGCGTTTGGCTTAATCTTTGCACGTTTGCTTTGTAGACACTGGATCCGTACTTTCATCTACGTCATGTGTGACCTTTCTAACATGATTACGTAATGCGTGGCTCATCGCAGAGCAGTGCATGATGAGCATTTGTGGTTAAAAAGTATACAGTATACAGTTTTTTTTTTTAGAAAATGACTGATCATTTTGCTAGATAAGACCCTTATTCCTCGTCTACAGTCCTTTGAAGCTGCACTGAAACTACAATTTGGACCTTCAACCCATTGTACCCCAGTGAAGTCCACTATATGGAGAAAAATCCTGGAATGTTTTCCTCAAAAACCTTAATTTTTTTTCGACTGAAGAAAGAAAGACACAAACATCTTGGATGACATGGGGATGAGTAAATTATCAGGAAATTTTAATTCAGAAGTGAACTAATCCTTTAACAAGTAACATTTTCATAAAAAGGAAAATAAGACAGACATTCTTGATTCATTTGTATCGCTCCATATACAGATGTTGTCATATATTCGATACAAATAAGCAAAGTGCCAATGCATGTAGTTAAACAATACAGTACAGGCGGTGATAGAATTTCCTTTAAATGTCTGTGCCATTAAAACAGATGTTTTGCTAACCCTACATGTTGGCAGTGACTAAGTTGCTCAGCAAGATTCTAGAGACTTGAGTATTAAAAAACACCTATCAATCACACAGAACATTCTTGCAAACGCATAAATATACAAACAGCCACTTAGAAAGACAAATGGTCTAGTTTCACATCAACACAGTCTGCTGTGATTCTGTCAGAGACAGGCTATTGAAATCTATTGAAATGGTTGCTATCTCAGATTTGCGATATCTCTGATGCCTATTTTGTGTGTGTATGACTAAAGGTGTCAGGTTGTGGAGATGGAGAGAGAGATTGCCACAGGGCATATTCCTTGGAGGCCTCTCAATCCTGGGTCAGTGTGACTTAATAGAGCAGATTTCAGGAACAGTAGGATCTGTATGTAGGCCACACAAATGGGTATATCAAAGAAAGAGAGTTTTTCCTTTTCAAAAAGCGAATAAATACATAAATTAATGTCAACTTCTTAGAAGAAACTACAGTAAGTTACTGCTAAAGTAAGTCGTTACCCAATTATTCCACATTGAACAAAGATTAGAGGAACAAGAATATTCAATTGTAATGTTGCTGCCGTACAAGATCTAAATTGGAAAAGATTTGCTTCCAGAACTTTGATGAATGAGGTGAAAAGTTTCTTGGCGCAATGTCTTTTTGAACTCATTTTAGAGGCAATGTAATATTTAGATCTAGGGTCCATGGAAAGCATTATAGTGCACATGACCTCTCTTGAATTTGTTAAATATTGCACATGGAGTATTATCATCTCATAAAATGCGGACATAATGAAGGAACAGTGTCTGCTCCACAGCATGCAGTAGATTTTCTACAAAGCCTTTTAAACAACCGTGCAGAGGAAATGATTTCTGTTATATGGCTGTTCATTTCATCAGAAATCCAGAGTGAAGGCGAATAGTTGGTTATAGACATTGTGGGTGTACTGTAAGATCTCAGGCCGCCACTTCAAATGAATCCATATGTAGGAAATAAATAAAAAGCATCCATTATAATGGAATCCAATGCATTTATATATGCCAACCTTTGTTCAACGCCCAATTCTTTTCATGTCAAATAATTCTATTATGATAAAGCAGTGATATCCCTACTTGTCTAGAAAATTAGAAGGCAATGAATTTGGATAAAAGCCCTTTTGAAGACGCTTTAATCCTTGTGATATATTCAAACCTGTGTATCAATGTCAGATTACATTTTTACGATTTCTGAAGAAAAGCATACAGTACATAATTCAGCCATACATTTATAAAATGGGTAAGAAACAAGTAAGATTTCCATAATAGTTCTAATGAACTTGTCTTTTAAATACATAATAACCATGTTTACATATTTATAAACATGTTTATTGTGTATTTAAAAAACATACAGTACATATATGCAACACATTAAGTTTATTAGTTTATGATAAAACGGATGGAAATTTTATATGCAATTCAAATACATAAATCTTATATTTAGGCCTAAATATTTTTGAGCTTACATGCCTCTATGATATTCTGGTACCTGCTTTAATATAAGTTTATAGTATTTTATACTGCCTGATTGTTGTCTGCCAGACAAAAAACAACAAACAAAAAGATTAGGGTTATCATGAATAATTTTGTAATACATATTTATTGATGAATAGGAGTGCTTTGAAACATTTGTAATGTCTCAAACTTATGACTCAAGTCTTATATCTGTGTGTTTACAGATTTTCTCAAAGGCCCTTTGATTGGATACTTGAGAACCCGGGAGCACGAGTCAGATCTCTCCAGCTGTGTGGGTAGGACATCCACATCTACACAGATACACGATTTAGACCTCTAGTTATGGCCTAATGATAGTGAGCACATTTGATAAATGATGACCAAAGGAAAAATACAATAAATAGGGTGCAAAAGAGACACTTATTATTCAGTTTCCATCTCATTTGCTGTAGACACTGCAAATGAGGAATGCTATTGGAGGAAAATGAAATATATTTTCATCTTCTTTCTTTGCTAACAAGTATAAACTGGTATTATGCTAAATCTGCTTTTGTAAACTGAAAACACATAAAGTAATGCTACCAAATCCAAACACACATTGTCAATAGTGCTGATCAGCTGAGAGCCAAGGCCAAAGGGTCAGATGTACAGTAATTTCTCTTAGTTTTGCTGTGATGATACAGCTGACACTGAGGTCAGAGCTAAACGTCTGTAGGTTCATACTGTACTGCACCTCTGGGTGATGTGGTCTTTAACTTTAAGCTTTGACTTCAGGACAGAATGTTCTGGCACTGAAAACATTTACTTTATCTTACAGTCAGGCTCTTGATGTTCAAACACTCCACAGCACTGGACTGTCCTTCACACACAAATTATACACCCCCCTGGTGATTGTTTTAGATGCCATGTGAAAACTGCCAAGGGGTTTGTCTATTCTACTTTAGGACACAAGCAGTACAAGAACTGTTGTAAAGACTGTCAGGAATACTGAGGAAACTGAGTAAAACTAAAAAAACTAAAGGAAAAAAAAAAGAAGTCATAATTTGGAATCTAATAAGCATTTCTATAGAATCATTCATTATAATTAATTAATTTAAAAAAATGGAATTTCAGGTTATCCTGTACAATGTTAGATTATTATAATTTTATTCCATCACTATTAGTTCCAAACCCACTAGCAATTCTGTATACATCTTATAGAAGTTTCAGACAATGAAAATTGAAAAAATTACAGTGAAACAATTTTAAAACTTAAAGGGTTAGTTCACCCAAAAATGAAAATAATGTCATTTATTACTCACCCTCATGCCGTTCCACACCCGTAAGACGTTCGATTAATCTTCGGAACACAAATTAAGATATTTTTGTTGAAATCCGATGACTCAGTGAGGCCTCCATAGCCAGCAATGATATTTCCTCTCTCAAGATCCATTAATGTACTAAAAACATATTTAAATCAGTTCATGTGAGTACAGTGGTTCAATATTAATATTATAAAGCGACGAGAATATTTTTGTTGCGAACAAAAACAAAATAACGACTTATTTAGTGATGGCTGATTTCAAAACACTGCTTCAGGAAGCTTCGGAGCGTTATGAATCAGTGTATCGAATCATGATTCGGATCGCGTGTCAAACCGCCAAACTGCTGAAATCATGTGACTTTGGCAAATTTTCTTGTAAATAGTCAATATGGGGCATTTAAACTTGGGCACATACAAAAGTGAAAAGTCAATGCTGCTTTTCAAAAGTTTATGGTCAGTATTTTATTTGAAAACATTTTTTGTAACATTATAACATTACAAAAGATTTACTGTCACTATTTAAGCAATTTATTTACTGTTACTTTTGATCAATTAAAATCATTATTATTATTTGACAAAAATCTTACTGAATCAAACTTTTGAATGGTAGCTTTGTGTTAGATAATTTTCTCCAAAATATGATGCCATATTTTAACACTGTAAAAATACCCACTGTAAATTTCCACACCACATCACAACATAATTTCTTTAGACACATTCTCTGTAATGAAAATCCCTCATATATAATGAATGTTGACACCTACCTCATAGATCAGAATGTAAGTTATACTTACTCCCCTCTTGCTAAACTATTGAGAGTTAATGGCAAGCAGAAATCTTGAAATGCTCAAAAAAAAAAAAAAAAACCTTGAAACTGATCAAAGAGCAAGATGGCCAATCACAATGGGCCTGGCAGGCTTGTGTAATTGTTGCGTCACTCTGTCTCAGATGACCTTGCTAGCTTGCTCTTTCCTGGTCCCAGCTGAATAAAGTTAGATTGAGATTCATGGGCTTTCTCCTGCACTCCCGTCCTCTGACTAATGCATATCTTTATCCATTCCTCTTTCCTCCTCCCTTCCAACCAGCCTGCTTCTCCTTCGCCAATAAAAGTTTTTTTTTTTTTTTTTCTACAGAACAGAGGATTCATTACGTGGTTGGAGAAAGAAAAATGGACAGAAAAAGAAATAGAGAAAGAAAGCTCATTTCTTTTCATTGGTCTCTTTTCCTTGCATATAAACACACACACAGAAAAACACACTTACGTAGGTAACGTATACAGTGGGTCCAAACGTCTGAGCCCAATAGTGAAAATTCACTATAGCATTGATAATAAGAAATGTTCTTGAGCACCAAATCGGCATATTAGAATTATTTCTTAAGGATCATGTGACACAGAAGACTGGAGTAATGATGCTGATAATTCAGCTTTGCCATCACAGGAATAAATAACATTTTAAAATATATCAAAACAGTTATTTTAAATTGCCCTGTTTTACTGTATTTTCGATCAAATAAATGCAGCCTTGATGAGCACATAATTTCTAATTCCACTTTAGAAATTAAAAAGCGAGGATATAGAGACTACAGTACTTCTTAGTAGAAACTGAGTCATAAGTTGAAAAAAAAAAGCACACACACCGCCGACAGTGTAGAAAATATCTATGCTGTCTTCAAAAACCGACTAGATGAAGGCATCTAGACAGGATGTTAAGCAAACATTGAATTCAGACGTGTCTCGAAGACTTCCTACTGCCTGTGACGACAGAATATGTTTCAGATTAGATAGAGATGGAGAAACTGGAGTGAAAGGAACATTTACAACAAAACAGTTATGAATCAGGTTTATAGAGACCTCAGACTCTGACAATTTCTATTATGCTGGGCTGTGTTTGTTGTGATGAAAGAGAGAGGACAAACAGATGCAATAAAACACAATTGTGCGTCTGTCATTCTTAAGGTTAAGCCATGGCTCTGTGTTCCCTCACCTCTGTATGCAGCTAATAGGATTTAGAGGTTTGGGATTCATTCGCTTACAAAGCTTTGACTCCCCCAAGACAACATAATCCCTCCTTAGCACAGCTAATAGAAACCTAGCAAGAATTTACTTACCTCCGTCGAGGGGCGTATAGTTTGCCTGTCAATTTTTCATTCAAAGTAAATATGATCTATCAAAAGGTCCTGTTGAACACTGATGTCATGAGATGGGAAACAACAGGTTGGTTACAATGGCTGTATGTTATTCAAGGGAACGATGGCTGGCCATATCAGTGAAGTCGCATAATGAGGGGGATCAGCTGCTGATAGATGTTTAAGCTTAAGGCTTAAGGTTTGCTTTGGCTCTATCCCAACATAAATCTATGCAGATCCAAGGGAAAAATACATCCAATATATCTAAAGCATTTATTTAAGTAAAGGGCTTAATTTGTGCAAGAACAAGATCCAGAACCTGTGGATTTGGATCTGAAAGCTGTTATTGCATCATTCTCATCCACTTCACTTACATTTGAACGACATTAATGCTATGATCGTTGCCAGTGTTTCATGAAAAATCAAGTATAAAACTAATAATGTTGTCTATCAACCAAACTTAGAGTGTTTTCCATTTCCATTGAGTGCGTTTACATGTTCGGCAAAAATATAGATATCCAAAATCAGCTCAATGTTGGCAAGAAAGTTTGAAATCACATATTTTTGAACACACATGGACATCAATCAATCAATCAATCAATCAAATCAATCAACATTTATTTATACAGCCCTTTAAAACACTCAAGGTGAACCAAAGTGCTTTCCAATAAAAACAAAACAATAAAACAAACATTAAAAGCCAACAACAAAAAAATACATAAAATACACAACAATTGCTAGATATTAAAATCCAGTCTATATAAATAAGTTTTAAGCTTAGCTTTAAAAAGGCCCAGGTCAGTAATGGTGCGCACTTCCAGCAAAAGTTGATTTGTTGACCTAAGAGCCCTGTTTGGCTGACGAAGAGCCAGCATCTCAGTTACATAAGGTGGGGCGAGGCCATTGAGAGCTTTAAAAACAAACAATAAAATCTTAAAATCAACTCTAAAAGAAACTGGAAGCCAGTGGAGCGAATGAAGAATTGGGGTTATGCGCTCACGTTTGCGTGTGTTGGTTAAAAGACGGGCTGCAACATTCTGCACCAGCTGAAGGCGCCTGAGGGACGACTGTGAGACACCAGCATAAAGCGCATTACAATAATCTAATCTTGAAATAATAAAAACATGAATAGCTTTCTCAAGGTCAGAGCGATTCAAAAATGGTTTGACCTTGGCCAAAAGACTTAGCTGAAAAAAACTAGCTTTCACGCTGTCAATTTGTTTATCAAATTTCAGGCTACTATCAAAAGTCACACCGAGATTTCTGATTGTTGGTCTAAGCTTTGAAGTCAGTGCATCGAAGTCAGAAGTTACAGACTCTCCAAATAAAATATATTCAATCTTTTCTTCATTTAAATGAAGGAAATTTTGCTCTAACCATAGTTTAATGTCATAAACGCAATCAATTAGTGACCCAACTGCGTCAGCATTTTTTGGACTCATCTCACTCAAATCATCAGCATAGCAGTGAAAAGCTATATTATGCCTGGCTATGATGGACCCGAGAGGCAACATGTAAAGTGAAAATAAAACAGGCCCGAGATTAGAGCCTTGTGGCACCCCGCAAGAGAGAGAAGTGGTGGAGGAGGACGAGTCCCCAATCACTACAGAAAAGGTTCTATTGGTCAAATATGACGAGAACCACTGAATTGCGGTACCCTGAATACCAACAAAGTGATTAAGGCGAGACAGAAGGACTTCACAGTCCACTGTATCAAAGGCCGCCGTGAGATCAAGTAGCACTAGAATAACAGGGCTCTTGGCATCAACAAACCAAGCAATATCGTTGTGCGCCTTTAACAGTGCAGACTCAGGGCTATGTCGCGATCTGAATCCAGACTGGAATTTCTCAAAAATAGAGTTATTTTCTAAACAGAATGTAATTGTATAAAAACGATTTATTCTAACACTTTTGAAAGAAAGGGCAGGTGGGAAACTGGTCTGAAATTAGACAAGACAAGGATCCAGATTTTTTTGAAGAAGAAGAAGAGGCCTAACCATAGCATGTTTGAAAGCAGCAGGGACAGATCCTGAGCTAAGACATATATTAATGAAAACCAACAGAAAAGGCCCTACAGTGGTAAAAACCTCTTTTAGCAATTTGGTTGGAACAAGGTCCAAGGAGCAATTTGTAATTTTCATTTGTTGCACTACTTCATTAAGGAATGATAGTGAGACCGGTTCAAACTGTTCAAACACCACAGAATGTGCTGCAGCGACAGCTAAATCAGTTCCAGAGCTCTTAGTCGTGAGTTGTCTGAGAGACTCCACTTTATTAATAAAAAAGTGAAGAAAATTCTCACAGGTGGAGACTGAGGCATCAGTCAGAGGACAGGTATGTGGGTTCACAACAGAATTAATTGTGTTAAACATCACCCTGGGACAATGCCCACTACTGGTGATAATATTTGACAATTATTTCGACTGTGCCTCCTTCACAGCCCTCTGATAATCAGAAAGACAGCCCCATAATATTTCCAAAGACACATGTAATTTATCCTTCTTCCATCTCCGCTCTGCCTGTCTACAGCGCTGCCTAAGGGCACGGGTGGCATCATTTATCCAGGGATCTGCTCTTAGCTTAGGAGATCTGTGCTTATAAGGGGCAATAGAGTCCAAGATTCCGGAACAGGTGGAATAAAAAGATGAAAGAAGGCCATCAGGGCATGCAGGAGAGACAGATTCACTGAGGGTTTAGAGTCCATAAAAGCAGCAGTAAACTCTTCAGCTGTTGAGGAGATGAGAATGCGACGATAACATGGTGAAACAGGAGACCAATGTTGGCAAGAGAGTTTGAAATCACATATTTTTGAACACACATGGACATGTTGAATAAGCCATGAGAATGATAGTAAAATTGTTTATAGAGCAAGATCATGGGCAAAAAGCATGGGTTTTGCCCATGCTTTTTGCTTTTTGTAAACCGTTAACCTGATTAAAAACACAACAACAAAAAAACATACAGTTTAAGGCGTTTTAAGTACCTACAGTACATTATACATTATATTTGTATGTTTTCTGAGAGGACTACCTTTCCTTTGTCCATGGAAAAAGCCGTTTTTCTTTGCTCGCTTCACCACTCGCGCTTCCCCTCAGCAACTTCCTCATTAGTCCAAGTTTGGTATTGTTTTAAAGCGCTGCATTCCAACTTTGTGAATATTCATAGCGATTTTTTGATGGCTTGATTCTGAACCAATGAAGTGTGATTTTCAAACTCATGCTGATGTAAACAAACCGATCTTACTCGCGATGACTGACAGATCACGCACAAAGACGCCTCAGACAGCGTGCGATCCCAATATACACATATAAACAGAATTACAGTAGGTCTACTTCAAAATACTGAAGTAAAATATTGAAAAAAAAGTTGAATATATATATTTTCCTATAGATATTTGGTTTTGACGAGGTGTGTGCCAAATTAGGTGTTATTAACAGGGACTCAAACAGGTGTAGCTCAGTCATTTTTTGTTGGATTCCAACAAATCATACACCATTTTGAAGGTTTTTTAATAGAGATTGAAAATAAAAAATTAAAATTTGCACACATTACACATATGTATATGTGTATATATATATATATATATATATGTTTGTCAAACTATCTCTACCTATCAAAATGGGCATTCTTGGCCAGGATAAGCTGTTGATGGGACTTTCAGCACTTGACTTTTATTTCATTCAAACTAAACAGGTACTGTTTTTACATTTGTACATTCACACTCCAGCATTCTTCTCCACTCTCGAGGTCTAGCCTTGACTTTTATCTGCATAACATACGCACTTTCTTTGAGATGTGAATTGCAGTGCCAAAAATACTCAAGACTTGGAAGGACTTGCTGTGAGACCTGGAAGCAGGGTCAAGAAGGAGACCCTCTGTTCAGGAGTAGAAACAAATATTAAACTGAGCTTATTCCCTGCGTTCCTAACAGGTGGCGGATTGTGTCCTCAGATCACGCTGTGCTGTATGAAAGCCTTGAGCACTGCACAGCGGACGGCATCTCTCCTCATCTATTCAGCTCATGTCTTTACTGATGAATTTGCTGTAATTATGTTCTCACGAGGTTGGCAGTGAGATCATGGGTATAGTTTGGATAGCAGCATTAGGATGGACAATATCACATTGAGACTAACACGAAGATTAACCCATGAGGTCTCTGCCCAGAGCACTATAACAATAAAAGTGTAAAAAGAAATAATAGCATTGGTATAGCCTACATTGTGGTTGCTCAAGCAGGCAATAATAATAACAGAAGATAAAGAAATCCAATAAAAAACCCAAAAGCACGACAGCCAGTGAGGAGTCAAATTACACTCAACAAGAAAACAAAATAAATAAAAGCACACAAAAAAGGTGAAAATATATTGCAGACTGTACCACAGGGAGGAAAAAAGAGAAACTAACAGGCACAAGATCAAGAGGAGATCATAACCTCTTGATACTTCAACAACACAAACACTGAGCTTCATACTTTTCCACATTCACACTGCTGCTTAGAATCACTGGATCAAACAATGTAATATTCAAATAATATTAAGTTATTTTAAAAATCAAACAAAATGTATTGTTCAACTGAGATCATTCATTATTTTATTAATATCCATGATATTTACACTACATTTAGGGTTAGTATGTTTTTGAAAGAAGCTGCATTTATTTGATAAAAATACAATAAAAACAGTAATATTGTGAAATCTTATTGCAATTTAAAGTTACAGCTTTCTGTTTCAAAATATTTCAAAATGTAATATATTCCTTTGGCAAAGCTGAATTTTCAGCATCATTACTCCAGTTTTCAGTGTCACATGATCCTAATATGCTGATTTCCTGCTCAAGAAACATTTACTACTATTATTAATGTTAATATTATTAATTATTAAAGTTGTTCTGCTTATTATTTTTGTGGAAATGGTGATACATTATTTTCAGGATTATGGTTGAATTTTTTATAACAATGTGAACACTGTCACTTTTGATCAATTAAATGCATCCTTGCAAAAAAGTATTAAGCTACTTTCTTTAAAAAAATATGTACATTTAACTGCACCCAAAAGTTTGACCGGTAGTGTATACATATCCAATATATTATTATTATTAACTCTTCCCCCGCCACTAACGGAATTTTCCGTAATTTATGTCACAACGGTTTACCGCCATTGAAATTTTTTTCCTGCAATCCATGTTTTCACTGTTATACAGTAGGGGGCGCTATTACAGATCTTCTGAAAGAGTACAGAATCTCCGGATCAAAACACAGGTGAAGAAGAAGCAGAAACAAGTGATAGAAGCATTGCTTATGCACGTGTAAAATAATGCGATCATCAAACATTAAACAGCATCAAAACTGCCTAACGTTACCAAATGAAATGTCGACCCAGGACGAGCTATAGGACTGCAGCTTTGGGGGTGTTGATGGACAAGATCTACTCTATCTATGTTTTGATCAACTTTCTGAATCCCATTCTGGACATAGTCTTTGACAAAAATGTGATTTTCTCAGCTTTTTGTTCAAAATGTTACTTTTTTTAAATGAAACTTACCCACATTGTTGTTCTTACACAGTGTTGATAAAAAAGAATGCATGAAGCTAGAATTATATTTATTTATTTATTTTTAATCAGAGGCTCTGCTCTTACTTTTGACATATTGCATGTTTAGATATTCATAGAAAAAAATATTCCGGGGGTTTTGTGAAAATGATCAAAATTGCTTGCGCTGGCTGGCAACTTTTTTCAGTAACGCTGGTGGGGAAAGAGTTAATATTCAGCATTAATGGGGTGGTTGATTATGATTTGACTTTTTTAACTTTAGTTAGTGTGTAATGTTGCTGTTTGAGCATAAACAACATCTGCAAAGTTACGACACTCAAAGTTCAATGCAAAGGGAGATATTTTCTTTTTTAAAAATCACTGTTTAAGGACTACAACAAACGGCTGGTAGGGACTACAAAGAGTTTCTTCCCGGATTTGTCACAACACTAACCCTATAATTTACATAAACCCTGTACCGGAAACACAACAAAGGGGACAAGGCCATGTTGGGCTGTTTTAGAGAAAAGGAAGAGTTGTGACTGAACATGACAGCACATGAGTTGAATCAACTCCACAGCATCTATATAAATTTATCCACTAACCGTTCAGAAACGTCCAGTTGCATTCTAAAAGTTGTAACCTCTTCCTGAGTCTCTCCATCAGTGTCCGACTCCGGTTTGAACAATGTAAGGCTGAACACCGTTACTGACAATCGTCATTTTGGCTGCGTGAGATTCTCCAGCTTTGTTGTTGTTGAGCAACCGAAGCGTAAAAATCTTCACAAAATTTTCTAGGTTTTCATAAGAAAAAATAATCTAAATTTCAGTGTGACTTCAGAAGACAGAAGTTTCATTTCAATGTCCCCCTCAGCTGTCTCTGCATTTTTCTTCATTAAAACACATCCTCTTAAAACTTCTATAAGCTTTAAAA
The DNA here is from genome assembly GCA_037950665.1 of Hypophthalmichthys nobilis. Classification (NCBI taxonomy): domain Eukaryota; kingdom Metazoa; phylum Chordata; class Actinopteri; order Cypriniformes; family Xenocyprididae; genus Hypophthalmichthys; species Hypophthalmichthys nobilis. The sequence goes on from CM075480.1 coordinate 7,704,170, forward strand.
AGTCTAACACAGCAGAGAACTGAAATGAAGGGCATTACAGAGACAGAGCCTGCATGTGTTTGTGCATGTGATTTTACAAAACCCTCATCTATTCTCTGCACATCCTTTTATCTTGTCAGTTAGCCTCTCATCTTTTATACACATTTTCATCTGGCTTGTGATGCTGAGCAGCTAAATGGTGAATGTCATGATGACCAGGTGTCAAGAGCACCGCAGACCCCAGAGGAAGAGGGGAGGGGGTTGACACCATCTGTGTCTTGAGCTGGTTGGTTAATTCCTTCTATGCTTATGTGAGAAATCCTTTCGTTTGCAGGTTTTGTGCATGTATATAAAGAGAGGTACTGTCAGCTCTTATGCTTTAGATGTGTGTCTTTGAGTAAAAATGAAAAAAGGAAGATTTGAAAGGAAGATGTTTGAGCACTTCTTAAACCTTGAAGTCTTGTACTTTTCCTTTTAGACCATGGTTGGTCCTTGTTCCTAAGAGCAGTATTTCTCAGTCTCACAGTGTCACAGTACACATAATGGATTCATTAGGCAGCTGAGGATAAAGGACCATGCTTTTTTTTCTTATTAGGGTTCTTAAATAACATACATGTTCCTCCATCTTACTAAAATGTGTGAACGCAAAGATGTCTCGCTGAAAGAGTTTAAATAGACTTTTTCTGAAATAAATGTGAGCTCTTGCTTGTGCAAAACATGCTGCTAAGCCAAATTAATTTTAACATGCTACTTTTTCTGGGTGGCTTCATGAAAAGTCAGGCTTTAGAATATTTAGACTTAATTATTTTGGTCTGTTTGAATTAGGAAATTAACATTGAGTGAAAATTTTAAGTTTTTTTTTCTTATTTTTGTGCACATTTAAAATTAACATATTTATATTTTATTCTTTTTTTATACACTACCGTTCAAAAATTTGGGGTCAGCAAGATTTTTTTTAAAAGAAATAATACTTTCATTCAGAAAGGACAATCTCAGAAGGATGAACAAATAATATTTTTGGTCATCACATTAAAAATAACATTTGAAGTGCTGGAAAAAAAATGTGTGTGCGTGTCTAATTACAGACACGGCATTTCTTAAACAGTCACAATAGCTTCGTCTTTATTGCAATCAATAAAACTGGTTTATTGGCAAATTAGGTACAATGCAGCGATAACTGCATTAAAATATGAACATTAAAAAGCCAACCACTGATGGTTTTCTGTCGATGTACAGCGAGTACAGAATGATCAGCTCACAGTTCACCGGAAATTCCCAAGCTGGCTTATCGACAACCAGGAAGTAACCGTGCATATAGTCAATTAATTACATTTGAAAATATATTCAAATAGAAATTTAAATTGTGATAATATTTTACAATATTACTGTTATTTTTGATCAGACAAATGCTGCCTTGGTGAGCATTAAAGATAATTACATTCCGATGTATATATATATTTTTTTACAGTGCTTGCTATCATATTTTTGTTATTGCTTTATCAATAACTGTGCTTTGTACATATCCTGAACACAGGGGGAAAAAACTATAGGTCACACTTTAGATTAGGGTCCAATTCTCACTATTAACTAACTATTAACTATAACTTTTGCCTCAATAAACTCCTAATTACTGCTTAATAATAGTTATAAGGTAATTGTTAAGTTTAGGTAGGATTAAGCATGTAGAGTAAGGTCATGCAGAATAAGGCATTAATATGTGCTTTATAAGTACCAATAAACTGCCAATATGCTAGTAATATTCATGCTAATAAGCAATTAATAGTAAGAATTGGACCCTAAAAAAACAAAGCTATTTATTGTCTAACAAATTATTACACTTAAAAAAATAATATTAATCTAAGATAGTGGAGAGATAAAAAGCTAGGGGAGAGAGAAAAAAAAAAATCTTTGTGAGTGCAATGCATCTTTACACATTTTTTTTTTTTTTTTTTTTTTAGGCAGCAAACACATTATCTGTGTAATTCACATCCCACTTTTGAAAAGTGAGAAAAAAAGATTTTAGAGACAATGAGCATCCAACATGCATCTACAATTCTTGTGTGTTTGTTTATTAAATACTTTGGTTAATTTGATGTTTTCAGATACCAATAAGACTAAGTTCAAAACATTGTATTGTGTTTAAATATTTATTCTGCAGAATTACACAGATTTTCTCCTCAAAACAGCACAGTAAATATGAAGAAAAGCCGTCTGGGCCTACCAATGCAGACAGCAAGAATACAGACGGTATTAACAGACAGCAAATGCAGTCAGCTTGTAACAACAATTGAGATTTACACAAAAGCCAAATTACAGCAAGCATTCATATCCTTTAGTAAATATATTCACACTGCCAAAACATTGAGCGGTGAGCAACGCTACCCTCTCCTGCACGCAAACACAATTTAACTCTGTACCTCTACTGCAGCTTTCCTACTGATTATCTTCTTCAAACACTAAGACACTGTATTCTGAGACAGCATCTTTATACACATCCTTAAACTGTCAAAAACAAACTTTTAATATACACTTATGCATGCAGTCTAAAGCCTCCATGATAAAACAAACACACACACTTTCTTACTCATTATAGGTAATGTATTCTGCTTTAATTAGATGCTGACGGGGGGGGAGCTGCCATCACTGTGAGGTCCAGCTGAGAAAGAGTCAGTGGGGAATCTAAACAGCATCAGCATGCAATATCAGCACGCACCAAGAAAACTTTACTTCAGGTATTACACAGCGCCCTAAACCCGCTCCACTCAACATTATAAAATGCATTTTTCCGGCTCTCAACTCTGATTGAATGTGTTGAGAGGAACAGAGGGTTTATTCAGGCTGTGCAAGTATGATTGTTTGCCATGTTTATTAGCGACGTACAAAGTGCAACCAAGTTTTCTTCCAATTCACCCTGAGATTTATTTTTAAAAAGCTTCAATATGGCTGATAAACTAAAATTCAGTGGAATCCATATATGATAACTCAAAATAATGTGGCTTATTGGGGAGACGTGTGCTACTGTAAAATATTTTCAGCTGGTTAAACTCAGAAATGAAAGTTCACCTGCTGCCTTAAAAACTAAACATAAGTTAACTCAACTTGGAGATAACCTTTGTTTAAACTCACAAATAGTCAAGACAATGGATAACTTTAAGTTTAATTTTTAAAAACTTATAAACTTGAGTTCAAAGATTAAACAAGTAATACGTTGTCTTGACTGTGAGATGAAACAAAGGTTATCTTCAAGTTGAGTTAACTTATGTTTAGTTTTTAAGGCAGCAGGTGAGCTTTCATTTCTAAGTTTAACCAGCTGAAAATGTTTTAGAGGGAATCAAGCCATATACTGTAAAAAAGAATTGTTGGTTTAACTTAAAAAAGTAAGTTAGCTGGTTGCCTTAAAATTAGAATTTATTTAAATTAAAAATTTGAGTTAATGCAATGAAGGCGATTGGTTTAATCAACAGAAACTCTAAATATTATGTTATCTGAACCACATTAATTATCTAAGTTGATCTGACAAAAGAAAAAATGTTTTATGATAAATCATAAAAATAATTTTTTTTACAGTGAAAAACCATGGAATATAAGCTTTTTGACTTAAAATAAAATAATAAACAAATAAATAATTTGAAAATTAATTATTTTTTTTTAAAAAACAGACAGACATACTTTAGATGGCAACTTCTTGATAGAGGTCTGCGCGGGACTGTTTTTTTCGTCCCGCTCCCGCAAGGTTCTATTCCGCATGCACCCGTTCCTGCCTCTTCACCCGCTATCCGCATATAGTGATTTTCTTCCCGACCCGACAGGTCCCGCTAAATTTAGACCGTTTCCAGAATCTCAAATTTAAACTTCCCCTAAAGAAAGAGAGTGATTGGGGATAACAAATATAAAATGTTGCACAGCATATACAAGATTTTTATGTGTTATTTATCTTATGATGCTGTCAACACCCTAAAAAATATCAGAGAAAAATGTCACAAAGAATAACAGGCTAAATATCACAGAGAAAAATAGGCTAAATTAAATAGCCTACAACATGTCCCTCAAATAGGCTAAGCCAAATATACATATAAACTGTTGGCTTACTAGCTATACTGCAAAATGAAATCTTTTTTAACATCCACGCAAGAACAGAATGACGCTGACTGACGACCGTTTCAGAACGTCTCTCCTCCAAAATCCGATCACAAAGGTTGAATGTTCTCTGAAGGTGCACTCGCGCAGACCTCTAATGCAAAGTACATATCTTGCCAGGTTTCTCAGGACAGGGAACTGGGGACTGTGTGAACACCACCACTGCAGAAAGTTTTGTTCAAGTGCAAGCACAGATGCGCTGATGTCAAAGCATCTCGGGATCGACCGGGTTATTGTCAGACCGCCCGCTCCCGCCTAAAGTACACTATAGTTACCGACCGCAATCTGCCTTTCATTCAAAATTTTATCCCGTGCAGCAAGAAATCTTATCAGGTCCCGCAGTGCCCGCGGGAGAGCCACTGGAATGCAGACCTCTATTTCTTGATTCTGTAATCTTATTACAGTATTTATTTATTTATTTTTACAAATAAAGATATTGTTAAAAAAATATATGAATAAAAAGGAAGTAAATACTTTAACCAAAAGGGCACTCCGTAATCTGGTAAGTTTGCGCCCACTGGAAAGGTAACACTAATTACTAATAGCACAGAACAGTTCGAAATCAAGGGTCCAAGGATTTTGACTGGTGTTCTCAACGCTGTCAAAATAAAAGTCCCACTTCCGTCACATCGGCCTAACAGGAAAACATATTGGCCGATGCAATATGTAAAAAAATACCAAATATCGGTCGACCACTAATCACAACCACTGAAAACACCTTAGCAACCACCATAACACCCTAGCTGCATAGCTACTGCATACATAACTGTTGTTATTTTTAACTAAAACTATTAAATATTGTTTTTGGTAATTGAAAAAAAAAAAAAATAATTAGTTGAAAAACTTAAACTTTAAAAACTTCAATGAAAATTGCCTTGACACCAAGTACTAAAATTGTTAAAACTAAAACTGAAATAAAAAGTAATTAAAATGTATTTAAAAAACTAATAAAAATCACAAAATCACTAAAACAATCTAAAATTAAAGAGAAAACCGAAAATATACAAATAATATATAATATATATTATATATAATATAATAATATATAAATTATACTAAAATAATTTATTATTAATATTTTAAAAAAATAATACAAATGATTAAAAATGGTGTATAAAAATCATATTATAAAGTACTAGCTCAGTTTTGCGTCTTCAAATATTAATCAGATTCCCCTGCCTTGCAGCTTCAGTTACCCATTTGTAGCAGGATGTTTTTGAAATGTAATATTCGTTTTTTTCCTGTGTTCATGATCTGTACTCTGCAAAAGCAATGGAACACTTTTCTGGAGTGTGAAGGAACGTCATTAAGCATCAAAATTTCCCAGGGCCAAATTCATATGCTTAAGCACCCTCACTCTTACACAGATTCACAAACACATCTACGATGAAGTGACGCTTTAATCCAGTGCGCTTCACATCACTAATCTGCAGGGCAATACATGCTACATATTAATGAAACAAACACAATATTTGACTTCACATGACATGAAACAATCTGCCCTACATCATCCGTGTTAATTAATGCAAATTCATAAATAAATTACAGATTGCACATTGCATGTACTGAGAATTGCAAAAGACAACAACACGCATTTATCACCAATTAAAATATTACAGCATAGCGAGTAAATGATGACAAATTAATCTTTAATGTTGTATGGCAAGGCTTTAGCACTCTTTGCAGAGGGAATCCTTGGTGGTCTTATCAGGGAAGATCTTTGGTCTTGCACAGTCTTCACTCTATATGTCATGGCTTCTGTTTCCCCCTCTCTTGTTCCAGGATAAACTCTATATCAGTGGCTGCCAAGTTCAAAAATAGCTCCATGCTGTTGAAAGACGTGCAAATTTATGCAGCTTTCTCAAAGTTGGCAGTGAAAAGACCTGACTCTTTCACTCTGAGCCAATGTACAGTCTAATCTCCTAGTATGAGCGCATAACTACACCACACACGGCATAGAGAAGAAAGCACAGAAAAAAAAACATTCACACCTAAATAATGGCAGTTATTCTCACAAGTAATTACGTACTTCATCTGCAGCATAAAGTGCATGAGAAAAGAGAAAAGTGTGCATCTTAAAGTCAACAATTACAATGGAGTGAAGCATCAATCCACCTCCAATGCAGTTGTGTGCAGCAGGTCAAGTGTGTTTTTTTTTTTTTTTTTTAAGTAATTTCAACTTTGACAACTGAATATCAGACAACCAATATTACATGGGTGGTGCTGCATAAAAATCAGAAGATGGAAGAGAGGCTGATCTTGAGCTTAGGTAGATACATGAAGTTTTACCAGAAGGAAAGCAACCAAAGTTCATCTCCTATCTTTTTGGGTAAACATTACAAAAATGTTATTTCTTGGACACAATGAGATGAAAATAAATGCAGCGTACTGCGTGAAAGGCGACTCTAAGAAGAAGCAGAAAACATATTTTTCATGAAATGCATTAAAGGGTTAGTTCACCCAAAAATGAAAATTCTGTCATTAATTACTCGCCCTCATGTCGTTCCACACCCGTAAGACCTTCGTTCATCTTTGGAACACAAATTAAGATATTTTTGATGAAATCCAATGTTTTTTTTGTTTTTTTTTTATCTCCCAAAGAAAGCAACATAATTATTACCATCATTCAAGTTTCAGAAAAGTAGTAAAGACTTCGAAAAAAAAGTCCATGTGACTGTAGTGGTTCAACCTTAATGTTATGAAGAGACAAGAATACTTTTTGTGCTCAAATACAAAAAAATTATGACTTTATTCAACAATTTCTTCTCTACCCTGTCAGACTATAATGAGCCGGCATTCGGACGTAAACACGGAAGCACTGAACTGTGTTCACTGCTGCGTAGGAGTCTTTTCGCTTCATAACATTAAGGTTAGACCACTGCAGTCATGTTGGCTATTTTAACAATGTCTTTACTACTTCTCTGGACCTTGAATGATGGTAATAATTACGTTGCTTTCTATGGGAGGTAAAAAAACAAAAAAACTTGGATTTCATCAAAAATATCTTAATTTGTTTTCCGAAGATAAACGAAGGTCTTACAGGTTTGGAACGACATGAGGGTGAGTAATTAATGACAGAATTTTCATTTTTGGGTGAACTAACCCTTTAAGGTACTTTTTTAACATTAAAAATGAATTTTTTTGCTGTGAAAAAATGAATAGTAATAGCGATCCAAACTATATTCCGTTCTTCGCCATTTCCACAAGGGTGTTGCACAAAGGATTTGATGCATGAATCTATAACTTGTCTTGTAAAGGCTTACTTTTTCTTTGTCAAGTTACATTATAAGAAAAATCAAAATCAAAAACTATTTCACACTTATTCCCATTCCAAAAACATGAATTCTAGCCTTTTCCACGGTCAACAGACTGTCTAGCACCAACCTTTTCTTCTTATTCTTCTTCAAAAAATTGTTACACATACATAACACATATAAAACTAGTCAAAGTCATGTGATACAATACAAATAACACAAAATATACAATTATCGAAAAACATAACCACTCTTAATATAAGGAAAAATATTCTTGATGTCATTATGGCTCTAACACTCATGCACAACCAACATATAGCCTACCCCAATTTCTTTCAACATAAATAAGGGGAAGGTTTTCAAACATACTTTTTTTATTTCCATAATATTTATACTGTGTTCTGACTGCTTAAAATGTGAGCTGATAGAATTTATACCTTTAATGCAATATAAGTAGCTTTGGATAAAAGTGTCAAGTCACCTTTATACAGATTGTTTTAAAGCAGCTTTACAGTGATAAACAGGATTCTGCTTTAAAACAACTCTAAAAAGACAACAGCAATCAATCATTATTCAGTTGAAATCAGTTCAGTGTTGATTCAGTTCAGTTCATTAATTGTGTAACATTCATCAGTTATGGAATGAGTTCAATTCATAAATAAAGCAGCTCTGGAGAAAACAGTGATGTCATCATCCAGCTCAGTTCTCATGCAATAGTGTCAGTGCAGTCAAATCAATAATATTGCTGAATATTAAGTGCATAATAGTCCAAAAGTTTGGGTGTAAGGTTTTTAAGTTTGTTTGTTTTTTTGTTTTTTGTTTTTTTTGCATTTATTTGTCCAGAAATACAGTAAAGTGAAATATTATTATTGAAATATTATGTCACATGATCCTTCAGAAATCATTCTAATAGCCTGATCTGGTGCTCAAGAAACAAATCCTTATTACTATATGTTGAAAGCAGTTTTTTGTGGAAACCGCATTAATTTTTTTCAGGATTCTGTGATGAATAGAAAGTTCATCACCGATGTATCGGCCGCCGATATTTATCGACCGATTTTTGATCAATTCACAATCATCAGCATATCGGTTATAGCATGAAAAAGGACGATATAACAAACCAATGTTTTATTAATTAACTGCATGAAGGCACTGAGCTGTGTCTGTTGCATAATCCATTGTTTTTCTCTTGGTAAAATAATTAAATACTTAACAAAACAAAATAAAATCTGTACAAAATACAGCAGTGCTCATCAATAAGGACCGCCCGGGGTAAGCGTGAATAACTCTCAGGACAATTGAACTGTGCAACACTGTCACTGTCCCGATCGAGCCAGTGCTACATCTTTGCGAAAGTTTTTCCTTTGCATGTGGTTTTAAGTCTAGCGAATTTAAATATTCAAGCGCAAAGTTCACACACATCCATAGCGCATGCCCGGAAAGCTACGTCTCAGACAGCGCTCAAATACTAAATGGAGTTGTCTTTTGCTTCTTCTAATTCACACAAAATTATATCATAATGGTCGTCTTGGTGAGTATCCTTGTAAACGTAGTCTGTTATGTCTTAAATTAACGTAAACAGCTGAGAAATAAAATGCTTGTGTAACAGTATATTGGATCAGTGCAGCTCTTAAAGTGACAGCAGCCTAATATTCCTGCTGCGCTGCTGTCTGCATTTTAATGTTAATCAAACAACAAAAGACAAAAAAAATCACTCACTACTCTGGACAAAATAACTTTTGTAACTTTAATAAGGATTAATATGTATTTAATTTATATACTGAAGAATATGCAGTATTATTTTACATTTTTGTTTACTTTATTACTGTACCTGAAAACTGCTGTTAAACCTACCTAAAAAGCACTGTTTATTTCATATGTATCTCAGTTCTGTTGTATTTATGGAGGCCTGCTGAATGTTAGAAATTATTTGATGATGCAGCAATATAACTTAATGCTGGTGTTTTTGAACTTTGCGAATTTAAAACATGATCAAAACACTCTATTTTAATGACAAATCTTCAAATATGAGAGCAAATAAAAGACAAATATCAGTATTGGCCAATAATTGTTTGTTGACATCTGTATCAACCAAAAACATCTTATCAGTGCATCCCTGGTCTTTACTGTCACTTTTGATTAATTTAATGAATCCTTGCGGAATAAAAGTATTCATTTCTTACCATTAACTTTTAAACAGTAGTGTAAATGTCAGTAATTAAACTAAATGAATAGAAAAGTATCTTGTAAATTCTGGTTTAAATTTAACAAGTACCATGGATTCTAAAATGACCTTCTTCTGTTCTAAGCTCAGATGTCTTACCTTTTTCGTGTGTTTGTACCATTGTGTATAATTCCCACTTTCTCGCTACCTAGCAACCTTGTAAAATCACCCTTCCATGACGCTTTTCATGTGGAGGTCAAAGAGAGCGCTTGTATTGTGAGGTGCGAACGAGCCTAAAGAGTGCCATATCAGTCCATAAACCTGTTCTTCCTTCCCACGGCTCATACATGCTACATACCAGACGCCCAATCACGTCTACACACGCCACTGCTTCATGTTTGTCTCCTGTCTGCGGTGCAGACTGCGGCGTTCACTAGGTAGGAAGTTCCGTGCCATCTGTAGTTTCAGTCTAATCATAACTGTGCAAATCAGATAGCCCTATGGGTAGCACCGCCTGTCACCAGAAGCAGGGTAACCATGGAGACGGTCCCCGTGGACAAGTAGGCCCCTATACCATGTCTTGTTTTCAAAAGCATTCCCTGATTCACTCAAACATTTGGATTTCTCTTGTTTTCTTAATCAGATAAGGACAGAGATGGATTGGCACACATAAAGGCTTCCCCTTGGGTGTTTCAAGAGCTCAGCAGATGTGAACCACAGTACGTGTGTTTGCTGTGTGTCACCAATTATGTGTCACTGAACACCCACTCACTAAACAATGGCCATTACACAATTATTCCAGCTTTACAAACACACTCTAATGCACATCTACACACAAACAAACTAACGACTGCCCATTTGTGCCGCACTCTATAGTGTTTATCTGAACGTACAGAGGAAGATGTTTTAAGTCATTTCCTGAGTGCTTGTATACTGTAAGGAATTAGATAAGCGCTGTTTGTTCCTGTCCTTTTTTTTCCCTCTGGAGAATTGTGTTTTGCAGCCTTGAAAGCCACAATAACATCTTGCCTAATGAAACATGACCATGTTGTGCTGTTAATCAGATCAATAGAGAATGGGAATCTACGTCATTACTGGTCACCATATTCATGAGAGCGGCTATGGCAGTTCATAATACAGCTAGCGTTCACCATTCTAATTTGTTTGTAACTGTATCATATAAATTTTAACGTCTACTTCCACAATTACCCAGTCTCTACTGTAGTATCTGTGTCCTAAAGTCCCAGAATGCATTGCGTTGCTGACATCACAACATCACATTGCGTTGCCCTCCCTCTTTTTTGGCGCTGGTTCCGGAAATAATTTTGTCCTTTCAATTTTCTCATAGGGATTTAAAAAAAAGTCTTTGTTAAAGAGTTATAAGCCATGGACCAATCAGCTACGAGCTGAAACACTACAAACTTTGATTTGAAGCAAAAAAGTTTTTGAAAATCAGACAAAATGACAAAGACTGTGTACTTAAAGGATTAGTTCACTTTAAAATAAAAATTACCCCATGATTTACTCATTCTCAAATTGTATGTGTGTGTATGACTTTCTTCTTTTAGACGAATACAATCAGAGTTATACTCCTAAGCTTTATAATGCCAGTGCATGGAAACCACCTGTTTGAAACTCAAAAAAGTCCATCCATCCATCCTAAACGTACTCCACACGACTCTGGGGGGTTCTGAAGCGAAGCGATGCATTTGTGTTAGAAAAATATCTATATTTAACACATTATAAAGTAAAATGACTAGCTTCCGCCAGACCGCTTACGGTATTCAACTTGCAGAAAAAGCGTAACTGACGCGACGGCTTGTTTCGTAGGTTGAATACGGAAGGCTTAGGACGTAGTATAAGCATTTTGAACTTCGAGAGGCGTTACACTAGGGTGACTGGAATTCTCATGGTGGAATACGGGACGGGTGAGCAAGGCGTGGGCAATATGACCATGATATAAGAAATTTACAAACAATACGATAGACATACAAATTAAATAAACTTGTCTTTCAGATACAGTTTATACAGGTTTATTTACCATGTATACGTTTATTTAACATCTTTTGTTGTTTTATTAACATTAATGACAGACAAATATTTAATTAGGCTACTGTCCCTTTAAGACCGAATTCATGGATGTAATATACTGACACATATCCGATTTTCACCCACCTGTTTACGTCCACTTAAGCCATTAGTTATAACCAACTGTATTTATGAGATAGTCCACATGATGGACATTTTGAAAAACTATGTGTGCATTTGACCATTCAGATGCAAGGAGAACTGATTTTGTGCTGTCTGAGAGAACTGGGATCGCGCAAGGAAAGAGAGAGAGCGCATCTGGTCTGTGTCATTCAGCGAGATTCTGCCTATCCCGCCTTCACTAACGGCAAGTTTGATAGCAATTTTGTTCTACGACGAATTGATTGGGCTGTGACCACTTCTACTACTCGGAAAATTTTTTAGGAAAGATGAAATACGGGACAAAACATTTTTTTCTTAATAAGTCAGGACACTAAAAATGGAGCTGAAATACGGGACTGTTCCAGGAAAAACGGGACGTCTGGTCACCCGACGTTACACTGTCTTTGTAAATTGAATACGGAAGGCTGCCTTTTGGACCTTTATTCTTTAATGTCTTTTTATTAATCCTTTAATGTCTTTAGTGCGGGAAAGAACTACAATCCCATGAAGCATTGCGAACAGCAAAATCAAATTAAAAGCGATGGAGAAATATAAAACTTATCATGTACAATGTTGATTATATATATAAAAACAACATATTTTAAGTTTATTGCAAAATGTGCATATATATACAAATATTTCAGTATTTTGAGAGTGTAGGGAGATCGACTCGATTACGTCATTCGAAGTGCTTCATGGGAGAGGGCGGAGCTATTTTGCTGCATGTTGCTTTTTTCAACTCTCTGATTGGTGTCATTTTCTGTACAGCATCATGGGTAATGTAGTTTTTCCACTAGGAATGACGGCTTCAGCAGAAGCAAATACCATCGATTAACAACCTCTTAGCTCACAGTAGGTCTGTCTTTAAAGGTTTAAAAGTCATCGTTCAAAATCAATTTCCCAGTTCCGGAACCCAACTGTTGCACTCTATAGTTTGGGACAAGTAAATCTGAACTATAACATTGCAAAAAATCTAAAAGAAAAGTGCAAAATGATACTAGGGTGTTGTGGGTGGTTGTCGGGGTGATGATATACGGTTGTTAAGGTGTTCTGGGTGGTTGCTAGGTGATTTCTTACTGGTCAGTCTAAAGAGCCCATCTCAAAGTATGATATTTGCTAATCATGGCTTGGGTTCCTCCTGCAATTATTAATTTAATAATTAAAAATGTTCAAATTAACATAAAAAACAACAACAAAATAGGAACTTTTCATTTATGTTCAAAAATGTAGTTAAATGTAAAAGTAAATATAATATATAAATAGATTATATAAATGTCTTAATATAATTAATAGATTTTTTAAATAGCTTTTCTTTATAGGGTTGTTAATTAATTAAAAAGTCTCTGGACAGTTTAACACGTGGGAGCAACCAAATATATATATTTTTTTTTACTTAATTGAAAAAGCAATTGACAAATGGATAAAATAAAAAATTGGGGGGAAACAGAAATTTGTGAATGCTTTGTAAAAATTTAACTGCATTTTTAAACATGAATTTTTGATACATCTTTATGTTGGCAATTTTAAAAGCAAATTATTTATTTACATTTTTATTGTTTAATTAATACACAAAATTAATTGAGTCTTTTATTTTTAAGTGGCACTAAAAATGTATGTCCAATCATAGTCTAATCAATCTAATAACAGAAAAATAAAAGCACACCTCTACAACAAGCTGCATGGATTCAGATATCATTTATTAAGAGTTACATGCTTTAAACAAACTAAATATTAATACATGTTAAAGATTTGTTCAAACCCCTTACCTTAAGTTTGAGCAAAAAATAGTAGGCCTAGTGAAATTTGCTCTATAGCAAGCACCACTAAATATAAAAAAACCTTCTGAATAAGTTGTGCATATATCTGATATGTAAACTAAGATATATAATCTTGTTTTATATGCTTATCCTCTATTCCATATATGCTGCCGTAATTTATTAGCATGTAAATGAATGTCATATTACATTATTTACTTCATGTCACTTTGATGCATCTTGACATGTTTACAGCCTGTGTACTTTTAGAAGACTAATGTCTCCAATATCACAAATTGCACCCAGAAACCTGAGATTCTGGGATTTCCGTTTAGAAAAACAGAAGGGAGAGAGAAAGAAAATATATGGGAATAACTGCTTCTCTTATGTTTGCCCAGAGCTAGTGGCTTAATCTAATGTCACAGAGTCACACAGTTGTTTATTGATCATAGAAAGGGAGTGTGTGATTTTAAGCCACAAGCAACTACATTCAAGTCCACACACAAACACACACACACACACACACACAAAAATCAATCCCATCCTCTTGCACACAGTACTGAATGTTAGTCTGACTGCTTGAACGCCTCTTGCTGTGCAGAAGTGTATCAAAGTCGGTTCATGGAAGCTAACACAATAAGCCATTTCCTTTGAAGTTTGTGAATGGTTTGACATGCAGGTTAAGTGTTCTGGGGCGACTGACTGAGCCAAAGTCTTGTTCTCATGACTACTGCACTGTTAAAACAGTTTATTGTGATTCAAACATGGTTTGTCAGTTATAAAGCTGTCTGAAACATTCATAACAAATATTTCAGACAACATATTTAGCATACATTATACAATGACATCATCTGCCTCCTTGAATTTTAATTTCTATTCATCCTGAAATGCATTATTCATTTGCCGAATGTCAAGTTTATCAAGTACAGACACATTTATAGTACAAATGTGACACACAGCTGCAGTGGCCCTAAAAATACTTGGGACACCGCAGTACACTTAAAAAAGACACATTCATCAAGCAAAATAAATAAATCACCAAAATAAGTGTTTTAACTGATAAAACTATAGATCTTGACTATGCGCCAGAGAATCAAGCACGTAGCCGTCTTTGAACTTCTGTTTTTGCGTTAGCTCTGTGTGTTTCTATGGCATCGCTGTCGAAGAGTAATTAGCTGGTGAAGTGGATTTACTTATTGTAGAGTTAACAAAAGTTATCATGAGCATTGTAATGTTTGAAGCAGATGCCATAACAAATGTCAGTAGAATGGGAATATTTTAAAACTAGGGGTTCATTCATAAATCCGTAAGATCTTACCTTCATGCTGTGGAAATACAAACCGGAAGACAGAACACAAGAACATTTTTTTGAGGAACCCGAAATGGTTCTTCTATGGCATTGCTGCAAAACACCCTTTTGGAACCTGTTCAAAATTGTTTATATTGTTCAGAAAAGTTCAGAAATTGCTTGCAAATGCCATTTGGATTGATATTTTGTTATCTAATCTAGAAATGTGGGATTTTTATATCTTATTTATATACATTTAGCTATAATTCCGGAAAAAAAAGCCAAACAGTGATATAACAGATCCAGCTTTGAGTTTGTCGATATGTGCATAAGTGTGTTCACACAATACCTGGCAAAGTAAAAAACACAATGTGAGAATTACACTGTTCACTCTACTTAAAGAGCTGTTAGTAATGAGAAAGGTACGTATTGAACCACAATGATTCGTATGCAGTCGAGGTACACAGCGTACTGTGACAGTGAAGCACATTCAACAGTTTGAACGCTATAAAAGATTCACGCAACACAACCCTCTTTTTACCCCGTCTCTACTCCTAACCACCTATTCAAATGTATACAAAGCTCTTCTGAAATGAACACTTTGTAAACTGTCAAAAGCCAACCAGACAGCATCCACATGAAATGGGCCTGCAAACACACATACAGACTGGCCATAGAGAGCACCAGGACTTTGAATCCCGGTCAGCTAAGCTCAGATAGATACAGTTGCAGGAAAAACTATGTGAACCACTTGCAGAATCTGTGAAAATGTGAATAATTTTAACAAAATAAGAGAGATCATACAAAATGCATGTAATTTTTTATTTAGTACTGTCCTGAGTAAGATATTTTACATAAAAGATGTTTATATATAGTCGACAAGAAAAAAAAATAGCTGAATTTATTAAAAAGGCTCTGTTCAAAGGTTTGTGAACCATTGATTCTTAATACTGTGTGGTTACCTGGATGATCTATGACTGTTTTTATGTTTTGTGATGGTTGTTCATGAGTCCCTTGTTTGTCCTGAACAGTTAAACTGAGCTCTGTTCTTCAGGTAAAAATCTTTTATGTAAAATATCTTATTCAGGACAGTACTAAATAAAAAATAACATGCATTTTGTATGATCTCTCTTATTTTGTTAAAATTATTCACATTTTCACAAATTCTGCAAGTGGTTCACATACTTTTTCTTGTAACTGTATATTATTCCCTGTAATTACACTAGGATTTAAAGGGAGAAAAATGTTATGGCAATATAAGAAACAATCTGTAGAGCAAGACTAGCCACAGCACAGCTTATCAATCACATAATCACAGCAGTTCAACAGGACTGTGCCATCCGCCCCCTTCTCGAAAATGAATTGTGTTCTAGTGGTAACTTTTTCAGAGTAGCTCTCTCTTACAGCTATATGCATGGATTTCCTCACAAACATGGGGATGGATTTTATGTTAAAAAAAAATAAAAATGTACAGGTCAGGTCAGTAAGAAATGCAATCAAATGCACTGTTACTTCCTTTAAGTGATTTTTTTTTTTTAAATATTGTTTTTCATATTGTATACTGTAATTTAGTTGTTCTATCTTTTCAATGTACTTTAAAAACAGATTAATCAAAGTACAGTGAAAATCCAATTTATCATCATCAATTAGAAAACAGCAGCAGTATTGTCTAATTGATCATGATATATTGGTTTTTCCACTGTGCTTTAATTATGTTGTGGATTATGTTGGGCTGGCATATTTTTAGTCCCCTGCACAGAGATGCTAACGCACTGTTTGGACGCGTAATAAATTTTCCAATACGTTCTGAGGGATTTTTATCTCACATACTGTAGCACAGGAATTTTTGAGTACAAATAAAACAGCATTTCCTAAAGAGGCACTGGCAATATTAACTACTTCAGCTGCTGTATTTTGTTCTTTCTTTAACATTTGTTTGATTTAGGTCACGCTGTAATTAAAAAAGCAGTCTATTTTAAGGATTTTCCTTGCAGAGGGTCTCATAAGCTAATAAGGTGGATAGATGTAAAAGTAAACTCTTCTCTATAGAGTGTTTGTGTTATCAGGATGAGCTAAGCTGACGTTAATTGGCCTCGGAGAGCGAGCAAGAGTGTCTGCGTGATTGATCTGCGCTAACTTTAGCTCTCGGTAGGTGAAAAACATGGCATCAGCTAAACAAAATTGGACTTTTATAAAAACAGCTCTAAAAATGCCACTAGACAATATTCTGCACTCTGTATCGCTATTAGGAGTTGGAAATTGAGGTAGACCGGAAGTAGTGGGTGTTCATTTGGACGTAATTATAAACCGCTATGGTCGTGGGTTATGTCATAATGCGCTGGGCAAAATATTCACATTTATATGATTTCTTACTCTTGTTACTCTCACTGAAGGAGTATTGTTAGGACTTGACCTAGTTTTTCAAATATCAATAATCATGTTCTTTCTTTGTTATTTCTGCAGGACGCGAAACGAAAATCTGGTCATGAGCGGGAATCTAAGGAGAAATGAGGTCCTCGGAAAACACAAGCACTTCCTGCCCTGTGGAAGGCTATGCATGGAAATGCTCAGATACACTATCTGAAAAGCTAATGCACACAAACAAGACTCTGGTCATAAATGAAGCTTCCTTTCCAGTGTGACAAGACACCAAGCATACGCTGAAAAGATAAAAACAACTGGTTTTCTCAAGAAATTCCTAACAGCACTGAACAATCATCCATGTGATTTCAACATTACATCCAATTACAATCAAAGACTTGTTGAATATCCAGTGGAAAGATCATAACCTCTGTAAAAAAAAAAACCTGCTGGAGCTATGACTGAAGCACAGATGTCCATTTCGTCTGGGTCCAGTGGACACGGAGGAGGTATGGTAACCAGTGCCTTACTTTGCTGGGCTATGGCTCTTGTGTTCCTCTCATTGACAAGGGTGCCTGTTGTCCAGGGTGATTGCTGGCTGATTGAAGGGGAAAAGGGATTTGTGTGGTTGGCAATCTGCAGCCAGAACCAGCCACCATACGAAAATATCCCCTTGCATATTAACAGCACAATTGTTGACCTGCGACTCAACGAGAACAAGATTCGAAGCATCCACTTTTCTTCCTTAAGTCGCTTCGGCAATCTCACATACCTGAATCTGACTAAGAATGACATCTCTTACATTGAAGATGGGGCTTTCTCTGCACAATTTAATCTCCAAGTGTTGCAAATTGGCTTTAACAAGCTAAGGAACTTGACCGAGGGAATGCTGAGAGGTTTGGGACGCTTGCAGTACCTCTATCTTCAGGCTAACCTGATTGAGACCGTCACAGCCAATGCCTTCTGGGAGTGTCCTGCGATTGAAAACATCGACCTCTCCATGAACAGGATTCAGCAGCTTGATGGTGCTACATTTCGTGGTCTATCGAAGCTCACGACATGCGAGCTCTATGCAAACCCGTTCAGTTGCTCATGTGAGCTGTTAGGATTCCTGCGCTGGCTAGTTGCGTTCCCAAACCGGACAAGTGAGCGGATGGTGTGTGACACACCTGCTGGCTTTTCAGGCTACAGTCTCTTAAGTCAGAACCCCAGAATGCCAAGATTTCGCAATGCTTTCCATGCACTCTCCTCTGTCTGCGCCATTGACGATGTGACACCGTATCTTCACGGGTCTTTAGATGGGAGCACTCCCACGATGTTGCCTGAATTGAGTCCTTGCGGACTAGATGACTGTTCCTCAGGGGCATTTCCAGAAGAGCCCATAAGCATCAGTCCCACCTTTCTGGATCCAGACGCCAGTCCTATAATGAAACTAAAAGAAGTTACCCACACAAGTGCAATAATCACGATCCAGATTCCAAATCCATTTCGAAAAATGTACATCCTTGTCCTGTACAATAACAGCTTCTTCACTGACATCCAAAACCTGAAAAGCCAGAGAGAAGAGATTGAGTTACAGAACCTTAAATCTCACACTAACTACACATATTGTGTGGCATCTATTCGAAACTCCTTGAGGTTCAACCACACCTGCCTGACCATCTCCACAGGACCAAGGACATTGCAAGAACATGTGGCAAATGAATCAACTGCCACTCATTACATTATGACCATCCTCGGTTGTCTCTTTGGGATGCTCATCGTACTGGGTATAGTGTTTCATTGCCTAAGAAAGCGCAAACATCAAGATGAGCCAAAGAGCAAGAAGCTGGAAAAGATGAAAAGAAACTTGATTGAGATGAAATATGGAACTGAATTGGAACAAGGGACTATATCACAGCTGTCACAAAAGCAAATTCTGTCCACTGGCGAAACAGTACAAAGGATGCCATACTTGCCAACTGCCAGTGACACAGATCAGTATAAGATGCAAGAGATCTCTGGGACACCAAAGACTACAAAAGGGAATTATATGGAAGTGAGATCAGAGCAACCAGAACGCAGTGTTAGGGAATGCAGCGTTCCTCCATCGGAAACCAGCCAGGGATCTGTTGCAGAGATATCCACCATTGCAAAAGAAGTGGACAAAGTAAACCAAATCATTAACAACTGCATTGACGCACTTAAATCTGATTCAACAACATTCCAGGCCGCAAAATCCGGTGCCGTTTCCACAGCAGAGCCCCAGTTAGTTCTCATATCAGAACATCCACCAGGCAAGTCTGGTTTTCTGTCTCCAGTGTACAAAGGAGCGTACCATCATCCCCTACAGCGGCACCACAGTATGGATGCCCCACAAAAGCGTGCAAGCACGTCCTCGAGTGGTTCACTGCGCAGTCCACGCTCTTTCCGTTCTGAAGGAGCTTACAGATCAGAGTCCAAATACATTGAGAAGGCATCTCCGCTCGATGAGTCAGGAATCATAACCGTCACGCCAGCCGCTGCGATCCTGAGGGCAGAGGCGGAGCGGATTCGACAGTACAGTGAACACAGGCACTCCTACCCTGGTCCCCACCATATAGAGGACTCAATAGAGGTGTCGGGGAGCCGAAAGTCATCCATTCTGGAGCCGCTGACGCGCTCAAGACCACGGGAGCTGTCCTATTCGCAGCTCTCACCGCAGTACCACAACCTAAGTGGCTATTCCAGCCCTGAGTACAGCTGTAGGCCTTCTTTTAACCTGTGGGAACGTTTTAAACTCCACCGCAAACGTCATAGAGATGAGGAAGAGTACATTGCAGCAGGTCACGCATTAAGGAGGAAAGTACAGTTTGCCAAAGATGAAGACCTGCATGACATTCTGGACTACTGGAAAGGGGTCTCTGCTCAGCAGAAATCATGATTGCCATTTTTATAGCTCATCCAATTAAAGAAGCCTACACAAATCTCTGGACCAAACCAGCCAGTATCAATGATTAAGTCAGCACTCACTTTTAGAGAAATAGCTTAGAAGTATTGCTAGCTCTTTTCAATCATTCTGTTTGAGAATGAAAAGAAAATACAAGATACTGTAGATCTTGCAGTGAGTGTACGTGCCAAGTGGTAAGAATAGAAAACTTTTAACAGTATTAACCTCAACTCGACATTTGATTTTTATATATTGGAAATAACAATAAACTACTATTATATTATCATCCTCATCATCATCATGACCATCATTGATTAGTAGTATTACTGTTAAGATTGATTCTTCTTATTATTACAATTAATCTTTGGTTATCGCATGGCCGTGTCCTGTGACAGTATTGACTGTTGTGTACTTGGAAAAACATACAACTCAAAATGTCTGCCGAACACTGTTCTCCACAAGCTTAGGTTTTTATACAGACTGTGCAACTTTGAAAACGCTCTTTTTTTCTTCTTTAGCGACTGTTCAAAGGACAACTACTGAATTTGCTACAGAAGCACACCTCTAATGGATTTTAAAACGACTTTTCAGAAAAAAGATTCTCTCAATGCTTTCTTCATTCATTTTTTTGTAAAGTTTACATTTTTAAGCATACAATGAATGTTTCAAGTCCTTAAAACGTACACCTGCAGTTTGATAACATACAGACACAGCTGTGCAGGTAAAACTGGCTTTCTATGGTTTCATTTCATTAACAGATCTTCAAGCAGTGCTACTGAGAAAACTGAACCCACAAACTCAACACAAGTCCTGCATACTGGAGAATGAATGTACTGTGTTTTAAAGCTATTTTTCTCCAACATCAGTTTTACAATATTTGGGGCCTAGTTCAGCCTCAAACCCAGTTTGATTCTTGTTTGCAAGACCATCAGAAATACTTCTCTTTCAGTCAAAGATCTTGCTACTACATGCCTACTTTAAACCACTGTGAACCCCAAGACCTTGCTAAATCAATCCTGGGGTTTGTTTTTTTACTGAGATTCAACAGAGCTATGTCTTGTACGGCTGTTAATCCAGGTCTAAAGTACTGATCTAGGCAGCCCTAATAGCATAATCTTTTCTCACCGCCATTAATGCTGATAGACAATTTAGATTCCACTGATTAGAGCAATAGAATTGGCCTCTAAATTTTGAGGAAGCAAATTTTAAGACCTGTACTGTGAAACCAGACATTACAATACCCTGCTTCATGGAGTGAAATAACATGACATTTAAATTATATCTGAATCAAAGTGCATGTCAAATACTTGACAGAAAGGTTGTCAACCAAATATTAAGGCCCGGAGTGCACAGTGTTGTTTTTAACATTCATATCCACTATCCCAAAACATGAGTGGATCGTTTTAGATTTTCGTCAGGTAATATGTTAAACAATTTCATTCCGCCAACTGATTTTGTGAATGAAAATGCCATTGTCGTAATGATTGTTGTCATGCTGAACAGATTTATCGCTTATTGTTCTGAGATTGTTTCTTTACGGCGGTCTGATCCTGAACATGCACTGTCATCTTGTACCTAACATGAAGATTGTTTCTGTTTTGTTTTACAATTAAGTTTAAAACGTTTAGCCAATTCCAGGTAATTCCTGTGAGAGCTAAATGAGCGTCTACAAGAAAGGACTAATGCATGGTAATAGGGACAGTATAATTATTTAATCAAAATGTCTGTATAATTAATGGAATCAAGGTCTTCTTTAAACAACCAGAAGATTTCTCGGATCTTTCCCTTAATTTGTGCGTGAATAAATCTTAAATATTTGATTATCATACTCAAATCTTTGAAAAACATGTCCCCAGTGCAAATCCATACTTTTTAGGGTTCAACTTGCACTGCACTGTATCTCATTAACAGGTCTGTTGAGTTGATTGTCATCTCTTATACTGCAAACTGTAGCACTCCAGATTTTCCATGGACACTGAAAGTAAGTTGAAAATGACTTGGTGAATGTACAGCAGCCTGAAAACAGCCATGTATGGGCTGCTTGTAAGAGGGAAAGAATGGATCTCAAAGGGCTTTCATGTCTGGTGGAAATGTCAAAGAGCACAATAAAAATGGTTTTATTTCTTAAGGAATAAATACTTTTTCTTTTCACAGACACATTTTGTGCTTTAAGTGGAGCTTATAAGTCTGATGTGTCTTTGTGAGAAAAGCACAAACACATTGACTGCATGTCTTATTTAAAACTGAATGTTTGGATCTCAGAGACTTATATACCATACTAGAAGATAACAGCCAACATCTTACAATGCAGTCCAAAAGTTTTAATCTGGCATTAGATGTCAAATTTAAACCTGGAAATCAAAAACTGTAGAAACGTGAAGACATAAAATTAATAAAAAAACTAATTTAAGATTTAAGATAAAAAAATGTGACTGATCTTGTGAACTCTTTGGTCCTGAAGGTCTGATGTACTTCCAATAAGGCACACATTGGAACCTTCTCAAATCATGATGGAGAACACAATCTTGTGGAATTCATGTCAGCTCGAGTGCTGAAATGAGAAGAGGGACAAAAAAGTCATGTTCATTTTTCAAATCACTTTTGGGTCAAATTGCTGGTGATAATATCATTATAATAAAAACATCTGAATAAAATTTAAAAAATAAATTTGTTTTTTACTAGTGGTCCCATACTTTCCGGCCTCACTTTTAATGTGAAGATGTCGAAGTCTTTAAAACAATACAGCAGAAGCAAAGCTACTCTGGTTTCTGACTGAACCTAAAACCCAAACCTTATATAAATTTGCCATCCAAAATGTAAATGAAGTTACCCTACTGATGTAAATTAACAATCCAAAAAGTTGATTATAAATGTCAGCACCCCAGCATTCCTATCCCATTCTCTATTTTTTGCTCACCAAAATGGTCTCTATACTATCAAATGTAAAATGGTTCAACTTCATTTGGGAAGTGCCCTCAAAGATAAGCCTGCTGCACCTTTAGCATACCTTTAAGTATTAATATGTACACTTTATGTGCTGTATATGTGCATATTTTATGCACATGGGCACCAGAGGTGAGAACATTTACCATTACGATTATCACATTTGTCAGTGTGATAATAAAGCCATTTGGGTGGCTTTATTAAATAGTACCACCTTGGTTGAGGTTCCAAGCGAGCCGTACCGATACTAAAATAAAATGAGCCGAGCCGAGCCATGCCGATCATACCACACAGTGGAAAAGCGCCATTTGTTATACAAATGTATAGATGTCAAAACCGTTTCTCATAAATTTTGCTTTGAAAGAAAATGTAAATGTAAAAAAGTCTCTCAAAGTAACATGTTAAAAGGATGTGAAACGCATCTCAGCATCATCAAGCACTCTAGTGGCTGACCGACTGCACCTGTCACTCAGAACAGGTCGCGTCAACCCTGCACTGGCCTCCTCCATCACAGCCTGTTTGCAGGCACCTTTGATGGAGCCATTTTTAACACACCTGTGACACTGTCATGTGTGAAAAGCATAGCAGCTCTGCTAGTGCACCTGAAAGCCACTACTCTATTCCATTTAAAGCCCATAAGCATTTGTTCCTTTACTTTATACTGCACAAAAAAACTTTTTTTTTTGCTGTATCTCATTCCTTATGTTTTGAATCAATATATCATGAACACCAATTCACACACTAGCAATGGTCTTAAAGGGTTAGTTCACCCAAAAATGAAAATTCTGTCATTAATTACTCACCCTCATGTCGTTCCACACCCGTAAGACCTTCGTTCATCTTCGGAACACAAATTAAGATATTTTTGATAAAATCCAATGAGGCCTCCATATAGGCAGCAAGATAATTAACACTTTCAAATGCCCAGAAAGCTACTAAATCATATTTAAAAAAGTACAGTGGTTCAACCTTAATGTTATGCGTATATCAAACTAGCAAAGTCACGTGAACCATTGAAATTTCAAAACGTTTCAAAACACTTATGACGTAATGAAGCCTCGTTTACTGAAATCACGTGACTTTGGCAGTTTGATACACACTCGGAACCACTGATTCGAAACAAAAGATTCATAAAGCTTCGAAGCTTCATTAAGCAGTGTTTTGAAATCGCCCATCATTAGATATTGTTGAATAAAGTCCCAATTTTTTTTTTTTGGCACACAAAAAGTATTCTCGTCGCTTCATAACATTAAGGTTGAACCACCGTAGTCACATGAACTGTTTTAAATACGTCTTTAGTACTTTTCTGGGCATTTGAAAGTGTTAATGATTTTGCTGTTGATGCAGGCCTCACTGAGCCATCGGATTTTATCAAAAATATCTTAATTTGTGTTCTGAAGGTCTTATGGGTGTAGAACGACATGAGGGTCAGTAAATGATTTTCATTTTTGGGTGAACTAACCATTTAAACCACTAAAAATTGGGATGCCGATTTCGACAAGACAGCCTCTGGAAATGGCCGACTCCCTGGGCAGTGACTACTGAACTAAGGAGCAGACTGAGACACACCTCATTAACTTATGTGGGTGCTTTTTCTCCAAACAGAAAATTCGACTGACAAAAGTTAGCAACATAAAGTGCACTGTATGCAAATTATAATGTGCTATTATAACAATATAAATCATTTTTTGCTTAGCTGTATTCTGATTCGCAGGGTTCCTATGCAGTGTTCAATGCTTCCTCCATGGTCAGCTGGTGATTCAATTCATTCACTGACCTTCAATGTCATCAAAGACACAGATTAGAGGTTTTCAGTATGATGAAATACTTGTTTACATATACAATTATATATAAATTAATATAATAATAAAAGTTCAAAAGTGTGTGGTAGTGTGCAAAAATACAGTAAAAACATTAATATTGTGAAATATAATATTACAATTTAAAATAACTGAACATTTGAATATATTTTAGAATGTAATTTATTCCTGTAATGGCAAAGCTTTAGTGATATACTGATGTTTGTTTCATGTATAGTGCCCTTCAAACTGAGCGTACATGCTCCCCATATATTACCTTGCTGCCTTACTACCCTGTGAAGTTCACAGAAGGTTAGGTGGTCAGAACATACCTATTTATTTCCTCTGGTTCTTATTCACTTTCCGAAACAAACAATACAGAACAGTGGTCTTGCACTCACTATCATTTACACTGTCACATTTCAGTATAAATGCAGCATCATGCATGGATTTGCCCTTCTTTATTCACAACTGAAAACTGAATCTGAAAGTGTCTCACATGTGTGTGTGCATCATTATCAACATATATGGTGATATTCAGTTTTTTAGGTGTAAAACTGCTTGGTGCACCTTTGATCATTGATTATCTCACAATTATACACAGTAACCATTAAATCAAATCAGGCTTTTGAGGTCTGAAAGAGGAAATGTACATCCCTATATGTTCACAAAGCCTCCAGTCAGTACTGATAAAGATGTCTTTTTAACAATATGCTGTGAGAGACAGTGACCTTTTGCCACTCGTTACTGGCTACAGTAGGAGCTCACATCATGGGGTTCGGTGAGATTCATTCCGGTAATCACCACCTAATTACAGTCTTTAAATGTCTGTGCTCACCATTAGCACGTACTTTCACTAAAACCACGAGAGCCCCAAGGAAAGATTTTGTTTGCTTAATCTGTGTGGGAAACGTAACCTCAAACTATGTACTATCAAATTATTCTTGTAGCTGCAAATTAATTGTATTATGCCATCTTTACACACATTAGTTTGGTGTTAGTCCATTTACAAAATTTTATTTCAGTTAAGGTTTTAAATTACATAACAAATATCAAATTGATCAGCGTCACAAATATATTCAACATAACAGTCATATAAAATTACTATTATGCTTTTTCAGATATGACCTTTCATGTAGTGTGTAATACAGCTGCTTGTGATTGTAAAAGGTCTGCAAAGTTTCAAAGATCAAAGTGCACGATAAATGGAGTTAATGTCTGCCAAAAGAAAGAACCGATTCTGAATTCCAGTCTTAATTCCTGCTCGAACCTACATAGGTTTGTAACAGATTTGCATAATGCCAGCCCAAGGTCTTCATTAGCTGCCGCGAACAACATCTGCTTTGACCCTCAAACACTGTAGTTGTGGCTGAGGTCTGGAAGAGTTTGGTTCGTGTTGCCGACATGTCTCAAGCCTCCAGAGCAGAAATTTGCATATGGCAATGAGCGTTTTGTTTCTGACACCAATCACCAATCACCAATCACAACTGAGCCATCTGACCAATCAGAGCAGAGTAGGCTCTCAGGGAGGAGGGGTTTAGAGAGACCAGATCCTTGATTGAACCGTTTCAGACACTATGAGAAAAAAAGGTGACGCTGCAATGTATATTATGAGAAAATGAAAGCGTGTTTTTTTTTTACCTTGGATGCATGTAAACCAACTGTATAGAAAATAGCATAATAGGGGCACTTTAATATCTTTATTAAAATTCCATAGTTCTGTGGGTTGTTAAACAGTAACCTAATTTATATTGTATATATTTTCAACATATTTTTTGTACCTGAAATAGTTCACCATGGCACCAGCAAGCTCATGAGATTGATTCCCAGGGAATGCGATAAGAATAAGAGGTCAAATGTAAATCATAATAATCAAATAAAAGAAATTAAAGACAACTCTGGGATCTTCTTAATTTTGATGTTTTTAGAAATGGGTGAGGTAAACCACTGGGCCATTTGCTCTAAAAGATTATAAAATAAGAATTCTTTAATTCAAAAATACATTAAATAATATATTGGCTGATTCTACACCATTTATTCAGTTGGAAACTGCTTTATTTTTTAGGGTTTATCTAAAGGCTAAGATCTGAGAAGAGTTCATGATGAAGTCTAGCAGACGGACTCTTGTCAGGGAGGCAGGAGGGGCAACATGACTCCCTGAATTACAATAACTGAATTACACTGATGCAAATCCAGTCAATCTTTCTCACTCAGACATGCACACACACAAACACATGGCGGTTAGAGTGACAGTCAGGCTAATTAGCTGGGTTTTAATTTGCTAGAGGTTGATCAGTGTCATGATCTCTTGCCAAACTATGGAATGCATGTGTGCAAGTAAAAAAAAAAAAAAAAAAAAAAAGTGAAGGAGGAAAGCAAAAGAAATAGAATAAAACAACCAAGAGTCAGTTTCAAGGGCAAGAGGAGGTCTGACACACTAGTCCAAACTGGACAATTATGGACATCAGCTTGTTATGCTGATCATCTAAACTAGTAGAGCATCCTGGTCAAGCTGAGTAGAGCTAGTAGACCACCTTGAACTAGCACAAACCAGATACTGTGTTCCAAAAACCAGCCCGATCACCTCAAAGTCAACATGAAATCAACACTGACCTACTGAAGCTGGTTTCCGCCACAGAAAAAAATATATAAACTAGTTTATATATCACAATTTTGACTTTTTTCTCGTAATTCTGACTTCTTTTCTCAGAATTGTGAAATATACACTTGCAATTGTGAGTTATAAAATCCAATTCTGAAGAAAAACAAGACTGACTTTTTTCTCAGAATTGCAAGATTATATCTCACAATCCTGGCTTTATAACTCACAATTCTGACTTTATAACTTGCAATCACGAGTTATAAAGTCTGAATTGTGATATAAACTCACAATTCTGAGAAAAAAAGTCAGAATTGCGATTTATATCATGCAATTCTAACTTTATAACATACAATTCAGACTAACTCGCAATTCTAACTTTATATCACGCAATTCTGACTTTATAATGCGCAATTGTGTGTTAAGTCAGAATTGCAAGATATAAACAATTCTGAGAAAAAAATCTCACAATTTATACATATCTCACAATGCTGACTTATACACGCAATTGCGACTTTATATCACACAATTCAGACTTTATAACTCGCAATTGTGAGTTTATATCACGCAATTCTGTTTTTCTCAGAATGGCAAGATATAAATGAGAGAAAAAAAGTCAGAATTGTGAAATAAAAAGTCGCAATTACCTTTTTATTTTTTATTCAGTGGTGGAAACAAGTTCCACACTGACCTCATATCCTTTTAAATGAAAAAAAAAAAGTCATTATAATATCTAATAATTTGGTAGTCTAACCTTAGACCAGCACAAACCAGATACCATGTTCCAAAAACCAGCTCGATCACAAAGTCAACATGAAATCAAAATTGACCTAATTTCCTTTATAAATGAAAAAAAAAAAAAAAGTTTGTCTTTATAACATCTAATAATTTCCTTTTCTGATGACAATATGCTTGTATTTCTTTGTTAACATGCGTTAATACATTAGGTATCATGCATGCAATGAACATTTTTACAGCATTTATTAATCTAGATTAACGTTTGTTTATATTTATAATTTGTAACATTGAAAAAGCATGTGAAAATTAACATTATCAATACTAATAAATGCAATAAAAGTACCGTAATGCATCATGAACTACTATTAGTAACTTCTTGAACTTATTGTAAAGTGTTGGAAAATATGGAAAATACATTAAATTCTGCAAGTTCAGTGTTGACTTTAAGATGGAATAATGGCTTTTACTTTACACCAGGGGTGGGGAACGTTGATCCTGGAGGGCCATTG
Source organism: Hypophthalmichthys nobilis (assembly GCA_037950665.1). Taxonomy (NCBI): domain Eukaryota; kingdom Metazoa; phylum Chordata; class Actinopteri; order Cypriniformes; family Xenocyprididae; genus Hypophthalmichthys; species Hypophthalmichthys nobilis. Next base: position 7,732,793 of record CM075480.1, read on the forward strand.
TCCTGCAGAGTTTAGCTCCAACCCTGAAAAAAACACTCACCTGCCTGTAACTTTAGCAATCCTGAAGACCTTTATTAGCTTCAGGTGTGTTTAATTAGGGTTGGAGCTAAACTCTGCAGGACAGTGGCCCTCCAGGATCAACGTTCCCCACCCCTGCTTTACACTATACATTTACGCATTTTTTGCACACTTTTATGCAAAGTGACATTGCATTCGAGGCTTTTCAGTTCTTGCATTCCCTGGAAATCAAACCCTCAACCTTGGTGTTGCCAGCAGCATTAAAATGTTTGAGCAACAGACAGATGCATTTCTAATGGGATGGAACAACAACAGTAAGATTATAGCAGTGTTATCATACTGTTCTCATTTTTGGCACTATGCTAGACCACAAAGTAAAATGTATAGTAATACAAAAAATGGAATTGAAAAGAATGTTTGAACATTGAATGCTAGGGCTGGGAAATACTACCCAACCTAAAGCAAGTGTGACATTACAGTAAATGGGCCATGCACCCCATATAATTGATGTGTGACCGATTCTGTACATAAATAGATGGTCTGATTACCTCATTATTATCTCTCTTTGGTGAGCTAGGAAGGAATGTGGGGACGGTCATGGCTCTAATGCTCCTCAAGGTCAGTATAACGCGGATGAAATATTGCAGGCCACATTTGAAGGCACACAGAGGGAAATAATCCACTGTAGCGATTTCTATTCAGTCAGAAACCTCAAACGGGCGCATTACTCAACAATGCCATCCCCAGCAATAGGATCATACGAGGATCATTGATATTTACATAAAGTGAATGGTGGAAGGTTTAAGTAGACACTTCATGCTTCCAATATCTTACAATGGCTTGTAAACAGCACCTTAGTGAAGACTCACCAGCTCTTGCTCAAGCTGTAGCATAAGCTCACGACACAAAAAGAGATGCTGTACTCATCGGTTTGACTACAGCCTACATCAGTGTCACTGGTGTCACTGGTGTCACTGGTGCACAAATGCTGCAAGTCGTTAAGCCTGGAAACTTATGGTTGGGGGTTTGTTAAAATCAATCAATTAAATCAAACAAAGTATCAGCATTGGTTTCAAATTATGTAAGAGATAATATATAGTCAACTGGTAACTATCGAGAAAAAAAAAAAAAAACTAAGGCACCTAACCCCCAATCGCTCCCCAGGCACCACTGGTCCGGGTGTGTGTTCACTACTCACTACTCACTACTCCTAATGTGTGTGCACTAACTTGGATGGGTTAAATGCAGAGGACAAATTCTGAGTATGGGTTACGAATCTTGGCCTTCACATGTCACTTTATAAAACTATACATTTTTATAATTCTGTCCATAAATCTTACACTAAAAAATGAGTCCATTACAACGTACAAAGCAATCACCCAATGACAAACACATCAACAATATTAAATTTAAAATCCAATTAAGTCATTTTTCATTATACTTGATAAATCAGACATAATATGGTGACAATTAGGTTTGTACAAAATGAGAAATTGAGTGTGATGAGACAGAAGTAGCACCAGTTTGTTATAGATCAGGGTTTTTCAATTACCAAGGACCCCCAAATATGATCATCCCTGTGTGAAGAATCCCATCCAAAAATTTAATAGGGATCTATCTTTTATGAAGACCTAATTTACACTGAATAATGTATTTTATAAATCTAATTAGTTTCAAGTTACATTGTTGAGTATTTTTTCTACTCTCTAGCTACTGTTAAATGTATTTTTCATTTTAATCTAAGTTTTATATATATGTATATATATATATATATATACACACTACCAGTCAAAAGTTTGGAATCTAAGATTTTTAATGTTTTTAAAAGAAGTTTCGTCTGCTCACCAAGGCTGCATTTATTTAATTAAAAATACAGTAAAAACAGTAATACTGTGAAATATTATTACAATTTAAAATAACTGTTTTCTGTTTGAATGTATTTTATAAAGTAATTTATTCCTGTGATAGCAAAGCTGAATTTTCAGCATCATTACTCCAGTCTCCAGTGTCACATGATCCTTCAGAAATCATTCTAATATGCTGATCTGGTGCTCAAGAAACATTTATTGTGTACAACTGTACAAAATATTTGTGTACAATATTTGTTTTTCAGGATTCTTTGATGAATAGAAAGTTCAAAAGAACAGCATTTATTTGAAATGTAGTCTTTTGTAACATTATAAATGTCTTTACTGTCACTTTTGATCGATTTAATGCATCCTTGCTGAATAAAAGTATTAATTTCTTTAATTTCTTTTCAAAAAAATAAAAATTCTTACTGACCCCAAACTTTTGAACGGTATAAGTTACAAAGTTTTTAGCCTAACCTATTTTTTAACCAGCATTAACCACCAATAATCGCAATAAGCTCTGTGTTTTGTTACTTTCGATAAGAAACCAAGTGCCATCTTTAAAAATTCTGTCCATTTCATTATCACGAAATTCAAACAATAAATTATCACGAAATTCAAACAATAAATTATCACGAAATTCAAACAATAAATGCCATTTTGACACTTTGACATGAATGAACATGAAGGTAGGCCTATGTTGAAACACTTAGTGTTTCAACCGCGGAAAAAATGTCAGTAAAACAGTTTGTAAACAATATGTCACGTGGTATTACATTTACCTCAGAAAGCCATTCAGTGTCCACAGTTTGTTCGCTAGAGAAATGCACTGTTTCGCTAAATATATGCACTATATTAGCCTATATATTAATTATATTTAACTTAACATGTAAGGCCTAAATAAATCCGTCATGAAAACAAGTTATGACAGCCACTGTGTAAATTATTATATTTCAACAACGAATTGGAGAAACAGAAGATAATGCAAAAACTGCCTTATGTATAATTTACATGCTTACAATACATACATTTTTTTTAAATTATTATTTGAGTGTTGATGATTATGTCTAAAAATAAATAGCAACTGAATTTAATAATTTGGGCTCTGTTGTTAATTGTAACCTTTATTATTGTAATGTGCAAGTAAGGGCTCCCTAATAGTTCACAGCATTAGCAGAGATAGATTTTTTTCTCCGCAAGAAAATTTTAATGAGCATGACGTCACCGTCTTCACAGATTCGTGTAACGGTATAATTGTCTGAGCATAAGTTTAAACGCCATCAATGTACTAAAAAGGGAAAGATTTTTCCTTTGTACAGATGACAACGTTGTCAAAAAGATCCCTGTTCACACGGATCCGTGAAAACGAGTAAAAACACTGTGTTATGGAGCCAGACCAGTAGTTGGCGATGTCACTTTGTCAAGAAACACTATGCGCCTGCGCAAATACTCATTCTTTTACAGAGCACTCACGCCAAACGCACATGCCTATAGACGCAACACGAAATAAGCATGTGCATGCCGTCACCGTTTTCACAGATTCGCGTTTTTGTAGTTTACATGGAGATGATAACAGTATGTTTTTTTGTTTTTTTTTAAACTTGCACTTTTAAAAACCCGTTTTCAAAACGCCGTTGTCTTGTAAATGAATGACCAAAATGCATAAAAAGTTTTCCGCTTTTAGTTGAAAACAGTCGTGTAAACCCCCTTATTACATTTCGTTTTTCTCTAGACCATTTGTCGGACCCCCGTCACTCCCTTGTGACACTGGGTAAAAAAATATAGGCTACATTTTATTTACGTAGCCTTGGGTTGACCAAGATGAGGCTTTAGTAATACACTAAAGCTCTATTGTACTAGAATAGAGAGCTACTCTAGTGAATACACAATACAAGAGTGTCTTAAAGTATCCCAGTTGTTGCCATGGTAGCTTACAGCATATGCAAATTTTTATATAATTATCCCAAAATGGAATATTCATAAAACTTTTATTTTAAAACCTCCAATGTCAATTACCACAAGACATTTTGAAAATTGTGATACATCAAAGTGGCTACTGGTCTCTCAACGCATTTCAAAACCGGTAAGTGACCCAGAATCACTATGGCAACAGCAGCCCTGATCCGTCCCCAAAAGAGGACATACAGTACAGTACTGCGTGGTAAAGGACAGTCACCAATCATTCTTAACGCCCTCTTTTGCTAACACACACAAACACTATCCTTACAGTCTAAACTAATGTCCCCTAAAAACACTCTCTCATTACACAATGTCACTCAGAAACACATATATAGTACACTAATAAAACATTCACACAAATAAAGAAATAAATACATACCAATATCAGTCAGTGGCCTACATACATAAATCACGGTGAGAGAACTACTATAATAAAATATACATTTTTTGAAATGTTGCCTTCATGCATTTTAGTGTTATGTGTGATATTGCAAAATAATTTGTTTTTCTTTGCAAATTCATACCTTTTTGTGTCCTCCCCAGGAAAACTATAACAAAATGCAATATTTTTTCCAGGTCACATTAAGCTGCTAAATCAAGACCTTTTTTTTTTTTTTTTTCCTCAATTTGAGGCATATTTAAAATGCATATTTTATTACAAGAGCCCTGCGTATGCCCAGTGCGATTGACTGCTGTCTTAAGACATGGTATTACTGTACGTCAGAAGTGAAAGTGAATGTCACTGGCTTGGTATTTATGTAAATGCAGAAATGGTTGAGCTCCAGATATATTGTTAATCTTTAATGTACTATAACAGAAAAAGGCTAGCCTTGAGGATCAGTGTCTGCAGCTGAAGCATCATCCATTTACACTGTTTATATCAGGTCTTAATACAGACCCTTGAGCACCATCTGAGCTCACTTCTTGGCCAATCAATCTGATGAACTTATTAAGAGCCAACACACAGTATGAGACTGACACTGTCAGGATTGAGTTCATTTATAGCCGAGACTGAGAGCTGAAGATGGCAACACAACAGAACGTAATGTTCTGAAATGCACACTGACTGGACTAAAGCCGATTTTGAGGTAACTAATAAAAGGTGTATACAAAATTTTAAGCTTAACACCTGTGTATTGATCCCCCACTGTAGCTCAAACTAAAGCTATTGTGGTGAAATGTTCACAAAATTAGCATAAGCCTGGTTTAATTTTGAGGTCTTATTTTAAACAAGTTTCTTATGTGTTAACTGTTATATAAAAGCAAGTATTGTGAATACATTCAGGTCTAAAAGGGTTTGCAGGTGTTTCACTGAGTTTCATGCCTATTAACATCACTATATTCACAACAGAACGGCCTCTCGTACCTAATTGCTAAAATTAAGTATTTCACCCAAATCTTTGTAAGAATACCCTTACTAATCGCTGCGAAAGTCAATTATTTCATTATTTTAATCTGCCTAAAACCGATTCCTTTAAGCTTGCCAAGCTATTCCCGGCATAAAATCCTCACACAAAGACAGTCTGTCCGTTAATAAATGACAGTAGACCTGAGGGAAAAGAGAAATGAACAGTGTGAGCAGAACAAAAGGTGTTAAAGAATGAGCTGGAATAATGGAGAGATTTGCAGTGTAATGGCCCATTTTCACAGTGGTATTCATTCACTTTCTGGAATCATCTTTGAAAGTAACATTTGGTAATGTCGTACACTACCATTCAAAAGTGTGGACAAACTCATCCATACTATACTGTTATCATATAAAATCCCATACTTCTGTTTAAAACAGGGGGGCCTACACCATTTGTCTAGATTTCATGAAGAAAAAAACGTTATATGTGTGTGTGTATATACGTATATACTGTATGTGGGTCAAAGATGAAAAGGGGGTTTCAAGCATCAAAAAATAATGTGTAATAAAGCTTTAAATTTTGTTTCTTCCCCCCTTAACATTAGAATGCATCCCGTTTAATTTTATATTTTTCTGAGAAAAAAATAATGACTATTATACATTTTTTACCATGATTTACAGAAGACACCCACTAAAATGTCATTTAGTGTAACAATATTTATGGATCAGAAAATCTATTTAAAACAGGAATCATTTGATGACAAATGATGATGTATGTTGTTTCATTTTTACATAAATATATCCATTCTGCTGAATGACCATGGTTTGTTACTCTGAATGATATTTTGCCAAAAAGGGAGAAAATATTGCCATTGTTCCCACAACTGCAATGTTTTTAGTATTAGTCTGTATCATTAAATTAGTTTTAATAATATTCCAGAGTAAATGATGGCAGAAGCAGATTATAATCATTTTATTCTACTGTTCTGATGCTTGCTTAGCTTGTCACTTTGTTTCTGACTTGATCGGCCCCAAAAATGACTCCTCGCAGCTATATTTATGAATATTTTTTTGTTGTCCAACGTAACATTAATGACATTATCAGATAAGTATTTTGGGTGGAGAACTTGAGACATACTGTAGTGAGGGGGAACTCTCTGTTCAGAAATATTGGCAAGCTATTATTCTGACAATCACACACCAATTATGACAACTATAATGATAATGATATAATTTAAAAAATAATAATTCTAAATATAAAAGAATAGTAGAGGCCACACTACAACTACCCCTAAACCTACCCATCACAGAAAACATTCTGCATTTTTTTTAGTATGTTGCACCGTTTAGTATGCTTTTTAAGCCATTTGGTTTACGAGGACACAGGAAGTGTCCTCATAAACCATGTTTACGTTGTAATACCCATGTCATTATACACATTTGTGTCCTCATAAACCATGTATACAAGAACACACACACACACACACACAATGAGATCAAGAAACATTCATTCAAGTGTGCAAAATTTTAGCTGTCTTAAATGACATACAATAACCTAACGGATATGGTACAGATTCCGTTAGAAAACTCTAATGTCATTTGATTGGATATAAATCTTTGAATCAAACGGAGAGTAATTCGGTAGTCAGACAATAAAGCCCCGCAGCAGAGAAAGTGAAGGAAATGGTAAACAGATCAAAAGGAACGACAGGAAGGCAGAAAAATGAAGGATGAAGAAAATTCCTTCTGGGGCTCTGTAATCTTTTTAGGGTGCCTCTAACACTGCTTCAAACCTCTTCTGGAACACTGGAACCACCGTGATTGGCTAGCCGAGCTTACGAGAGCTAATGTGATTGTGGCCTAGTGATATCTAACGTTACTTTATGTGTATGGTGGGAGAGATTGAGGTTGAGTGTGCAGGATTTATGGCTGCTAATATAATCACAAGTACTGTTATCTAGTTGTAGGACATTTTCTGTAAGCCTAAGAGGAATCAAATGCAGCGAAAGCCTCTACCCGCTATTATCTAGAAAGATAAGTGAGATTCAAAAGCAAACAGGCAGACTTTCTAGTTGGAGCATTTATCTTTATTATACCAAAAGCCTATTCTTACTCTTAGAGTTGTACTAGTTAAAAATACTCAAAACACACCCAGTCTCTTCAAATCATTGACTTATCACACAGTTTGAGTGACAGGGGTTGTGTCTATCGAGAGAACCTGTCTCTGTCTGCTTCAATGCTCGTCTCTGTGGCATTGCAAGAGGGAGCAACCCAGCATGACACTCTCTCGTTTCAAATGCCATGGCAAACTAAGAACAGATAAGGCAAACAATAAAGAGATATCTCCAGTCTCATCAGTGCAACCACCAAACCTCTATGATGAAACACATGGACAGTTTGACAGATGGACAATTTTCCTGGCATGGGAGACCACATGTTGGGGAACGGTTTGTGACCTCCTTTTTTGGTCTCAAATGCTAATTAGCATGGCATAAATGTTGACATACATAGCACTACAATAGGACTGGAACACTTTATGCTGCACATATTTTGGATTTCATCTTAATGTTTTTGTACAAAAATCTTGTTACCTTTTGCAGTCCATATATATATATATATATATATATATAAACACTACCAGTCAAAAGTTTGGAATTGGTAAGATTTTTAATGTTTTTAAAAGAAGTTTCGTCTGCATTTATTTAATTAAAAATACAGTAAAAACAGTAATATTGTGAAATATTATTACAATTTAAAATAACTGTTTTCTGTTTGAATATATTTTATAAAGTAATTTATTCCTGTGATCAAAGCTGAATTTTCAGCATCATTACTCCAGTCTTCAGTGTCACATGATCCTTCAGAAATCATTCTAATATGATGATCTGCTGCTCAAGAAACATTTATTGTGTACAACTGTACAAAATATTTGTGTACAATATATATATATATATTTTTTTCAGGATTCTTTGATGAATAGAAAGTTCAAAAGAACAGCATTTATTTGAAATATAATCTTTTGTAACATTATAAATGTCTTTACTGTCACTTTTGATTGATTTAATGCATCCTTGCTGAACAAAAGTATTAATTTCTTTAATTTCTTTTCAAAAATAAAAATAAAAATTCTTACTGACCCCAAACTTTTGAACGGTAGTGTATAATGTTACAAAAGCTTTGTATTTCAGATAAATGCTGTTCTTTTGAACTTTCTATTCATCAAGGAATCCTGAAAAAAAAAGTACACAACTGTTTTCAACATTGATAATAATCATAAATGTTTCTTGAGCAGCAAATCAGCATATTAGAATGATTTCTGAAGGATCATGTGACACTGAAGACTGGAGTAATGATGCTGAAAATTCAGCTTTGATCACAGGAATAAATTACTTTATAAAATATATTCAAACAGAAAACAGTTATTTTAAATTGTAATAATATTTCACAATATTGCTGTTTTTACTGTATTTTTAATTAAATAAATGATGCCTTGGTGAGCAGACGAAACTTCTTTTAAAAACATTAAAAATCTTACCGATTCCAAACTTCTGACTGGTAGTGTGTGTATATATACATCTCAAAATACAGTGAGCCCAAAAATATGGAAGCTTGTTTCTGCCATGAAATAAAAATTTTTTAAAAAAAGGTTATTGTGACTTTTTATCTTACAATTCTGACTTTTTTCCTCAGAATTTTGAGTTATAAACTTACAATTGTGAGTTATAAAGTCCGAATTGTGTGATATAAAGTCAGAACTGCGAGATATAAACTCGCAATTGTGTTATAATGTCCTATTGTGAGAAGAAAAAGACTGCCGTTTTTTTCTCAGAATCGTCAGTTTATATCTCACAATTCTGACTTTATAACTCGCAATTTCATGTTACGCAATTCTGACTTTATAAGGGTGCGTTCAGTTCGTTTAGTTTGTTTGGTCCGGAACAAAAAAAAAAAAAAAAAACATTTAGTCCTGGTCCGATTAGAGTTCAGATTGGCAATTTTATCACTGAACCAAAAGATACTGAACCTAAAGACATAGGGATACGTTCACAACCTGATTGGTCAGATTTTATTGCCTATCTTGAGACGGAACTTACCGAACATCCAAAACAATGCTGTGTGCTGAGACAAATGCACTTGTTGTGAGTGCGTAGCCTGCATATGATGGTATTTTGGCCAGCGGGGAACTCATGAAGAGCTTATAAAATGTGTAAAGGAGTCAAAACAGCGGCACAAATCCATCCGTCACACACAAACGAGAAAATAACGATATGCGTGAGGATTCGGTCCTTTTTAGGGTCTCATCTTCCTGTTTTTGGTTCGTTCTGACATTTCTGCAATTCTTACATTATAACACGTAATTCTGACTTTATATCACATAATTCTGACTTTATAACTTGTAATTGCGAGTTTAAATCGCAATTCTATTTAAAAAAAAAAAAAAAAAAAAAATCAGAATTGTGAGATAAAAAGTCGCAATTACCTTTTTAATTTTTTATTTAGTGGCGGAAACAAGCTACCATACAAAAGGAATCTTAAAAAAAAAACTAAGAATTTAATTTACGAATGTCATTGCATTAGATAATAACAGAAACACTAAAACAGATATTTTCTCACATATATTTAATACAGTTAACTCTGTTATATATACTAACAAAGTTAATAATCAAAAAAATCTCTTCTTGTAGAGAATTTTTCAAGACTAAAATACTGGAAGAAAAGAAATCTATAAAATGTTATAAAATTCAAGTAAATAAATCTAAAAGAAAGACAATTAAATCAATATTATATATGAATGATTTTACACTTTTTACCACCGAATATAAATGTTTGGCTTTTAAATAAGACAATGGCAGCTTATCTCTCCTCTGAATCTAAGGTCTATATGTTTGTTTTTTTTTTTTTTTTTTTTTTTTTTTGCAGCATTGTAGTTTGGTCTAAAGCTTCTCAAATATTCATTATTTATCTATTTACAGCTCCTCATTAGCATATATAGCCTTTTCCACCCCAAAGCTATGAATTATATAACGACCGTTCATGAAAAACAAAAACGTTGATAAATAACCAATGAGAGGCTACCTTATTCGACTCAAGATGATAAATGATAAAATGAATAAAATATAAAAACGTGTGATGAAAGAGGAAATGGGTATCATAGAATGAAAGGGGATTCGATTTAAGGGCCAAAGATGCTTGACCCACTGAATTGTTAAACAAATGATATTAAATAAAGAACTGAAGAAGTAGGAGAAAGTATGAAAACAAGAGGCCAAAAGTGACAGGAAGAGAGCAGTGCCAGCTTGAGAGTCTGTGCATAGTAGCTGTTTTTCTGAATTGATTTTGCCAGCCAAAGACTGAGTCTGCATATAATAGGAACAGCTAACAGCAGGGACATTGCATCTGCAATGAATTCTCTGGCATGAGAAGAAAGCAGAGATACTGGCTCTGCGCACTACCTGAAACCACGGATGCAGAATGAGAGTAACATTCATTGCTAATTGCTTTGGCACAATGGAACTTTGCATTGCTAGTGTGACAGATTTGAGACAAAATTCATCTGAAAGCATTTCAGATTAAATCTTAATGCATGTAAGGTAGGAAACTGTGGCATTTTATGTGCCTTTCAAATGAAGACGAAGGGGAAAAAAAACTAGTAATAACCACTGCCAGCTAAAATGGCCAGGGAATTTAAATACTCCCACATCCACTAGGATTTGGTGCCAAATTGTACAAAGCAAACATTTAAAAAGACATAAAACTTGATGCATCCAGACAACTATTGTGGTTTCAATGGGGATATTAGTTTATCCTCAATTCAATGGGGAAATGATAAAAATCACTAGGTTATTTGAGTTGTTTGAAGTGAAACACAATAAAAGCAGCTTCTAACCGGGCGTATGAATCATTATTTACTTCAACACAGAGGATGTTTTGAAATCTGTTAGTTCCCAAAACAAATAATAGACTGAAAAGTTTAATATGTCTTTATTTTTTCCTCGAAATGGGCAAATAAACTGCCATGAAAGATGATGCTCATAAAAAGAGGACTGCACATCTCTAGGTTTCCCTTGTATGTGTTAACCAAGTTCTTAAACAACACAGTGTGGGTTTCATAGCATTAAAAGAAAAATACACAATAGACTACACTACAGAAATGTTGCCATACAAATTGTCAAGCTAAATCTGTATAAAGAAGAAAAAAAGGCAAATCAAAAATAATCAGCTTGTCATGCCCAGGAGTTCTGTAGATATTTGTGTGCGTGTGTATGCTCCCTGAACACTGTGTGGTCAAGCAATGATGGGTAAATCAGGTGACAGTCTGGCGGCTGAACAGCTCGATGGTGACCGCGCTGAGGAACACTGGGATGCTCTTCTGATGGAAGAGATGCAGATCTACCAGTCCAGTTAGAGTGCGGGAAAAATCTGTCTCCAACAGCTGCATGCTGCCACTGCCCACTGGACCAGTAGACTGGAGAGAGAGACAGGGGAGAGAGGTGTCTTAATAAACATTTACATAACATGACTCCAAACAAACAACTTAAACTACAAAGGTAAAGTAACAAATAAAGTTAAACTAACAAAGTTAACATTTTTTTTTAATTCACAAAAAACAAACAACAACAAAAAAAACAGCCAAACTAACAGTCACTCCTTAACTAGCTAACAGCCACTAACTAGCTAACTGAGTTTAAATGAAAGGTCAAAGCCTGTAACTGACTAATATTCACCGAGTCATATATTGTTTGGGTTTATGTCAAGCTGTGACGATGATGTAAGGATAAGCTTTAAGTAAGTGACACTGCTAACATTCACCAAGTAAAAAAACTCACAAAAAAAAAAAAAAAAAAAAAAAAAAACTTACTAAACAACCAACTAACTAACATTCACCAAGTCAATCAATGTTCAGGTTTATGTTAAGCTGTGAGTAATAAGCTCTGAGTAAGTGAAAGACAAACCAATGAACCACTACTCCATAACTAGTTAAAAATAACAGGAACTAAAGGGTTAGTTCACCCAAAAATTACATTTCTGTCATTATTTACTCACCCTCATGTTGCTCCAAACCCGTAAGACCTTCGTATCAGACCTCTGATAGACTGCAACACAACTACCACTGTCAGGGCCCAGAAAGGTAGTAAAGACATCGTTAAAATAATCCATGTGACTGCAGTGGTTCAATCTTAATGTTATGAAGCGACGAGAACACTTTTTGTGCACAAAAAAAAAAAAATAACGACTTTATTGACGCAGTTGACGTAAATACAGTGCAGCGCTTCTGGGTTCTACATCAGAACGGCGACTCATTGGCCAGCTCCTGTGTCAGCATCACATGCCCACGTCGTGGTGTTCACATGAACAGCGTCGGCCAATTCTGAGTCTGCGTTCTGACGTAGAACCCGGAAGCGCTGCACTGTTCTCACTACATCAATTGCGTAGGAGACTGACATGAAAGAGCAGAAATTGTTGAATAAAGTTGTTATTTTTGTTGCACAAAAAGTGCTCTCATCACTTCACATAACATTAAGGTTGATCTACTGCAGTCACATAGACTATTTTAACAATGTCTTTACAACCTTTCTGGGCCTTGAAAATGGTAGTTGTGTTGCAGTCTGTCAGAGGCCAGATAGCTCATGGATTTCATCAAAAATATCTAAATTTGACGTCCGAAGATGAATGAAGGTCTTACAGGTTTGAAGCGACATGAGGGTAAGTAATTAATGACAGAATTTTCATTTTTGGGTGAACTAACCCATTAAGAAACAAAAATCATTAAAACTAACCAACTAACCAACCAACCAACCAACCAACTACCTAACTAACATTCAACAAGTCAAATATTATTTAGGTTTATGTCAAGCTGTGATAATCACTGGGTCAGTGATAGACTCTAACTGCTGCTCCGTAACTAATTAAAAACCATTAGTCACTAACTAACATGCACTAAATCAAACACAGTTTGAGTTTACTTATATCAGGCAGTGAGTAATGTTAGCCTTTACATGAACAATAAAATGTTCTGATGTACACACATCCCTTAAAAACTTAAGATGCACAAAGGGAAAAAAAGCAGTGAGTCTGTGATTAATTGCTTGCCCAGAGTAGAACCACGAGAAAGCAAACACAAAATGAGGGCATCAATGCACAATGGCGCTTTTCCATGTCAAATCTTTTTAAGACTGACCTCCATAAGAAGTTAGCATCAAATATATTTTACACTTTGTGTCAAAGTGTAAAAGAAAATAGGCCTCTCATAAATATCTATTCTTTTTTTTTGCTGTTTTCTGTGATTTATGAAGCGCCATAATGGCACTGCTGGTCTCACAGAAAGGCCCCCCTCGACACCAGACCTTCTAATACCTGTCCCAGCAAACCGGCACACGTGGAAATGCCTCTCCTTTGTCTCCAACTTGGGTTTGTTTTCTATTTTCCCAGATCACATTTTAATAAAAGGTCATCCAGTATTTTTTCTCTTTGTTTTTGAGAGAGAGTTATTCAGATTGTGACCTTATCAATGTGTTTTTGTATTGCCACCGTCACAAAAGGGTGTTATGAACAATATTTGACCTTTTGGCTAACAACAACTTTTTGTTGATGTTAAAACCTTCCTCAAGTCCACATAAGAGGAGAGAGAGGACAGAAAGACAGAAACGCTATTATGAAATGAGAAGAAAAACTATTGACTCAGGGTATAGTGGGGCCAACAGGAAATGGTAGAAGTTTCCAAATTAGTATAGTTTCTCTTCTCTTCTTTCTGTTTCATCTCTCCATTCTCCATGGACATTCAGTTATTTTGCCGCTCCTAACACTGTAAAGCCAGGAACCATCAAACTTCATGTAACAGCATCTCCCGCTGAGCTTTCTTCCCAGTTCCCTCTCTTCTAAGAGTTTGTTTAAATGCAGCTTTTAGACTAAAGTGGTGTGAAGTGAATAATTACAACATTTTGCATTTGACCCAAACAGCTGTTTTCTCTCTGAAGATGTAAAAAGGATTTAAAAAGCCATTCATAATGACAGTTTATGCAGTATTGTACAGAGAGATGGGGAGAGAAAGACAGACAGTAAGGGAAAAAGGAAAATTATGCTTGCCTAGAGTTTGCTCAAGATGCATTTCAGTACACGGAGTGACACCTGTAATGACTCAGCCTTCAGGAGCTTCCAGGAACTTACACTATAACAGCCTATATATCTCCTAACAAATCCAGAGAGAGTCATGCACGCCACAAACCACCTCCAGCACGAATACCAAATAAATACACATTCAAGAAAGTAAAAACGGCTGGTCTCAAGAGGAGATTTTACAATATACATCCTGTCTGAAGCCATCAATCCACACACACTGAAGCTGTTTCCTGCAATGCTCTTACTACAGCAGCATGAAAGATAAAATATATCTTATATACACATTATCATTCAAAATGTTGGGGTCAGTAAGACTTTTTAATTAAATTGAACAAAAATTGAGTAAAGACATTTATAATGTTACAAAATATTTCTATTTCAAACCAATGTTTTTTTAACTTTCTATTCATCAAAGAATCTTGAGTATCCTTGAATATTTTATTGCATTTTTGATCAGATAAATACAGCCTTGGTGGGCATAAGATACTTCTTTCAACTCAGTAGTGAATTTGTAGCAAGTCTGAATGAGATAACATACTGGGTACCACAAGCAAAATCTGTCTCTTTGCAACATAAAAAAAAATACAAATAGTTGTTTTACCAACATAATCTGATTCACAAAAAAATGACTCATTATTTTAATTATTTGGTCAAAATACTCAAAAATCTACTCTTGTTGATCTGTCAGGTTACTGATTTAAATTCTGACTGATATACTATGTGTATGACAATGTTAAGTTAAACAAATACACATTTTGTTTTGTAACTATTTTAATAAAAAAAAAAAAAAAATCCCACAATTATTAGATTTTTTTTTTTTAGTAAAAAACAACTAATGGTACAGGCATGTTACCTTGTAAAGTATCACTGTGGGAACTTAAAAAAAAGTTCTGTAGAAAACAGCACTGAAGTAATTTAAAGTTTGCAGGGAGCCAAGAAAGCACGTACACACAAACAAATTTGTGATCCAGTTGCATCCGAGTCGTCTGTTGGTGCGAGTGCACCCTGCCGAGCTTAAAGAGAGGAAGCGAGAAGCTGTCATTGCTTTGAGTGTGAGGCGGAGGTGTGTGAAGAGCAGTAATTGGCTGTTAAATTAGCTTTATCTACTGATTAGGCAGATGTATAATTAGCCAACTGCTCCTTGCTAACGGCTTTACCACATCCATGACATGAGATACAACATGTATAGCAGATAAAAAGGTACATTAGCTAAAAAATTGCACACTAAACTGTACGTATTACACTAGAAAACAAACATTTTAAGTATAAAGTGGGCCCAAAAAGTATTTTGAAATTTAAAGTATGTTTTTCATAAACACTTTGTTAAACTTCACATCTTGATAGCAATCAATAACAGAAGTGGTCCTAATATATATATTTATATATATATATAAAAAAGTAGATATATCTTCCGTGGAAGTCTCCGGTAGAGTTGTGACAATACTGGAATTTCCAACTTTGTTACGATACCTTGAAAAATATTGATATTCGATACCATTTTCGATTCCAAGAGGCTTTATGTTTTTCAAGTGGGTCTAACAGTAGTATTCAGGTAAGAAATACTACAGAAAAAGTAATCAAATGTGAAGGCTATCCAGTGTTATTTTTTTATTAAAATGAAATGTAGATTATTTCTTACAATTAAAGTTACAAAAGTTATTCAGTCGAGCAGCGAATTATAATCTCTTTGTTTTTTGCTCCTTGATTAACATGACAGACAGCAGCAGGTTTATTAGGCTGCTGTCACTTTAAGAGCTTACGGACAGATCCAATATACTGTTACACAACATGCATTTTTTATTACTATTTACACTCCATAACCGACTGTATTTATCTGAACAGTCGGCAAGACAGGCATTTTGACATAATTTTGTATGTATTTGACTGCACTCAAAAAAATGATTTTTTGATGCTGTTCACTTTATGTAAACAACTTATTTTGATTCAACACAATTGTATTAGGTTTCTGGTTCAAATGTAATTGCTTCATGTTAAATTGACTTGAAACGATTACTTTTTGACTTAACTTGATATTTTCATATTAAAATAACATGTTTCAAACAAGTAAATTCAACCAGGACTCAATCAAACAGGACTTTCACTACCCGTCATGCTTTGCAAAGGGGCTGATCTGGGAGAGTAAATGCTGAAATAAAGTGTTATTTTAAGCAGTTTTTAGCAACATGAGAAAATGGAGAGACTTTTTAATGTTTACTGTTCTATTATGTTGGTATTTAAAAGTTTCTGTTATGTTAATGGTTTTGGGGTTACCATTGTGGTGAAGTGTAGAGCATGTGCTTGGGTTGAGGACCTGCTAACAACAATTAAAGTTGGTTTAATAATAAAAACAGCTGTTTTGGGCATGCCATAGATGGAATAAAACCATCTTCTGGCTAACACCTAACAATAAGAGTCTTTACAGAGTAAAGATTTTGTAAAAGTTGTGAAAATGGTTCTTGAACGCATCCACTATATAAACTAATCAATTGAACTGGATTTTTAGGATAACTAAATGTAAAGGTTTTGGACAAAATTAAGAAAGTTAACCTGATTCAACTAAATGGCATTGAGTTAACCTTATGTAATAAATTTAAGTTAACTGAAATAAATAATGTTAATTAAAATGCAACATAAAGTTACGTGGAACCTGTTGACATAAAAAAATTAAGTAAATCCAACGTATCATTTTTTTGAGTGTGTGTAAGCACAATAATCCATGAAAAAGAAGTCAATTTGTTAGTCTCAAGCTGTTTGAGAGGCAGCTTTATGAGAGCGCTGCTTATATAGATCAGTGGTGCACGCACTTTTTGTGTTAGCATGAAACCTGTGGGAATGACTAAAATTATGTGAAATACAAGCACTATTCAACTGGAGCAAATGAGACGAGTGAGAAGAGGCGGGTGTGTGTCACTTTGCTGTCGGAGAGAGGGAGTAAGGACACACAGCTGGTATCAGTGTATCGATACAGCAGAAAAGGAGTATTGGAACGGTTTCAGATATTTCAGTATTGACACATATCGAATATCAACACACTATTATCAGGACCAAAAAAAGTTGGTCCAGTCATTGCACTTGGTTCTACTTAGAGCTGTTCACTTCCTCAGACAGGATTTATGCGTTTCTATATCAACACCGAAATGAATCTGCAGCAGTCAGGTGGTAACACTAAAGCTCTGTAAGTTGTTTACATTCATTATTAATGTAATGTTATGTGCTTTGAGACATGAGGTAATTTTTAACGCTGATACTGAAGTTCTCAGTGTTCATGAAGACATGCAGAAGTTTGATTCGGAACTAAAGTTACAAAAATGTAATTTAGTTATTAGTACGTAATTTATAAATTATTACTAAAACTAAACTTGACTGAAACACATATCTTTAAATGGGAAATGTAGATTTAATAACTACAATCACATTTGGTCCCAATCCAGCTAGAGTTATTTAATGCATGTAGTATATTTAATTTGTAATTTTTAAAATGGTTTAAATAGTACAAATATACACATATTACATTTTATATATATATATAAAAAATGTAATATGTGTGTGTATATTTGTATATTCATACATAAAGAGAACCAAATGGATAAAATGTCCATCGGCATTCTTCTTAGTGGAACACTGCTGTCGTATCTAAAGCGAGTGCTCTATGACCACCTAACCGAGTGAGCATCAGCCAAGGGACTGCTGGGAGGACCGCCTCTCCAACTGGAGGAGAGGAGATGTAATTGAATAATCAGAAATATGCAAATGAAAAACAAAAAGACTTCAATTTAAATGCAGATTTTGACATTTTGCCTAGGAAGAAAAAAAACAACAACGGGATGAGTGGCAGAGTAAATATCAAGACCATTATCAAGGGTTTACTTCGACTATCCAGAATGAAGGACATTAGCGTATGCATTAAGCTGCATATGAGAGAGGGTCTGCAAATGTGTAGGTCTGTATTTAGTCTGTCCATAGTTCCTGTTCCAAAGTAAAAAGCAACTCACTCTGTGAATCTCCTTTGACGTTCAACAGAAACTTACTGTCTCTACATATTGGTCTGTTTATGTTCTTGCTATATGCTTAATAGAGCATACAGAATTGAGAGTTACAGTACAGTAAACGCCACACTTCAACCCACCATCTGTGAGAAGCAACACAAGAACAACTTCAAAACATGGAAAATAACATCTGTAGATTAGACTGCAAGACAGAGAGTAAGAAAAATAGATCATGGTTTCCTCACCAGTTTTTCTAAACTTCCTTAAAATTAATTTAAACTTTCTAATGTAACACACAAGTGGGATTTCAAGAGAATCCAAGCGGAACATGTTTCTAGATTTCAGCCCAACATGCGGCATGTGAATGCCATGCATGTGTCTTCATGCGTAGGCACTCTCTTCGTTAGTCGATGAGAAGAGGCTTAGGTGACCAAAATTGGTATTAGTCAGTTAATCGCAGAAAAAAAAAAAAAAAACACTCCACAGGAAGTGACGAAATCATGCAGTCTGTGATGGACAGATCGTTAACAGGGAGAAAATCTGTGTGTTCTAATGTAACACAAAATATCCAGCTGAAATGTCTGAACATTCAGTTGTCTTTGATAAAGTTGGACATGCAACTCATCCTGCACTATTTGTCCTACAGACATGAATAATCAAAAATTTGTGCAGTATTGACTCTTAAAACAGGTGGGGGAAAATTCCATTGGTTTAAACTGAAGGAGAGATACAAGCCATATATATGAACCAGAATATTATAGAGACGCTTTTGGCTTGGGCCAATAAGAAACCGCCAAGCAACATGCTAAAAAACACCCAGAACAACTTAGCAACTGCATAGCAACACCCTGGAAACCATCCACAACCCCCCTCTACTACTCATTTTCTTGGTGTTTCTCATCTTCTATGAAACTGGCAGACTTTATTGGTGTTTGAAGACTTTGATTTGGATCTGTTGTGAAACATTCTCTTGCCTAAGCCTTTCTGTATCCTCAGTCTAAACAAATTAAAATGTTTCAGTACAAAAAGCTTGCTGTCCTTACAAAACCTCTTTCCCCATGATACTCCACCACACACAAACAACTTCTGCTGTCATGACAGGCTAACACGATGGCTGACATATGCTTTACGAACGGAGAGAGAACTGGAAGGAATAAAAGCGAGCGCTGGTCTGGAAAAGAATGTCACACGGAATAGCACTCAAACTCTGTCAGGAAACTTTCTCCACTCGTCAGCTTTGATGGACAGAGATGATGTCTGCTAGTTTAGGCATTCGATCTTCAATAGACACCGCAGTCTCTAGAGATCAAATCAAACGTCTATCCACTCAGTGAATTTCATGTTCTCTCTAGAACAGAAGAGAGAGCTCACACATGAAGACAAATGCATGGCATGCACATGCTGTATGTTGGGCTGGAATCTATAAACATGTTTCGCATGGATGACTCTTGACCAGATGTTCTGAGATATTACAAACAGTCTAATCACACTTGTATAGAATTTTTCTGCATCCAAAAAGAAGAATGTATGAACATGAGCAGGTTATAAGGTCCAAAATCCATGGAATCATCTAGGATTCTAAACATTGAATATAAAATGTACAGTTTGCTATATTTGTTCCCACACTTTTTAACCAATTAATTTCCATGATAAGGACATTTGTACATTGTACAGAGATTCATGAAGAGCAACTGGATGAAAGATTTTCAGCTGAGCTAAAAGAAAATGTGATAAATCAATCAATATTATATATATTTACTGTAGACATTTATATAATAAATAAATAAATACACAATAGAAATATTCGTAAATAAATATTCACTACAGAAATGTCCATAAATGAATAAAACAAACAAATTAAATATCTTCACTATTCCCCATACATAAATACATGATTCACAATAGAAACCCCAATAGATAGACAGATAGAAACAAACAGACAGATAGTAGGGCTGCACGATATATCATTTTAGCATTGAATTCGCAATGTGCGTATCCGCGAGCCACGTCGCAGCATGTGCAATGTCAAGTATAGGGATCAATAATCTGTACGACCAGACACCATGGTTAAAAACGCATGCGATTCTCGGATTAATTGCAAAGTTTGACCATCATATTCTTAAAGTTTATCATTTGAATGTGTTTTAGGTCCTGTCAGTTCAAACATTCAAGCGATTTTAAACCATTTGAGTGCACAAAGACGCGAAATAGAACTCGATTCTGAACCTGCGGCTGTATTCTGTGCACACACGCACACAGCCGCACAGATGCACATGAACACCAAATGCCGTTCCCTTCCATGTCTTTGTGCCTGAACGGACACATACATAAAAAAATGTATCAAAATGCACGTAAAACATTGAGTATTCTCGCAAACACAGTTGCTTATGGCTTAGGTGAACTAAACAATTGAGGAAGAAAACCAGATGTTTTGGATCTGCACATTCGGTCTTAAAATGACAGCAGCCTATATCCCTGCTGCTTTCTGTGCCATGAATGTTAATCAAACAACAAAAGTTAAATAAAAATCACTTTTGTAGTTTTAACACAGATTAATTATCTTTAATTTATACAGTGAAGAATATGCAGTGTTATTTTAAATTTGATTATTCAATTTCAGATAGACAGACAGACATTCACTACAGAAATTTCCATAAATAAAATAAAATATAACAAAAAAAAAATAATTTCAAAAATACGTACATTTTGAACCTCAATGAGTTTTCCAGGACTGGAAATTACAAATCATCTGATTTTAAAAAGGTTCTACAGAGCATTTGATTGGTGAAGAATTAAATGTAAAAGTTAAATGTATATTGCTTCTAGTTTTGCCAACTTTTAGGCATACACTAGCATACAGATGACCTCAAAGGCATACATGGTGAGAAAGTCCCAAAATTTCAATTATTTTTTTCATGGGGCTTTTAAGTCTTCATATTTCAAATGTATGACATCAAGAGCTAAGGGGAGCAATAAATATAATAATCACTGCTGTGTTAGAAGTAGTTCAAGACACCATAGTGGATCCATGAAAAAAATTATTTCAGAGCTCAAGCTGTGAATGCAAATGTTATTGGTCAAGATAGGATAGGAAGGAGTTCAGTCTGAAAAAGAGAAACTCGTCCAAAAAACAGCAGTAGAGAACCTGATTAAACTGTCCACAACAGTGTTAGACTGAGGCTGGGCAGGCAGGAGGAGACGGAGATTCACTCTTTCAAATCAACTGCACAGACAGGGTCCAAAATTAACTTTGCCATACCTGCTAATGGTAGGTGATATGAGACAATTTACCAGGCGTTATTATTTTCTATCTTGCATGAAAATGTATTTTGCATCATTTTTTGTATTAAACTTTTATTGTACTTTTTTTGGTGGCTTAAAACAAAGAATATTCCACATTTGTGTCACTACATGGAGAGGCAGAGGCATTTGAGCTAGAAAAGATTGTTACTGGGTTGCATATTTGATTGCCGGTAAGGTGTCAACAAAGGTGAAAAACAAAAAGAGATGAACAAATTTAAGCCGTGTTTCCACCGCAGGAACTTTCCTCAGGAACTAGGGACTTTGGGGTGGTACTCTGTGTTTTTCGACCACAGGGACCAGGGTCTAAATGAAGTTCAGAGTAAAAATTTTCCCCTCAAAAAGTCCCTGCTCGCAAGGTAGTACTTTTTCAAAGTCCAGGAACTTTTGGGGCTTGGGACTTGGGCGCTGAATATGGTTGAGTTCATACAGCATTTTGATTGGTTGACACCATGCAGCGTTTTATTTAGTCCGCTGAGGTGCGTGCAGTAAGGGGTATTTGCTATTCGAATCAACAATGTAGTTTAAAAAATACGACCAATGGACCGACGACGAGGATCAGGCTTTATTAAGCTATATAACTGGAAATTAATGCGTAGTCCTACGTAATCTTCACGGTACTTTAGACCGCGATGGAAACGTAGACAGTAACAGGTCTGGGGGAAAAAAGTTCCTGGGACAAATTGTTCTGGGTAATTTCAGTGGAAACAGGGCTTTACAGAACATCAGCAATAAAAGTTCCATGAACAGATGTCTGCAGGACACTTGCAAATTCATCAACAGCTCTCAAAGCTATTTTATCTTTTTTTGGAGCCCCTCTTCAAAATCTAATACATGATTTAAGCCCCTAAAAAATAGACTTCTCATTAGCAAATAACCAAGAGAATGACTTGAATTTTATGCCTTTGATATGATTTTATTTTTATTAATGCATATTGTTATAATTTAGAGCATGTGCTCTTACCAGTTCTCTGAAGTTCACTCACTACATGCACTCACTTGCAAACATATTCTAGATTTCACTCATTAATAGCTCATCAGTGAGTTTAATCAGCGAGTCCATCAAAAGGTGTAATCATCCCCTGATTGGACGAAAGGAAATGCCAGAACGTTGATCAAAACACGCATAGAGACACCTGCCGTTCCAACGTCGACAATCAAAGCAGGGCAACTGTTACTATGGAGATTATCAAAGCCAGAAACTTCGTCATCCTAACCTTTGAGGTTAAAGCAAGACACAGCAACGGCAAAGGTTAACACAGGGACACATTAAACTGTCAGTGTATGTACGCTCAGAGGATGACATTTGTGAAGTCATTATAAAGGCTATGTGGATACTTAACATAATGAATACAGGTCAACGCTTGAGACACAGTGATCTGCTGTGAACTTTAAGCGAATTCTACTCTTATTTAAATAGAACACTGCTGATAATTAAACAAACTGGTTTAATTCAGCCTTTACAAATATATGCTAATTGCTACTTATACTTTGAACAAATCCCTAACTGTAGGTATTAAATTTCAGCATGCAACTCATTGTGCACTGTTTGTGCTAGATGGACATAAGGATACTTCAAACCATGTTGCTTGTTGAGGAGTGATGTACTATTACTTTACAGAAGTATTTAGTGGTCGGCCAATATATATACATTACTATTTTTGATGTTTTTGAACGAAGTCTCTTATGCTCATTAAGGCTGCATTTATTTCATAATAAATACAGAAAAAACAGTAATATTGTGAAATATTATTACAATTTAAAATTATGTTTTTTAAAATTATGCAACATTACAGTAAGGCCCTGGGAAACACCTAAAACAGCATAGAATTGAGGATGAATTTTATTCAGAAACTGTTTTTTGGCCCCTCAGACCTAGTACATTTCATTCTCTGATGTGAATTAAATAGGCAGACAAGGCTGATGAGTTTAAAAAGTGGACTTGATGCCCTGTTCCAATAGCACCCACGCAAAAGCACATTTCCGGCATGAACAGAGTGAGAGCTCTCACGACCAATGCGCTCTTATGCTAAACCCTGGGATGAACAAAGAACGTTTTGTCAAAGCCGCACAATGACGACGGTGCTCACTGTGTGCTGGGAATAGACTGTCCACTAAAATTATAAGCACGCTACACAGAATTGAGCCTTTTCAGCTGCATTCAGTTTATGTTTTCATTCCATTGAACAGACACAGCAGCAAGGCTTAAATATCACAGATAAAAGGAATTTTAGATCTGTACTTTGAAGGTAAATTTTCTATTGGAGACAAAACGTTAGAGGGTGAAATTAAACTAATATTATGTGAAAACGGATGCAATGTACGTTACTAACCCACCATCAAAGCACAGAGACACTAATTACAGCAAAGATGAGAGGACACAGAGTATACAGTCTTCCTTTGATGGAACTGTCCACGTTATTGCTGCGCTCATGAAAAATGCAAAAGTAATAAAGAACTAGATTTTACATTTTCTGAGAAATGCTTGCTGCAGTGATGATAAGGTGCTCTAGGCGGTTGTTGGGGAGCTGCAATGTGGTTGCCAAGGTGTTCCATATGGTTACTTATCCAATGCTATGAGGTTGCTACAGTGTAAGTTAGGGATGTCATGAGAACCGATACTTAGACACCAAGTCAGTATCAACATTTTAAAATTCTGACGGTACTTGCTTTTCTACAGTACCGCAAGTGCCGATGGTACCGAACATTTATGTACTATAGCATGTAGGTTGAAACCAAACAGATTATCAGAGCAAATCAGTAATTTTAAAACTTTCTGAGAGACGCAATTTCACAAATATTTTGAGTGATTCAGCGGTACTGCGTACTCTTTCTCTCTCTCTCGCAATGGCCAAAGGGCTTCACATCCATAGTGTCCACATTGATTTTGCTCTCAAAGCGAGCTGCACGGCATTGCCAGATAGTAGCGTGCATCATTTTATATCATGCCAATTTATAAATTCAAATAATTTTAAACTAGTTAAGTACTCACATGCTCTCTGAGATACGGTCTTCAGTCAACCAAAGCGCACACACAGCCACTTCTCGTGAGTGTCAGATTTTCATGGCTTATTACAAATAAACATTCAAATACGCACACAGTTATGTCAAAATGCCCGTCTTGGTGAATATTCGCATAAGCACAGTCGGTTTTATGAATGTGAACAGCATGTGTAAAAGAATATTGTCTCCGTCCATTAGGTCTTAGTGACAGCAGCCTTTAAAACCTGCTACTGTCTACTAATGGCTGTCTGTATTATTAATGACAATCAAACAACAAAAGAAAAAGGATTATTTTCTATATTTAGCTTATACAGTTATGACTATGTAGAGTTATTTTATATTTGATTATTCAATTTCTGTGGTATTTTTACTTAAATACTACTGTTAAGGCCTTTGCACACTGAGTCAGAAATTTTCGTATGCATTTTTTCGTATTCATGATCCTAAAAATTCGTCACGCACAGAGACCTTGCACACTGAGTCCGATGCGTATTAATGAATCCGTTGCGAAAAAAATTCGCAAAATAATACAAAATGAAGTCTTCAATCAGTGAGCATGATTGAATTTCTGAATTTCGGACTCAGTGTGCACAGGCCTTCAGACCTAAAAAATACACAGCTTTGTTTAATTTGTATCTTTATTCTATTGTATTTATTTATGCTACTGCTTCTAATCCTCTCTCTTCTTAAAAAGATAGAGGAAATATTGGGTCCATCCAATCCTGAGATTGCGTAGAGAGAAAGGAGAGTTCCACCTCATCAAGGAGCTGTGTGATTATCCCAAGCGTTTCAAAGTTTACTTTAGGATGTCAGTGGCTCAGTTTGATGCTTTGTTAATGATACTGGCACAATCTGTCTTTATATTCCGTCTCTTTCTGCACTTTGTTTGTCATACAGTGCTACTGCTTTGTGCTGTAGACGACGTAGATCAACATGTCAGACGGCATTCGGGATTTTGCTATTCGCTTGTACGGTGGCTCTGAATTGTTAAAACATCTCTCAAAATGCGTGCCACGGATGCGAAAAATGCAGAAAATCGAACCTGATCCGAATTTTTTTTTTTTATGACGGACGAAAGTTTCGGAGGCAGTGTGTAAACGTGATTGACATAACGTGAGGTCATTTATTTTTCAACGTTCGAAAATTTCAGATGCGAATTTCGGACTTAGTGTGCACAGGCCTTCAGACCTAAAAAATACACAGCTTTGTTTAATTTGTATCTTTATTCTATTGTATTTATTTATGCTACTGCTTCTAATGTGTTTATTCATACTTGTTTTATTACTGACTATTGCAACAAATTACCTCATAAAAGACAAATACATTGTGAGCAAACATTTCATTGAGATAATTGTAATTTCTTTTTAAAATATGTCTAAAAATGCCCCCCACCCCCATAATAAGTGTAACCTAAGGGGGGAATTCCCCCCATTTTCCAAAATCAAATTCAGGCTATGAAAGGTTTAAATAAAGGAGTTAAAGAATTAGTTCACTTTAAAATGAAAATTACCCCAAGCTTTACTCACCCTCAAGCCAATCCTATGTGTATTACACTCTCTTCTTTCTGATGAACACGGTCAGAGATATATTAATAAATATCCTGATGCATCTAGGCTTCATAATGGCAGTGAACAGGATTAACGAGTATGAAGAAAGAAAAGTGCATCCATGCTCAAGAAAGTGCATCCATCCATTATAAGTATTATTGTTCTACCCCCAATATCGTGTACTGTTGGTGGAATTGGTACTGATGATATCTACTTAAACCGTACTTCCCTACTTGAAGTCGTAGGAACGTTGTTATTGTATATTAAAGCTGATATAAAAATATTGATCTAAAAAAATTCTTCAACATTAACAACAAAAAAAGCCTACATTAAAAATGACAAAATGACAAAAGAGTAGCTGAAAAAACAAACAAACACTAAAATAAAACCAATAACAAAATAACTAACAAAAATAGTATAAAAAATTCATGGTTGTCTTATGGAGCTATGGAGAAACAGTCTGACATGTATGAACCTGTTTAGGAGAAGACATGCCATCTTCAGAGTAATATGGCACATAAGAAGTAAGACTGCCAATATATGTTAAATATGCAATATATGCTCTGTCAGGATGTAGACCACCTCAACTGTTATGTTGATTACAAAACTTTTAGATTTCAAGAACATAAGAAAAAAGGCAAAGCGCAGTAACTACACACAGTCAAAACTGAGACAAAATAACTGATCTTAGAATATGATCTACCCTCCGACAGATGGCTTTGGTTCAGCTACGCTCAAATTCTGAGTGTGAAAATCAATCAAAATTCAATCCAAACTTTATTTCTTTCTCAGTTCCAGTGTTGGCGTAGTTACTTTGTTTTCCCTCTCAGGTATACAGAATTTTAACTATTAGCAAAAAATCTGGTCACCTAAAAAAAAAAAAAAATCTCCAAAAACTATGTACATGTTCATGTAAAACAAAATGAACAAGAATCAAAAAACCAACTAGTTGGCTAACAAATCCCTAAAAAAAAGTTTTAACAAACTTTGAAGTAGGAGTGAAAAGGAAGAAAGTATTGTGGCAGCAGTGTGACAGTTGCTTCACCGCTTCACGTTTCTACTTTATTTCTCTTTTAATTGTGACCATTGATTGAGTATTTTCTCTGCCTGGCTCCCTGTTGAGATGAGCTCAGCAGGGAAAGAGGCTGATTGGTTTTGCGTCTGAGAAACTTCTGATTACTACTGGAGCTGAAAACATAGCTGAGGGCAGCAATCAGGGCGACCAACCTGGCCTGACAATAACTGAAACTGAGTTAAGAGACGATAAGAGAGAATGGCAACATAACGGCAAAACACTGCTGGGCAATGAAGCGGATGCTTCCATAGGTGGCGGCTGTGTTCAGATAAACATTAGAGAGCTAAAATTAAACTGCCAGATATTGTGATTGAGGGTTATGGTTAAATCTATGTGCGTGTGTGTCTGCAAATTGAAACTTTTTAGTTATTTTTCAAGTCAAATTCAAAGAGTGGATTTGCTTGTCAGATTTTTACCAGCAAAACAAAACCGAGTATGCATAATCATGAGGTTTTTGAACTGTTTATTCATGCTTAAATTGCAACTACATGAATGTTGTTAATGACTGCTATTCTTGTAAACTGTTGAAACGTCATTTAGAAGCTCTGTGAAGGCAAATCTAAATATGAGGCCTTTTGGTACACAGTTTTTCTTCTCAGATGTTTCACATGTCAAATATTAATGAGTTCATGCTATGATCATGAATGATTTAACCAAGAGTGATATTTGCATTTTCTACACAACTATCCAAAAGCTATCCCTCTATAAATCCCTATCTTCTAATACCTCAATCTTTTATTCAAAATGTTTTTGAACAAGAACAAATTAGAGACAAGTCTATCTTAATTTGGCAAAGTCTATCTTAATTTGGCAAAGATGGTTATAATGAAATTCTTCAGAAAAATTATCATTTTAAATGCTACAAGTAGTGTTGGGGAAAGTTACTTTTTTAAAAGTAATGCACTACAATATAGCGTTACTCCCTAAAAAAGTAACTAATTGCGTTACTTAGTTACTTTTTATGAAAAGTAATGCGTTACATTACTTTTGCATTACTTTTTCTCACCTGGGCTGGGCTTGCTTGTTTGTTTTTTTAATAAACAACAAAAAAGTTCTATTTTTGGCAAATGTTAAGGCCCTTTCACACCAAAAGTGAAATGAACAAGCCTCAGGCTGAAGGAAATGCATATTTACACCTGTACAGTAGAGGGCGCAGCTCAAACAAACCTTTCAGCTGTGCTGTCATTCTGGATTAAAGAAGAATAGGATACAGGAGAAGGAAGTTCAACGCTTTTATTTTTAAATCTAATCTAAAGCAATTTTTGCTTATTAGCATGGTTGAACTGGATCATCGAATGTCAGCAATGGTTAATAAAGTGTGATTAAATATATAAAGTATATGTGTAATTTAATATATTTAGAGATGAGTAAATGCATATTCACATTTAGTCTAGAACTACAATAACCATAATTTTTAAAACGCCTCAGCACTTACTCTGTCTTATTTGAAAAGTAACTTCGATATTTTGTTGTAAATTGAAAAAGTAATGCATTACTTTACTAGTTACTTGAAAAAAGTAATCTGATTACGCAACTCAAGTTACTTCTAATGCGTTACCCCTGACACTTGCTACAAGTGAATTAAGCATTGAAAATATAATGCACAGTATGAAAAATAGATGAGATTTGCTATTGATTACATTTAACACTTATTAAATTGTTTCTGTTTTTAAAAATAACTAAGTGAGTGTTAAATGATGGCAATGGGAATCTTAAAATAGAAATAGGGGGAACGAGAATGGAGAATTAAATCTAAAACACTAATCAAACCAATAACCCAAATAATAATAATAATAATAATAATAACTACAAAAAAAATCTTAAATATCAGCAGATATGGAAACAATATATTGTGCATCCCTTTGTAAATCTTTACAAACATTAACAACTCTACAATTTCTGCTTGACATCCCCCACAAATAGATAACTGGGATTTAGATCTCTCTACCTAAAAGCAATCAGTTATATATTCTTTGGCCTCCAGAAAGGGTAAATTAACTGGGAAAGACTTTGTTTTCTGACTACGGTTTTCTGCCTACCCAGAATGCCCTTCTAAGGGCACAAATCTAATTTAATAGAAATAAGTCTACGATGAGTCTACGTTAACATGACGTTAAGATGATACCCCATATGCCCTCAATCAATACAAACTGGTTTTTCTGCAGGAGTCGCCCACGATTAGAATTAACAGCTGGACTAAAGTTTGCCTCAGATTCAGTTACTGTCTTGAGTCACTGCCAAGCCTGATAATGCAGTAAACCCAAAGGGCTTCAAAGAAAAATATATACCATAACATTTGGTTGACATTCTTTACAATAACACAGAGGATAACAAGGTTTCATAATATGAAGCAAATGGATAATTAGAAGACAAAAGTCTGTTCTAAACCACTAACCCCATGTATTAAACTTTGGAGAGTGACTCGTCCTGCACCATTCGTGCTAGAGGCATGAACAATATCTCAAATCATGCAGCTTGAGGACAGGTGTGCCATTACTTTACATTACGCTATTGGACTGGTGAACAATTTAAAAAAAAAAAAAAAAAAAAACTTATAGCAATACAATATACAACATCACACAGCTTATTATAACCAATGTGCACTGTAAATTAAATTAACATGATTATCTCTAAAATTACATGATTAAAGGGTTAGTTCACCCAAAAATGAAAATTCTGTCATTAATTACACATCGCTCCACACCCGTAAGTCCTTCATTCATCTTCAGAAAACAAATTAAGATATTTTTGATGAAATCCGAGCGGTATATGAGTTGTCCATAGATAGCAATTTAACCAACACTTTCAAGATCCAGAATGGTACTAAAGACATACTAAAGATGTGAATGCAGTGGTTCAATCTTAATTTTATGACGCGACGAGAATACTTTTTTTTTGCTGACACAGAAGCCGGCCAATAATGAGTCGGCATTCTGATGTAGAACCTGGATATGCTAGACGTAAACAACGTATGAGAATGACACAGAAGAGAAGAAACTGTTGAATAAAGTCATTATTTTTGTTTTGTTTTTGTGCACAAAAAGTATTCTCTCGTCACTTCATAAAATTAAGGTTGAACCACTGTACTCACGTCGACTTTTTTAACAATGTCTTTAGTACCTATCTGACCTTGAAAGCGTCGGTTAAATTGCTGTCTATGGACTACAATTTACGTTGTTTACGTCTAGCATATCCAGGTTCTACATCAGAACGCCGACTCATTATTGGCCGGCTTCTGCGTCAGCAAGAAAAAAAGTAAAGTATTCTCGTCGCTTCATAAAATTAAGATTGAACCACTGCAGTCACATCTTTAGTACGTCTTTAGTACCATTCTGGATTTCATTAAAAATATCTTCATTTGTGTTCGGAAAATGAACGAAGGAAGGACTTACAGGTGTGGAACGACATGAGGGTGAGTAATTAATGACAGAATTTTCATTTTGGGGTGAAGTAACCCTTTAAGTAACATAAGCTTTAAAACAAACATTGCATTTACATAAAGTAGAAAAAAATCATGCAATATAAATGAACACGTCACACCTTAAAGCACTTACTTGGATTAAAAAATTAAAATCTTTCTTTTTTGTGCCTTCTGCAAGCATTTTTGAACATCATGATTTGCAGTAGTGGATGAAAGTAATAAAAGAATAGTGCAGCATATTATTAGTCAGCTCTAATTAATCAATGTGTCACAACTGACAGATTACAACACAATGGAAAAGACCATTAAATCTTATTGGAGTGCTTGTGTGTAAATGGTAACATCTGAATGCCTGTGATTGTGTGTGTGTCTGTGTAACTCAAGGTTAACAAATATTGACAGTGAATTATCTTCTGCAGAAGGGTCGCAGGTGGCTTCAACAGGTCTAATTTCACAGGCTGAGAAAACACACACACACACACACACACACACACACAACCGACTCATTCATACAATATAAAGTTGCAGAATTCTCTGCTATACTGAAAACTGCAATACAAATATAATATCTAAGTCAAGTTCAAGAATATGGATCAAGTTAAAACACGCACTTGGCTGTTTGCATTTACTTTTGCATTTTAAAGGGTTAGTTTACCCAAAAATGAAATTTCTGTCATTAAGTACTTACGCTCATGTCGTTCCAAACCCGTAAGACCTTCATTCATCTTCGGAACACAAATTAAGATATTTTTGATGAAATTGAGGGTATCTGATCCACACATAGGCAGCAACGTCATTGCACCTTTTGACGTCCATAAAGGTAATTGAAAACATGGTTAAAATAGTCAACATGACTGCAGTGGTTCAACCTTAATGTTATGAAGTGATGAGAATACTTTTTGTGCACAAAAACACAACAAAAATAATGACTTTATTCATTTATTCATCATTTTGATCAGTACTCAGTACTGTACAGTACAGGCTCAGTACAGGCTTCCTTGTTTACGTCCGAATGCCAACTCAGTATTGGCCGAAGCTGGACACGTGAGCAGCATGACGCGTGCATTTGATGCTGACACAGGATCTGGCCAATAATAAGCCGGCATTCGGACGTAAACAAGGAAGCCTGCAGTGAGTTCACTATGTTTGACAACAGTTAAAATTGTTGAATTTGTTTTGCTTCATAACATTAAGGTTGAACCACTGTAGTCACTTTGACTATTTTAACCATGTTTTTACTACCTTTCTGGATGTCAAAAGGTGCAATGACGTTGCTGCCTATGTGTGGATCAGATACTCTCGGATTTCATCAAAAATATCTTAATTTGTGTTCTGAAGATGAATGAAGGTCTTACAGGTTTGGAACGACATAAGGCTGAGTACTTAATGACAGAAATTAAGTTTTTGGGTGGACTAACCCTTTAAGCCTTCATCTCCCTTTTTGCTCTTAACATCAGAGTCTTGGTTAAAGCGAACAGTCAGAGTTCTGGGATCTGATTCTGTCGATGTTATATAATTACAAGCTTTGCTCTTGTAGTTATCAATTTCCTGAAGAGGTGATTAGGCTTCATTTAGGCAATTGAAAAGTGTTCTCTTAATATATGTAGCCTTCCACGAACGTTCTCATCTTTATGAGAGGTGAAAAGTGCTTTTTTGTATCTACTTGTGAAGATCTCTATTAAAGTTAAAAAAAAAAAAAATATAGGATACTTTTCCAAATGTCATTTAACAGTAGGAAAAAGTGTGGCAAGACCGTGATTGCCTGCTATCAACTGAAATACAAAGAAAGTGTCTATAACATTTAGACAAATAAATATGAATGCTTACATCAAAAAACAAACAAACAAATAAACAAACAAAAAGTGGGCCAGCGATACAACTTACGTCAAGCAGCAAGTTGAATTATTGGGGAATACATTTCAAATAAAATATGCACATAAATGAGAAAAAAATCTAATTAAAATAACTAAAGGACAATGCCATTCCAAGTGTTATTTTGCAACAACCCATTTTTTAAAATAGTACTTTCTGCATTTGCATACAGAGCAAACAATCACCATTTCAATTGGCACAGCTAACCCCAAATATATAATATTTCATAGGTATATATATATATATATATATATATATATATATATATTTCATAGGTATATATATATATATATATATAAACATTAATCTACTAAGGAGCCAAGAAAAATCCAGTAAATCCCACATTAACTGTCCCATTTTGCATGTAATAACATTTGGAAGGGCTGCTATATTATCATGCAAAAACAGACTGCATTTCAGTCCCGGTTCTTCTAGGTTTTTTTCTTTCAGAGAGCTGCAAATTTTAGACTAATATATTTATTCCTAACACTTGGAGTAATGGCACACATTTTTCCGTATGGAATGCACCCCTGCACACCTACTTCAACCAGATGGACAGTCTGATAGATAGACACTTTATTCATCCCCAAGGGGACATTCAGTACACCCAGGCATACTGTGACAAAGAGAAGGACACCAGATATTGAGCCACATATTCATTGACATCATTTAAAGCATGAGTGCAAATGCTGAGTCATCACAGAGTTTGATGAAAAGTGCTTATGCGAATATCATATCAATTATTGATGTCAAAACACATGCTTGCTTCTTTTCAACAGAGAACAGCTGTGGGTTTTGTATTCAATGATAAAATACTAGCTGCACCATGCAAACTAGAACTTTATTTAATTTATCAAAATTAATCATGCATCTGACCATTCCATAAATTTTCTTAACATTTGAGCAACTCATGCTTGAATTTGTAGGCCAGTTATAGAATTTTGTTGAACAACATCTCTTTAAAATATCTTAATTTGGGAGGGTTTTTTTTCCTCTAGAAATCAATTGACAACCCTAAAGGCAACCAAAACTTTTTTAGCAATAAATTAAAAATATTCATGGGCTAATTATAAGTGTAAAATATGTATTAAGCTTACAGCAAAGAAGAACTATCATATTTCATCCTCTTTAAAGCATTATTGATTGCTTTGGAATACTAAACATTACTTAGCGATTCAGTCAGATCAGTTCTGGGTAACAAAGCTCACAAAGAGCATATGAAACAAACACATAAATATAAATATAATACACATGAAATGTTTTAATGTCAAAACAGAAAGCCTGTAATAAAAATCTGGGCTATCTGTCACTATTAAATTAAAACTATAAACCCTTTTTTCACCAAAATGGTGCAAGAGCCAGTGCTTGACCCATGTTTCTACTAAGCCAAACAATGACATAACTGACAATTTTGTCAGCATATCCTATCAACAAATAAACATGCTGCATCACAGTTCTATGAGTTGAAGACATTTTAACATACAAATTCCTTTTATTCTTTATACCAACATATGCCACTTTTAATGCAATGGACAGAAATTGCAGCTTTGATCTAATGTTAGAAACTGACAGTTAAGGGATTTGCTGTTTGACTTGCTATTTGCTGTTAAAAACAAATATCTAATCTCTTATTTAACACTGAACAAATGTTTTGCTTTTTAACATTTAGGAACCCCTGCACAAATGTGTTGTCAAGTTTCAGAAGAGCTGAAAGCTACACAAACTCAAAACAAGGAAGATATTCAGTGACTTTGACAGGTTCCCAAGAGAATTTTCAGGACAATGAGTCATATTTTAACAAATAAGAGGGGAAAAAAAGTCTCTTTCATTATCTTTCCTTTTTCTCAGACAGAAATGGAGAAGAATTTCAAAGCAGTTCTTTGATTCTTTGGGGATCAAATCATAACATAACTAAAGAATTGCTCAAGTGCACTCATCTAACATTTGGGGGGGAAACACTTGAGAAAAAAAGACAGGGGTTCTGGTAATTTATCTTCAAGTGCCCATTCTTTAAAAGCAAATCAATGGCTATTGTATTCAGAGAAAAAGACAATAATGAACAATCTTTTCTAAACAGCGCACATAATATTCATTGTGAAGACTGTATATCCTGAAGGCTCTCCAGTTTTTCTATAATATTGTGGGCACTTGCTCGGTCGTTACAGTTTGCCAAACAAACTACTACAATTTCCTAGATAAACAAATTTGTACTTGACCGGTCGTAATTGAAAATGCTATTCATGCTCTACCGTAAGCGAGCACAACTAGTTTGCAACTAAAAAAATAAATAAATAAAACACCGTAAAAGGTAAAGTGTATAATTTGTGCCACAGTGTTTACACTCTTTGGGGAAATCAGTCTACAAATGGCTTGCTTAATAGTTGTCTCTTCACATTAAACTGGGATAGGAGAAAGTATTTTAAAAACGAACACACTTTTAATAAAGGCACTTAAATTGTGCTTCGGTTGTGACCTGGCTTCTGCATGGAAAAAAAAGATATTCAGCTTACTCTAAGCCATCTTTTTACTTTCAAGTCTAATACCCAAGCACATTAGTTCAATACACATTCACACAGAGGGAACTACTGGAGTGCTTCTTGCGCTCCACTTAAGACACTTTAATTCCTTCAGAAACTTCCTGACAGACATTTAAATCCATTAGTTTAAATGCTACAGAGTCCTTTCCAGGGATGGTGCCTGCCTAAACGGTATATTAATTTAGACACGGTCTAGTTTTTACTTGAAATGAATAAACAAACAGACAAAATCACTTGATTATCAAATCAATCATATTTAAAAGTTTGTAATGCTAAATCAATAAGAGAATCAGAAGTCATCATCAGGGTATGAGGCTACAGGAGTCTTTTTTCTACATTCACAGAACGTGAAAAAGAGCAAATTATTTCCTTAGCACGTAAATAATGTGTATTATTAAATGAACAGAACACACCTCGACACACACAAACGAGTACATGCTCACACTCACAAAGCAATAATAACAGCCGAACACAAACTTACTGAAGCTTTACTGCAGCTCTAATTAAACAGCCTGAGGAAAGTACCGATCAAATAACAAAAACTTAAATCCAATTATTGCACTGTGTGTGTATGTGTGTGTCTAAGGGATTGCAGAACATTTCTACAACCTACAAAGGAAGAGCATTAATTAAGAAAGATAAATTACATTTGCAGGTATGCCATTGTAAGAGTATGCAGTTTCAAACTAAATATGCATTTTGCATAAGATATATTGCATTAATAACACTTGGTTTATCATATACATACCTGTCCAAAAGAAGAACTAATGTTTTCTCATTTGCATAAAAAAAGATGATTACCATCTTAAATCAAGTGGATGCACAATAATGTCCAAACTGTATGACAAATAGTGCAACTACCGTACTATTAAAACCTAATGAACAGTCTAAATTGGAATACTAAATTATCTCCAGTGAAATTTGATGATTCTCAATATCAGTTTTGATTCAACAGTAAAAAGTAATATGCTACTGAACATGCTATTATTTAATATATTAACAGTGATAACACTTGTATGAATAAATTCAACATTCCACACTGTATAAATTAACATTATTTCATGTATTTTGAATGAACATGAATTAACAATGAACACCAGTATATGTAGGAATAAAAGCAATAAAAACTAATGTTAAGCTGCAGTCTGTAAGTGTTGCCTCTTTGTCGCCATCTGTGTTTGAAACCTGCAATTGCAGTTATTTGCGGAATTATCATCTTTACGTGGGTTGTGCATAGGCACGGCTCCTCAGCGTGGATGAATCTAATGTTTGCTGTCAGTCACCACATTGGTGAGGATATTGTACTTCGGAATCACAGATTCTACGTTTTGGAAGTATGGCCAAAATAAGAATTTTCACCAGAAAATGTCATTTGAACAAGTAAGAAACATGTCTGCCACTTTTGTTCTGACCAACTGAGTAAAAAAGCATTACAATAAATTGCGCTACAAATGGTGATTAAATCTAATGATCGCTTAGCTTGGATCACATCTAGGGCCCTATGAAATCCGTTTTATTTTTTCCCAAATTCCGTTTTATTTTTTCCCAAATTCCGTGTTTCTGTTTTATTTTCTTTGGACTCCATTTTAATGGTTAAATTAAATTTTATTAATCAAAAAGCATGTCTAATTAATTGAAATAATGAAACTTATCCAATTTACCAACAATTTATTAAAAGTTTAACAAAAAATTACATTTTTTTTTTAGGGCCCTATGATATACGTTTTATTCTTTCCCCTCAAATTGTGTTTTATTTTTTTTTTTTTTTAACAAATTCTGTTTTCCGTTTTAACTTTTCTGGATTCCATTTTAATGGTTTAATTACATTTTAATAATCAAAAAGCATGTCTAATTAATTTAATTCTTAAAAACAACAAAACTTATTAATTAAAAAAATGTATTTTTATGAAATGTTTTGTTTTTTTCAGAAATTCTGTTGCGTATTTTAATTTTCCCGGCAATCAAACGAACGCATACCATTTAATTTATCTTTTAATCATGTAAAATGTTCAGAGCGGCTCTGGAGATTAATTTTGTGCATTCATTTCCTCATATAGTGAGGCGACAGAGGATGAAAACACAGCGAGCGTCGCACGTGCTTCAGTGTGTGCGTGTGTGCATGCGTGCGCATGTGTGTGTGAGGTAAATGAAACTGCGCGCTTCCGCGTCATTCATTTCAGAGGCACACACAGGCATGCAGGATTCATATTTAAATAGTCTTTTTGCGGTTCCATGACATTCCGCATTATATACTAAATTCCGTTTTTATGACTGGATTCCGCGATTCTGTCCGCGTTTTCTGCATCACGGAAATCATAGGGCCCTACACATCAAACCGTGAAAATTATTATTGTTGTTATACTTTGTTTTCAAATTGTTCAGGATTGTGTGACTATTATGTGTATTTAGTGTGTATTATTTCAATTTAAATTTCTGTAGCCACTCCGCAGTCCAACGTCTTTTGCTTTTGACTACGGGTGAATCTCCACTTGTCACTGATGACTGTCATTTGGACCTTTCTGGATTACAACCCACCATCAAAACGATAAGTTTAATTATTGCAGCTGCTATGATAAAAGGCTATAAATGATCCGCCGCCTGTAGCATCCTCCACTTGCCATATAGCCTACTAGCTGGGACTCCTCCTTTATGTAAACAGACGTGACGTAATGATGTAAAGATGAACAGCTGCGTGCTCGAATTTCCCGCAGAAACCCACCAGTACCGCTCTTATTAGAAACCTTTATTACAATCTTACCGTTGTGAATCAGGCTAAGCTAAGGAGATAGTTTTGAACACTGGCTGGTTATGTACTTGCTCAAAAATTGATTTTGGATCATTTTTAACCAAAAAAAGTTAAGGACGCCAGCTTTAACTACTTGAACCTAAAGCATCACCTTTATGTTAGTTAAATAGTATGATGTAAGAAATGGAACGCAGTCTACAATTATGAAGTAAACGCAATGTTCAAGCATAAGAAATCATTGAAATAAACAGTATGCAGCAATAAACAAAAGTGCACTATAAAGAAAAGAAACTGCACACGGGTGTATTTCAAGGCATTATAAAACATTCATTTGATTCACTCACAATCTCTCCAATCTTACTTAATCAACTGAAAGTACACCATCACATCTCAGGGCCTGACACTCAATATACTAGCATACTTGTTACCAGAAGAAGTGTAATGATGGTAATTTCCTTGATTAAGAGTTATTCTAGGTCACTGTTTTTCTCTACTTCTTGCTGTTAATGTAAAAGCGCCAGTTTCCTATATTGCAGGAACGCCGTCATCTGCATCCACCTCAGCAAATGCAGTCACTGACTGAAGAGAATGTGACCTCCTGCAGAGGCATTAAATGCACCTGAGGCTGGAGGAGCTGCTGAGCTGGTTCAGATGAGGTTAAACACAACAGCAGTTCTTCAGATGCCTGACCTCTGCCTTGGGTTTTAAAGTCCCTCTTTCAATTTTCACGCTTCTCAGAATCGTGAGTCGAACAACAAACCACCAACTGTGGTACGAAGCTTCAGGCTCTTCTAACTATCACAGCTTTCTTTTCTGAAAACCCCTATAGTTTTGCCAAGGCAGCCCTTCAAAGTCATTCAAAATCCCATTGATGTTAATGTCATTGTTTTATAATTGAACAAAAACTCAAAACAAAGCCTTTGATAGCTGGTATGTTTTATCTATAACATCTGCTCGGCTTAGACAAAACTCTAAAATGATCAAGTGACCATAAAATCAACACATTCAAACTAACTGCAAAACTACAATAGAGATACAATCAAGTCTTAAGTTTACTATGTCTCCTTTCCTAGTTTCCTTCTGTATTTCCTACTTTTCTTCTAGTTTGCAAGTAGGTTTATAACTACATATCTCATGGGTGGGTGTCAAAATATGAATGTAAACACATTTCCGTACACAGTACGATTTTTCTCCCGCTTGTATGGCCGTGGCTTATTGTGAGTAATTACGAGCCGAGCACCTCCCAACTTCCTGATCATTTTTAAACATGTTTAAAAAAAATTGAGTCAATTTTGATCAGTGTATAGGCTGTCTCCTATTGTCAAATCATACACAACCACATCACATTGGCTATATCAGTGGTTTCCAAACTTTTTAGAGTGGCATACCCCCTGAGGAATTTAACATCCTTCTGCGTATCCCCTCTCTTCCACTTTTTCCA
Organism: Hypophthalmichthys nobilis; assembly: GCA_037950665.1. Lineage (NCBI taxonomy): Eukaryota > Metazoa > Chordata > Actinopteri > Cypriniformes > Xenocyprididae > Hypophthalmichthys > Hypophthalmichthys nobilis. The sequence goes on from CM075480.1 coordinate 7,772,013, forward strand.
TTAAGAGACAATATTTGCCTCCTTAAATTGATTTTCCAATGCATTTTTTTTTACCTTTATAAAAAAACTGTAAAAAATGTTTCATAGAGAAATATGCAATGATGGTAAAAATGAAGTGATACTTTTAAATATTAAACTAAAACCACCAGTAGGTCGCAGTAAGTCACTGTCTTAATGATTCATTCATTCATTCAGTAACAAAGTAAGTGGCTGTATTTATGAATGAGTCATTGAATCATTGACTCATGATTCGTTTATGAAATACTGCTGCGTGTTGCTCAGAAATGCACAACAGTTCTGCTGTGGCTTTCGTTGAAACAATACTGACAATGTTTAAAATGTACATCACTTAATATTACCCTTTCGTTTGTTAAACTGTTGTATAAAATCAATGTCAAGTTTGCAATCTTGTGGATATTTGGGGAAAAACTGCATTCTTGTGCATGTAATATATTATCGACATTAACTCACACAGGGTTTTTGTATCAAAGAGAGTTTGAGTCTTAAATCGATCTCTATGCACAGTCTGTGTTTAAAACTGTCTATAGTCTATTTGTTTGTTCTTTATGCTAGTAAGTGCTAAATCCCCACTTTTACAACGTTACATTGTCAAGAACGGCAGTAATGTAGCGTGATTTGCTAAGGCAGCATACTCTGCACACAACCTTTCATATGCACGCTGCTTATGTGGATGCAGTCAGTTTTGACCGCAAAAGATGAGGTAATTTGGTTGGATGTCATGTATTTACGGCATTTTACCTATTAGAAATACATGCTCGGTTTTAATGTCATTTTAAGTTGGGGTAGAATTAAATGAATGGCAAAACTCAGCATTTTGTTCGCATACCCCATTTGCCACCTCATGCACCCCCAGGGGTACACGTACCGCAGTTTGGGAACCACTGGGCTAGATCTATAAATATTATTATTAGTGAACGACCAATATTGATTTTTTAGAACCGACACCGATAATTTGTGCAGTATGCACAATAAGCAGAACCGATATTTATTTACTGTTATACTTCTGTTTTTGACACGATTACAACACCACTGAACTGAACAAACCATTTTATTTATAACAATCACTCCCTCCTTGCATAGAAAACAAAACAAATCTTATTTACACACCAATAAATAGAGGGGTCTGAAAGTGCAAAAAATAAAAAAGTGCACTATTACTAAACTGTTTTTGTTGAAAATTAGTAGTCTTTCATGTTAATTTTAATCTTCATATTACAAAAATAATTTTATTTATAAAAAGCATCAGCAGCAACACTAATGTTAACAATAAGCAAAATAAATGTAGAATGTCTAATGTTTTCAAATGGAGAAAATAAATTAAAGACAGGAGTAATTTCAACTTTGTAGAAATGTAATACTTCATTTTAAACTACAGTTTTAGTAGATTTATAAGCTGTTTAATAGGCTAAAGAGTGAAGAATAATTCGCTGGATAATGTTAAATAACTGAATGATATTCTCTGGAATATTGGAATATAACAAACAAAACATTGTATTTTATTGCATTTCTCAACTGGTATGTTATATCAGAATTATTAATAATGTTTTTGTCGTTCTAGATTATGAAATATCTGCTGACAAAGCGCAAGTTTATCTATGCATTTACACAGAACTATACTCAAACTGCGATTGCTCGCAGAGATAATAAATAATTAATTTCCATAGAGTTGTGTTTACTTAGATGTTTATTAGCGAATTAATGGTTAGATAGTAAATGTTTATATAATTACGGTGTTTTAAACAAGTGAATCTTGTTAAAAGTTACATGTGGTGGCCGTGTTGGAGCATTTCCTGAGCATCAACCCGCTGAGTGAACAGCAAAATGCAGACGACTTCACGGGACTAATGATGAGCATAGACAACAGAGAGAGAATTAAATTCAGCGCTTTTATTTCCAACATGTGCTCATTCATGGCTGTATTATTTAATTAATGCAAAGTTACATCTTTATTGGGTCAGGACTTGACAGATTATCTTACGTGACTCAGTGAGCTTGTCTATTTCTTAGAGACAAGCTGCATAAACTAGCTTCATTTCAGGTATTTATGTAACACATCTAATTTGTGCATTAATGTAATGTTAAATAAAGTTTAGTAATTACAGCAAAGCAGGTAAGTATACTTTACCTGTGCACGCCGTTGTCTTGTCTCCCCTCAGATGCGCTGTAATTGCAATTTGCGCCCAATTCTCAAAACACCCACAAGATGGCGGCGTTTATCGGTAAATCCGATATTACAAAACCGATTATGGTAAAATGCTTAAATATCGGGGAAAATATCGGTAAATCGATATATCGATCGATCTCTAATTATTATAGCCCAGTGGCTGCAACCCTACAGCATGCACATACACTGACACACACACAAATACACTCTCTAGTTGTTGTTGAAAAGAATGGCTGTGCTGTTCTCTGATTCTCTTCTGCTGTTCTCTGATTCTCTTCTGATTTCTCACCAAATCATTTGCACACTCGTCTTATTCTTTCTTCTTTCCATCTGAAGCTATAGCAGCAACATTGAAAGCTCCAGTCTCTGTGTTTAACACAAAAGCTCATGCGAATGCCGTACAGTACAGTCATGCCGTGTACTAGCTGCTTTGACACGATTATCAGATTAACTGACTCATAACATGTGCAATGGCTCACAACCTCCTGAGTGTCCGAGCTCGCACAGTGTACGCCCGCCTTTAATGGGTTATGTAGTTACAAACACGTTTGCATATAAATGTACCTTAAATAGTAATGAATCCTCCATATGCTCGGCGTACACAGAAGTGAGCCGGTACTGGTTCTCCACAGTGATGTCGATCTGGTACCCGGTCAGTACGTAGCACGCAGTACGGAACTCTTGAATCTTCTTCTGAAACACTTCCTTCAAGCGCTGGTTCTTCAGTTCTGCACTTTCCATCTGCTTACGCAAGTCTGCAAGTCAAATAATACAAATAAGATCTGAACAAGAGCAGCAATTTAACAAGTAATCCAAAACATGAAATTATAATATGTAACAGCAATAATGACTTCAGACAATTTGTATAAATGTTTAATTCTAATAGTCTAAATTCAACTGAAAAATAAATAAATCTCATTATCATTTATTCATCATTTGAGTGCTTTTGAAGTAAGCTTTGGGTAAGAAACATATTTAAAGTTGCTATTCACTGACAATCAGAGAGAGAGAGAGAGAGAGAGAGAGAAAGTTCTACTCTCGAGGTCTTATCACAGAATTAAATTGAATATTTAATTTACAAAACAATGCAAACTTGACCATTTAAATGAGATAAAAAGGCCAACTTTATCTTATAGCTTCAATATAAGGCTTCTGTATGTACGAAAGAGGCCTTAACAGCCTTAATTCTCTCATGGCCTTCATGAAAATTTAATTACAAACAATAAAAGTTCTGCAGAAAAGAGAGATAAATGTTCTGCTACTATGTACTGTAATTGCACACTAGAACAAGTTCAGTTAAATTGTGAAAGTTTCAGTCATCACATTACTAAATGTGTTGATGTGCTGCACACTAGAAGAGGTAGCCTTTTGTTCAGCTGTCCTTTTCCTTTAACCATTCATCAGGATCACTTTTAATTATATATCATGTTAATGTCTCTCTTTTTTGCCTCCGCTGGAAGCTTTTTAAAATCGTTATCACTTTGTTCGTTTTCTGTAGAGAGAGCAGGATAGAAATTACACTAAACTCTCAACACAATCACCTTTAAAATGAGCTGCAATTAAAAAGTGCTGTATGTGGCCCTCATCTACATTAGTACACTTACAATTACCATGTCATGATGCCCTGCTGGGAAGGGACTAGTTTTGCCTTAGGAGGTCAGTATACAATTCTGACGAGATTAAAATCAGTGATTTTCAATTTTTTTCTCATATAACCTAGATAAAAATGCTGGAACAATTTTTCCTCCTGATTTTGTCTAAATCTAAGAAATCTTCTTTTGTTTGGATAAGAATATTAATGATAGGACATGTTTCACTAAAATACATTTTGTCTTCTTTTGGCACATATTTATTACTCTATTGTCCTATATTTCTAAATAATAAATGCCACTAGTCTGATATTTTATGTAATGCAAATACATTCATACATTAAGTGTGGTTTAAGTGTCCAAATACTTTCTAGGGCAACTATTTATGCTATGTGGCATAATAAATAATTTTGCCTAAAAGGTAGTTCACAAAAGGAAAATATGGATACACAATCTTCTTAGTGTTAGTAATGAGCACACATTAAACACTCTTAGGCTTTGAGCATGTATTAGAAAAAGGGCCTAATGTACAGGAAAATATTAAATATTATAATTAAATATTATATGGGAGTGTGTTATGAAGCGCTAAAAATGTCAGTCAAAGTTCATTGGTTTCCTGTTTCTGTTACTTGAATTGTTTCCAATCCCTGTTTATAATTGATCAATGATTAATTTAAAAGCAATTTTCCTCTATAAAAGAGTCGAACTCCGACTCCTTTAAGTGGACCAAGAGGTGAACAAAGTAAAAAAGGACCCAGTTCTCTTCACGTTCACACTGTCCCTGAAAGAGGACTCAGGTCCTTTTTTGGTCCACTTAAGTAGGAATGTGGTCTCAGACCTCTTTGTGTTCATACTGTTGCTTTTTGGATCTAGTCGAGCTCAGTGTTTGATGGCTGACCCTATGGCCTTCCAAATTTGATCCCATTCATTGAAGGAAATGATAACATCAGCATATAAAAAACAATAGGACAAATACAATAAAAGAAAGATTCAAATGAAATAAACTGCTTTAAATATTCCAGGTATACAGTAGGTATACCTAAAAGCAGCATTCAAATAAGAAATTGAATAATCAAATGAAAAAATAAAACTGCATATTCTTCACTGTATAAATAAAACGCATACGGGTTGATTTTTATATTAGGCTGCTGTCACTTTAAGAACTACAGTAAGGCACAGTTACAATATATACTGATACACATACATAATTACTTTCATTTACTTAAAGACAAAATCAACTGTTTATTTGAACCTTGCGTGTTTTAAACACTTTTAACGCAATAACACGCTAAAGATAATTTAGCTTAGCACACGTGCTGTGACAGCTGGCTTTCTGTACATGCGCTTTAGGTGTGTGCTCGTAAAACCATTTTAAACCGGCAAGGTACGCAGCTGCATCTCACAGCTTGGAAGAGGCTGAAATTACAATAAACAAGTGTATGTTGTGAACGAATAATCTGCGGAGATCTGCCAGAAGAAGCAGCCATGATGAACAGTCGATTTGTACGGAGGCATCTGATGACCAAACTACACTGGAATTCGCGAATAGAAGAATCAAGTGAGCTGAGACTAATTTGTGTTCACAATGGACATTTTTAGCGAACCGCACCATTAGCTGAAAGCAAACCGTACCCAGACCACCTCCCGAGATGGTCTCGGTTCGCTTTAAAGGGGTTTGAGATCATTTGGAGTGTTCACATATGGGCCAAAAAATAAAAAATAAATCACGCAATCAGACCCCTGAAAAGGACCAAGTGTGAAAACACCTCAAATTGACATTATTTTAATCCCATTTTGAACAAGATTTGTGCATACACAAATCCTGTAATCATACATCTGAGGTGGGAGAAAAATGAGGTCATAAAATGGAGGAGGAACAGTGAATAACAAATAGATACAGAAAAAGTGCAGCAGCCAATTTAAAAGCAGACCTCAGGGTGTTTGTTTACTCATGGGTCTGAGTCCTAATTAGACTCTTGCCTCCTTCCGAACTCATTCAAACTGATAGTCAAGGAAAAAGAGAGAGAGTGAGAAAAGGGAGAGAGAGACTGGGAGAGAGAAACAGAGAGCATGAAGCCAATAAATGAGTCCCAAAGAAATACAGATCGTCAGCACACACCACTCGAGTCCAATTAAACATTTAGCTCTGGCTTTATATATAAATGAAATGTCTAAATCATTGCGAACACAGGATGAGGAATTAGGAAGAATCTTTTTTCACAATCCTTGTTGTCACATCCGACTCCACAGGAAGAAATGCATTCACACTAGGGCTGGGCGATATGACCAAAATCTTATATCACGATATGAGTAATTTTATATCACGATAACAATATATATCACAATATAGTTATTTTTGCTTTAAATAAGATTATATCAACATTTTCCATATGATTGAAATTTCATAATTATCATCAATCAATTTCAATATAATTTAAAAAATTAATACTAGCCTAAAAAAACTCTCAAGCTTACTGAAGACAAATAAACTGTGATAAAGAAAAAGCAAAGAAAACAAACTACAATAGAGCAAAGGCAGACGAAAAAGACCTACATGAAAAAACTTCAAGCACTAGAAAATGTATAAAGTAATCAAAGGTATATTAGATGGCAAAAAGCACTCAGTTCAGTCCTCACGTGCTCTTTGAGCAGCGGCTTCATGTCGAGCGTCTCTCAGACAGCGCCGAGAAACAGTCCCTCAGAGAGCGCGTGCATATGCTGAAATGAGTTGTCTTTCACTGCTAATTGCACAAATGGTTTAAAACCACTTGTTTTTAAACCACAATGCTAAAAAACTCGTGCAAATTATAAGCTTTCGTGACCACGCAGCATAGTAACCTCATGTGACAGAGAAGATCGTCCAAAATCTCTACCAGTTGACAAATGTCTACCGGCTAATCGTGTCTACCAGTATATCGCCCACCCCTACTTAATGTGCTTAAAGGGTTAGTTCACCCAAAAATGAAAATAATGTCATTTATTACTCACCCTCATGCTGTTCCACACCCGTAAGACCTTTGTTAATGTTCGGAACACAAATTAAGATATTTTTGTTGAAATCCGATGACTCAGTGAGGCCTCCATAGCCAGCAATGACATTTCCTCTCTCAAGATCCATTAATGTACTAAAAACATATTTAAATCAGTTCATGTGAGTACAGTGGTTCAATATTAATATTATAAAGCGACGAGAATATTTTTGGTGCGCCAAAAAAACAAAATAACGACTTATTTAGTGATGGCCGATTTCAAAACACTGCTTCAGGAAGCTTCAGAGCATAATGAATCAGCATATCGAATCAGCAGATCGGAGCGCCAAAGTCACGTGATTTCAGCAGTTTGGCGGTTTGACACGCAATCCGAATCATGATTCGATACGCTGATTCATTATGCTCCGAAGCTTCCTGAAGCAGTGTTTTGAATATTAATATTGAACCACTGTACTCAGATGAACTGATTTAAATATGTTTTTAGTAACTTTATGGATCTTGAGAGAGGAAATGTCATTGCTGGCTATACAGGCCTCACGGAGCGGTCGGATTTAAAAAAAAAATATCTCAATTTGCGTTCCGAAGATTAATGAAGGTCTTACGGGTGTGGAACGGCATGAGGGTGAGTAATAAATGGGTAAATTGGGTAAACTAACCCTTTAATAACTCTTTAACATCGCAGAAATATAAACTTGTCCAAATTACATTTGTTCTTTTTATTTGTTTATTTGCAAAGTATTTAATTCAGCCGAGGACCAAATATAAACTCACATCTGGCCATATGCATTTGATTGCTGGTCAACACTACCACAATCACCCAACTGGAAGAATAACTAAGTTATTTAAACCAGTGATTTCAAAGCCAAGTTAAAACTCTGGGCTGGAATAATTTTTTATTTTAAGTATACGGAGATTGTATGGAATTTAAAGCAAAAATGATCCGTTTACTTTGAACAACCTCAATAAATACACAATTTTTATGCTGTTTCCCCCATCTTGTTCTAATGTTTTTTGGTGATACATGTACTCTTAAGTTTTAGTAAGGAAATCCACAAATACCAGTCTAACTTTGTGATCTGCTGCTTACACACATTTGAGACACATTCTTCATCCAGCAGAATAACATGAAATAATTTTTCATTCTTTTGTGACTCCTGAGAATTCAGTGGAAACTTAAGGCAGAGCTGTTTGTCAACTTTTGGTGAAAAATTGGACATTTAAAAAAAAAATAATAATAATAATAATTCAACAGTGCCATTGCACAGAGGTAAAGCAAATGTTTCATTACCCTACTATTGAAATGCTTGTGTAAAAAAAAAAAAAAAAAAAAAAAAAAAAAAAGTATTTACCCAGTATTTCCTGTGAAGGTGGGATGATGAGGGTAGTGTCATCCGTTGTCATGCCACCACTCGCCTCAATTTTCCGGAGTCGTTCTCTTAAGCGCTGACACTCCACCCTCAGCTGTTCCACCTCTTCAGAGCGCTGCTGCTTTGCAATGCTGGTGGGGTTCATTTGCAAGTGGATCACCTTTGTCTTCACAGGGTCATAGTCTCCCTAATGCATGGGAAAGATGTTAAGAGAGTCAGAAAATTGACTAAATTTTATTAAAACGAGAAGGAAAAGTTTCTAAAACTTTTAAACAAACGGAGTCTTTTGATTTCATTCTTCCAAAGAAGAAAAAAAAGTGCAGACAATAGGCCTCAACAACGTAAAACTAATTACTATTCCTTTTTAGAATTTTGGCATGTAAAACCTTAGTAATTGTTGACCGATGTCAAACAAATTAACATTAAAATAAAAGTGGGGGAAAAAAAGGAATATAAAACTGAAAAGACACAATGGAAGGACTTTGGAAACATAACATGCTATTTCATAAAATCCTTTAAACACATCCAATCTGAATATCAGTGCCTTTGAAATGTATTTTGCTTTCATAAGTATCCAAATTCTTCAAATCAAAAATATGCAAAATGAAGAAAACACTCATTAGCAATTTAGAGAAAAGACATAAGTTTGTTAAGTGAGAGATGTTACTAAGGTGGGTTCAATAGCTTTTTCGTTGAGCCAATACATACACTGTTGAAATACCACAGAAGTTCATGAATGAAAACCAGTTAACATGAAGTGTTAAAATCAAGTCCAATTTTGTCTGAAGGCTCTCACCCCATGAAAAATAAATTTATCCAAATTACCCTCCAAACAAAAGGACCAAAGAAGCGATAGTTCATCCCTGTCTGAAACGAAAGGCTTTATCTTCTGGAACGATTCTTCATTTAGGTGTAAAACTTCAGGGGTTTAAAAGCCATTACTGAGCCTTCTGGTGAATTAAGGGCCCCATCAAAGAATAATGCCTCGATCTGAACATCTCATTACTGGGCAAATTACATCACCCTGAGCTGAAGACAGAAAGGCAGAGAAGAGGAATAGAGACTGAGGGGTAAGGAAGAGATGACATAACTGCCGAACAGAAGGGAATGAAAGAACAGAAACAACTAGAATTACTAAAAAAGAAAGATGAAGCTTTTGTTAAAGTGTTATATATGAAGTTGGAGAGAAAGGTTAACATGAACAAAGTCAGAAATGCCAAAATAATGGTACTCTGATATAAAGTCAATAATAGAGGTGTGACACGATCTCGTGCCATGAGATCTCGCGAGATTAAAATATAACGAGATTTCTCATCGAGGTGAAAAGCTGTCTCGCAATATTGCCATGATGGAGTCTGAGGGTGAAATTAGGACAGAATATGTCATTTTGCTTTTTATAAAAAATAAAAACCATTTTATTGAGTTGGATAACAGTCACTTCATAGTCATTCTTAGTGCAGCAGGAATCAGAGTTCACTGTTCACGTGACGAGAGTAAGTGACAAGGTGACTGACAAGACCATGGCGAAGGATTCGTAGCATAACACAGCCTAAGCGTCTGACAAATGTCTTGTATTGTAGAATGCGCGCTCAGCACCACTGCTCCCTATTCACAGAGTACACGCAAACACGAAATCGAAGGTAAAACAGGAGTGCACATTCAAACATGATTTCAATACGCTGCATTTTGAAAGCGCCTCCCTGATGCATGCAAATAACTCCCAATATGAAACCTCTCTTAGGCTGGGCTGTGTAGTTGTAACCATCTCTTAGCTCTGTATCATGCTTGAAGAAAAATTTGGTCTCTAATTGCACTTTGAATATTGAGAGAGTACTTTGATTATGGTTGCACTTATTGTTTGCACTTAATAAGACTAAGAGAAAACTGTTATTTATTTTTATTTATACTTTTTTTTATATATTTCTATGATCAATTTGTTGAAGAGAGTTCAGTTAGGAGGTGAAAAGTTGTAGAAACTAATTAATCATGCACAGTTCTAAGGTCTGAAGAGACTCATGAAATCATACAGGAGAGAATACAGTTGAGTTTGTGGCAAAATGGTGCTTCAGTATTGTTGTCTTTTACTGCATATGATTGATAATTAATACTCAGAAAGTAGAACTAAACTTTCTGAGATGATTAAAACATTTCAAATGCACCTGCAGACTATTTTTCTAGTCATCATTGAGGATTTCTACGGTCCTCATGAATTCAACCTTTTGTCTCATCTCGTGAGCTGTCTCATCACACCCCTAGTCAACAATATATATATATATATACATACATACACACACACACACACACACACACACATATATATATGTATATACATACATGATTTTAATCTATTAATATTTATATTTAACTAACAAATTAAAGGAGTGCATTTAACAGCTAATGGCAATTCATTGCTCTTGAACACTGCTGTGGTTGATATTAAGAGTATGCTGTTGAACTTGGTTTCAAGTATTGTGAAATTTTACCACGATTGGTATTGACTACTTAAATGCTAATATTGTGACAATGCTAATGGTTTGAAACGGTGAGAACTCCATGCATATATCTCGCTAACCTTCAAGATGAATAATGTAATACAGCTTGAATCATAAATGAATCATGGACAACAATAAAAATACATGAAAAACAGCAAAGGTTAGCAGTCCTTGAGCCAAAAATAAACAATCTTAAAACTGACAAGTGTGGAGTGGGTTGACATTATTAACTGTATGTGAAGTCGCTTATTTTTACTGTGACACTTGAAGCGTCACAGATAATGGATAGAAGAGGTCTATAAATATTAGAGCCAAAGTCTAAGCACATTAAAAGGCTGAGTGATTGAGAGAGCAGGACGAATGAGTGACGCAGCTCTTGAATTCTAGACTTTTCAGTTTGTTTTGGGCTGGCACCAGCGTTGAGGTCTAATGGAGCATGTCTGACTACATTTCAGCCCACTGATCGCATCATCGAGTCAGGAAGTGAAAAGAAAGGATAAATGGATGGGAGGCCACTGATAAATATAGAAGCATCACAAAGATGACAGGAAAGTGACGTGGCCTTACATCTTCCCATTACGTCACTGACTGTAATGTCTAAAATTTGCCTATAACAGGCTGTTTACCCTATAGAGTGTGACAACAGTGCAGTGGAGCCAGGAATTTTAAGGTATTTGCCAATATGGAAATTGAATTTCATAAAATAAATTAAAAACTAAACTACAGTAGTGGCCAAAAACAATGTCTAGAGGGGATATTTGTTTTTAATGAGCCTATATTTTGATTAATCAAATTTATAAGGAAAATATTTTATATATTTTATTTTAAATATGAGGGAAGAACACACAAAACTTGGTTAAGGTATTCAATCAGTTATTAATATTTTGTTGGTTCTCTCGTTTTGACAGTCTTTGTGATGTGTTCATCAGGTTTCTTATAAATATAACAAATGAGATGAAGTATTTAATTCACTGGATTATGCGAAAACATGGATTCAATTTAATTTCAAAAAAAAAAAAAAAAAATACAATGTTGTTATACAACAGTTCAGGTTATTTTATATTGCAGTGAAGATTTTAGACATACCCCGTTCCTTAGAATATAAATATAGTGTACCAATGCACAACCACATACCTAAACAACGTAAATATTTAAACACTAGGACTTATAGTCTAAGTTTCCTCTAAGTGCCTCTACATTATTTATTGACTAACAGAAATAAATAAAAACACCACTGTGCTATTATTAAACTATTATTTTTAAAAGCATATTAAAAGCTAGCGATCCCCAGCATGCCAAGAGTAATTTGTGTAACCACAGGGGAAAATCATGTATGTGAAGAGCCATCAAAACTCCTTGTTGACCCATAAGGACCAGTGTTCAGGATTAATTTTAATTCCACTTTTATCTGGATTTTTTTTCTTTTCTCAAATACAAGTCTACTTTTTTCCTAACTATAAGTTGATGGGGAGAAGGAAAAAAGCAGGATGAGAGTGAGGTGGTTATTGAAGGCAAAAGATGGAAACATGTTTTTCAGTAATTTGAAGAGGACTTGTAAGTATGTGGAGATTTGCAGGCAAACACAATATGTTCTCAAGTGCCGATTTAGGCTTTGGAGAAGAAACACATATACCTGAGTTACTGTGGAAACAAGAGGCAATGCAAGTGTGGCTTTGCATGAACAAAAGTCTACTGCACATTCATTTTCATTACTGTGTCCTGAAATGGCATATGCCAAGGACAATTTGCTAATTAACAATTAGATCACCAATTAAGTCATGTTAGTTTAAGGAACAAAGTGAGTTTGATTTGACTGCACCTTTAAAAAAAAACAGAAAAAAAAAAATCACTCAAAATAACAAAATTACCTCACTTAAAGCATGTAAAAATGAACAATGGAGCTTTAGTATCTGCACTAGCAAAAACACTGTGGAATTGTATAGATACATATCAGCTATGATGATAATACAAACCCAAGTTACTTATTTATTATACAACTCTGGAATACTTTAATCCTAACTGGTCAATCATGGCATTCAGATGTCAAATATTTATGAATAATGACCGCTCAACTGAGAAATCGGTCTCATACATACTGCTGTAATGTTCATGTATCTCGTTTCAGTCTGCTGCCTCTCTATTTTCATAAAACTCAAGTTAGAATAGCTGATTTACTAGTATGCTGATTTGATAGCTAAAATCATGTCTAATCATGAATATTATTAACCATCAGACAATCATCAACCACCAATGAGGCCATTATCCAAGCTTAAATGTGAACTCTGTCAAAAAAAAAAAAACATTCCAATGTTAAAATACCTCCTTCTATCCCAGTTTAACAGAGACTAGAGCTTCATTATTATGACAAATCATAATTGTGGACTATTTCTCTATACTGTGATCACTATTATTTATGATAGAACTCATATTAAAATATTCTTTGTGTGTGAAGAAACTGCATCTATATTCTTTATGTAGGCTACACATTCAAAACTAAGAACCACAACAGTGTTGCTGAATTACAAAAAACCATGACAGTTCCATATTAGCCTGCTAAACAGCATGAGGTAGGGCTGCTCGATTATGGCAAAAATTATAATCACGATTATTGTGTTCGACATTGTAATCACAATTATTTAACATGATTAGGAGTGGGCAAAAGGACCAAAATATTAGTAATTCTTTTTTAAAAAGTCCTCAAAAAATATTGAAGTTAAGTCAGTATACAATAAAAAAAATTAAAAAAAAAAAAATACAAAGAAATAATGCTTTACATTTTTCATGTAACACTACAGTATTCAGCTAATAGCCTACCACATAAATCGAAGTAATCAAATGTAAAAATAGCACACTGCTTCAATGTATGAATTAAATAAACACAGATTCTTATTAAAACTACTAAACGTCAAGAGCAGTGTGTTTTTTTATTTTTTTGTTTTAAGACCAAATGCACAGATCTAATATACCGACATGCATCTGATTTCTTTCCCAACAACATACATTCACTTAAAGTGGAAATGAAGAAGTCAGTCAAGTTATTATTTAGTAAATGGATTTCCACTAATCACTAATCCGCCCGTGGTACACATACCTTTCAAAAGAGACCAAAACCATGCATATACTGTCCAAACTTGGTCCTAGAGGGCCACTGTTCTGCAGAGTTTAGCTCCAACCCTAATTAAAACACACCCGTACCAGCTAATCACGGTCTAACTAGGCATTCTAGAAACTTACAGGCAGGTGTTTTGGAGCTGGTTGGAGCGAAACTCTGCAGGACAGTGGCCCTCCTGGACCGAGTCTGGACACCCCTGGTCCAAATGGTTCAAGAACAGCATGCAATTTACTTTGGGTATGCCTTTTTTAGGCATTTAAATTTTTACAGGGATGCTAAGGGGTGAAAAGAAAAAAAGATTTTTTTGTTATTGATTTTCTAGCAAAGGCACCACCATCTTGCAGTATTACAACCTGTGACAAATACAAATTTTCTTTTTATAATCAATAAAACTGTTAAACAACACAAACTATCTGTCAAAGCACCTGAAACGGCAACCCACATGAAACTCTTGAGAGAGACTAAAGTGTTTAACATCAGATAAATTCCCATCACTATAGATGGCCACAGAGCACATATCCAAGTAATAACGAAGTTTGCTGGCAATTCTTCACAAGACTTTTCATTATTAATCTTGATAGATTTATTGTTGCATCCCTACTGTAAACATGTTTTAGGCACTGGAAATCTATCAGAAAATGAAAGTATCACCTGTAGGTTATGCCTCTCTAGTCTCATCTCCAGAATGTTGTTTTGCTCTTCCAGCCGCTGGCGTTCTGCCTCCAATTCCTCAATCTTCTGCCTGAAAAAAAAAAAAAACACACACATACATATATGCTAATAAAATGTCATTTTTAGTCCAAACATAATGACAATTCTTCTGTCAAAATTTTAAATCACAAAAATAAACCATAAACATATTTCAGTCAAGCATGGTGGAACACAACCATAACAACAATTAAATGTTCAACTCAAGTTCTGGAGGTTGATTAAAACATTATATAGTCAGAGTAAAACATTATATAAATAAGTGAGGTCCAAAATTCTAAGAAAACATTTAGCAAACATCTGGGATTTAAAAGTGAATTATTTAATAGTAAACAAAGTGTCATTAATGAATATTTTTGCTAATTCAGAAAAGTGTTTAGTGTAAAATTAGACATATAAGAGCCTATTTCTATGTTATTAATCAAACAAATTTGCGACAAATCAAAAGCAAAAGGACATAACAAATATTAAGAGATTCAGAAATAATGTTAACATTTCTATTCACATTTTCATTCAAACAGTATGCACATTTTCATTCAAATAGTAATGATTTGTAATTAAAAAAAATATACATTAAATTAGCAAATAGAAGGATTTTCACTAGTGGTCTTGGACAGTTAGTGGAACCTTTTTGAATGGTTATATCCTGTATAATTTCTCAGAAAGTAATTTGGTCATTTTAAAAGCAATGGGCAACATTCAGGTTGGTTTAGTTTCGAAGATTACTATGTGGGGTCTTGGGCTTGTATTCAATACAACAAACATTCAATTAAGGTATAAACAGCTTAGTGAAATGGTTCCAGGAGTGATTAAATTAAATTCTATAGAGAATAATTACAGGATCAGAAAGAAAGAGGAAAAAGGAGGAAGTAGGCACTAAATGAAAGCGTACTTTTCAAGCAAGGCCACAAAAGCTAATGTAGTATAATCACATTTCCATAGTAATTAGGCAATGCAACAGGCCATGAAAAAAACCCACAGACTTCAGTTTCACTCAGTCTAAAGCCCTGTTCTCAATGCCAGCGACTTACAGTGACAAAGTGGCATGAACATTTCAGTGAGAGCTGGCGACTTTCAGTGATATGAGTTGTATTGACCAGCAGAAACAGACTTCCATAGACCACAAGTAACCAACAAAGAATAAAATGATCAGAATGATCAGACCAGAGGTGATAAATGTTTTAACACAAATAAAACATGAGGTTCATTTATGACATATCTCTGTTACCTGAGAGAGCTGATTTCCTCTGCTGTTGCTGAGGTGGTTTTCTCAGCATTAGACGTCTGCTGCTCTTTTAGAGCCTCAAGTTCAGCAGTCACCTGAACAAGTGATAAAAAACATAATGAAAGACAAAAAGATCAGCACTGTATGTCAAAAACAGTAACTGACTATAAATCTGAGCAAATTAAACACCTGCAGCCTAGTGGCAACGTCTAATATCTTAACTTCTGTGGTTTTTCATTTCTTGCATGCATTATAGCACAAATTTTAATCAATTATTTATGATTGAAACGGTAGCTGACATAATTGTATAAATGCCAAAAGGAAGTTCCCATGGTGATGGATGTGACTTACCATCTGAGCTTGTAATTTGAAGGTGCCTGCTTCCTCCTGGGCTTTAAACAGTTGAGTCTATCAGAGTGAAACAGATTATTCCATAAAAAACAAAAACTAAGACAGAAACCATAAAGTCCTTGATTACAAAGTCATGAGTGCTATTAATGTCAAGAACATTGTCTAGATACTTGTCCATTGAGACAGGCCAGTCTGCATGAGCAGAGGTCTAGAATTTTTATAACACAGTATAAAATATAGTTTTTTTTTAACACAGTATAACGTGATCTTAATAGAACCACACATTTTATAACAAAACCTAATAAATCCAATAAATCTCCTACCTTATAAAAAGTTTATTACCTCAAATTGTAATAACTAAGTCTCTGCTTCTGAATGACTTTTCTGCTTATGTATCCAAGGGAAAAAAAAAATAAACCAATCGATCTGGGTATATAGCTACACGGCCTGAATATCAGCATGGGATTGCAGGTATTGCGCATAATTTTACACATTCCCGCCGGTTTCGCGATTATAAAGCGGGATATTCCCCCAAATATTTAAGCAATATAGCAAGTAGGTTGAATGAGTAAATTACTCCAAACAGATTATCAGAGCAAATCAGTAATTTGGAAACTTTCTGTAAGAAATAATTTTACAAACAATGTGAGTCATTCAGCGATACTGCATCTTCTCTCTCTTAAAATGCGCAAATAGCTTCACATTTTACATCACCACATTGTGTCTGCACAGCAAGTGAGCTGCATGCTTTTTTTTTTTTGTAAATTTAATTTGAAATCAAGCTTTGTGCGGTCTGTAAGATACAACAATATTACCCCATTGTAAAAACCCAAATACATCAAGTGAACAAACATTTAGATGAGATAATTGTAATTTCTTTAAAAAAAATTATTAAAAAAAAAAAAATCCCCTTCTCCCAACTCCCCCTCCCCATAAATGTTAAAAATTCCCCCATTTTCCAAAACGAAGTTCAGGCCCTGAGCTAAAATATATTTAACAATATTTATCATAATTTTGCCTAATGTTGCCAAGAACCCTACATTTCAAATGTTTATTATAATTATATAAATAAATCAAGGCATGCCTTCCGCAATGTTTTGCAATAAATGAACATGAGTATATGTGGCCGACCAATATAACAAGTCAACACAAACACATGAGATTAAATATATTATTTATAAAAAAAGAAAACATCATTAGCATTCTTAATATGAAGAAAATGTAATTATCATTAAACCTCAACAAGTGAAATATCACCCATGAGAGAAACACTGTAATTCACAGAAATAAAAACACCAGGGCAGATTCAAGATGCAAGATTACATTCATAAGAAGTGAAAAGGTGTTTAATGAATTATAGTTATTCGAGTGTTCCAAATGCACTGACAGTTTGAGAAAAACAATACCCTTTTGATTTCAATGAGATGAGTAAAGAGCGCTGTTGCATAAATTAATTCTATGAGAATAATCCACACAAATTGCTGAAACAAATAAGTAACTGAATCGGTTACTTATAAAAATAGTTGCAATTAAATATTTTCATTGATTGACAGCCCTAATAACAATATACAGCAACATATACAATCCATGTATTCAAAAGAACTAATTCAGTGTGCATTATGGGTAATGTAGTTCTCACCTCCATATCAGTGTTGTGAGTCTGGACTTTGTGCAGCATGTCCTCTGCCTCCTTGACCCGGAGCGTGAGCTGAGGGGAGTATTCACTTGTGGCTAGCTCGCTGTCGTATGACTCTAATATGGCCCTCATTCCGTCGCGCTCCTGACCCACATACAAAAGCACAAGTTTTAATTCCAGAACTCAATTCAGACCAAGCTAGGTCAGTGCAATACAAAAAGACATCATGCATAAAGTTATCTGCGCGGAAGCAGAACGGAGATGCTTGCTCACCCTACAATAAAAATCAGCATCATCTCTTCATGCTTCTGCAAGTAAAAAAACCCAATTTCCAAATGAAAGAATCTGCTCACTGTCTTAATGTAAATTTAATTACTACAGCTTGATTGTGTTTCACTTATTACTGAACTTATTTCACATGCTTTACCGGTCAACCTAATCAATGTAGTACAATTTAATTGGCAGGCATCAGCTGTAATGTCACTGTATTGCTCTAAATACAAGAGGAGAGATGCAAGAAATATCAGAGGAGAATTAATGGGGTGAACGAGCTCCCTTCTGAGTCTGAGTCATCTGTGTAAATATCTCATTTTAGAGTCGATTAAACTGAAATTAAATCTAGTCTAGTTTCTAAAGCCGAAAACAGCAGGATCAATAAAACATTGTGATTCATTATCTGGAGTGTCAACTGAGAATACTAAAACGCCAACAGACACATGCACATTATACACCCAAACTAGAAAGGTTCTGAAGGTTAATGTTGAATACAACCTTCACTAACAGACCTTTAACATCAGTTTAAAGAAAAAGTTAAGGGTGGATTTGTGGTGCTTTAGTTAAGTTCATTCACTGTAACAATCAATGTGACTGACGTCAAATCATCTATGCAGATTTAGCTGTGAATTTCACAAAAATGTCAACATTTCTTCCCAAAATCAAAAGAAATATACAAAATACATAATATATAAGCCATAGAAATTTTACTGTGAAAATAAATAAATAATTGAAATACACATACACTCACATTTTGAGAAACTGGAATAAATTTTTTTAACCATTTAAATCATAATACAATATGGTGCTATGCTGAAATACTTTGTTTATAAATGTACTTTACAATTTAAAGTTGTTGTTTTTTTTTTTTTGCATTATAGTAATGCAGTAAATGTGTTTAATGGTCATGAAAATGAAGGTTTAATTTTGTTCATCTTTAAAGCACAATAGAATTGTTTTTTCACCCCCTATAAATTTTGGAATCAAATAATGTTTGGAAGAGCATATTTATAACAAGTTTTGTGAGATTCATCCAGCTGTTTTTCATATCCCTCACTTGTTGTTAACCCTGGCAATCAGAAACCCCAACAAGTTATGACAATTTTTAAAAACTTTATGTTATAGTACATAGCTCTGTACTACTTTTTAAAGGTCAAAGAGGTATCTGTTTTATTATATGAAGTCATGAAAAAAAAGTTCAGGAGTTATACCACCTAAGGGGTTTAACACACCGACACATTTCATTATATTCACACACACACTCGTGCTTCAACACACACACTCTTCAAAAGCTATTTTTCTGCTTCTATTGTAATGAAATTCACCCGTGCTGTTATCTTAAACTCACCTCATTCGTCCCACAGATAGCAAACTCTCATTTAGTACTCTATTATTTTGGCACTGGCCTCAGAGTTTCTGTGCTGAAGAGAGAATCTATGTGGGTGAGTGAGGTAACAAATCTGTGCCGCACTGCAGTTTTTTTTCCACCCATATGGATCTTCATTTAATGGGGAACTTGGGTCAATGCTACAATAAAACCTTTTTATCATGGCTTTTAATCATAGCTAGAAAACTGTTAATCTTCTGAAGATAGCTGATGCATTTTTCCGGGTTCTGCAGCAGGCGAAGTGCTAAAGTTGTCAATAATGGCTAGTGACAAACAGCCTCCAAATTTTAGCTTGTCAATTCTATTTGTTTTATGGAACTGTGTGTGTGTGTGTGTGTGTGTGTAAACAGGCTTTATCATTATATACAGTACCACTCAAAAGTATGAACACTGCTGAACTTTTTCTTGATCTTAAAAACCTCTTATTCTCAATTTGTATTACTGTCCGTAAAACCTTACTGAACAAACTGATTTGATGCATCCACCTTTTACTGAGCACAGTGTACAATCAATGTAATTAACAAATGAACAACAGAAATATGAGAGCGTGCTTGCTTATCTTTACTCTTAATTACTTGTTCTGACAGCTCTAATTTTCCATGTGTGTTTAGAGCAGTTTCCAGACTGGAAGGCTGGAGGTGAGGATGCTCAATGTCTATAGTGTAGACATCATTACACCCAAACATTGACCTCATTAAAACAAACAGCACCTATTTAAGATATGATTCTGAGTTTATTGAAGCCTTTGTTAATTATCAATTAATTAAGCTGTTGACAAACAAAGAACAAGAATATTATTCGTATGCACAATAAGGTGGTGCTCCAGCAATTTATCTAAATCTCATCCTAGCCATCCTTTGGAAAGAACTTCAGGTCAGGAAACAGGACACGTTCTAGATTTCTACAGGAGGAACAGACACCCATACAGTCTATGAGACTGAGGTGGACACAAAGATAATGGGTCACATCAGACTTTTTAATGACTATTTGCCCTCCCTTATCATTTCAAACCAATAAGACCCCTAAGATATTCGAAACATAAATTAATGTATTTATACAATCACTTTATATGATGAACAAATTTAATTTAGATTATATTCACATATAAGCACTCATCGAAGTACATATGTAAAGCACATTAAAAATGGTGCATGTACTGATAAAAATGATTCTGTGGTGAAGTAAATACTACAGAAAAACAAATGTGATTTCTACATGAAAATGTTAGTTCAGGCAAGAATTGAAAAAACAAAGTAAATTCTATATTAGTACTCATTTCAAACTTGTAGAAATTAAAGCTTAAATATCAACGATATAAAATTAAGTTGAACCTACTAAACTTTTCTGATACTGGTGTTCCCATCATGCACTGGGGCATGAATAATTAATAAGGTTGATTTTTTTTTTTTTTTGCTGTTTTCCAGCTGTATTTACACTGTTATCATTGCTTTAGTTGTTAGGTTTAGTAACTAACAATTTTGTGACATCTGGAGTTCATTTTGTACTCAAAATGACACATTCACACTCAAAAATGATCTATCAAATGTTACGTCATTGTGTATTGTATACCAAATATTTAAGTTTCTGTGTTCAGGTGAGTGCCACATTACTTCTATTACGTAGATATGGTGTTTACACAATATATATTGTATTAATTAACCATGGTTTAAATCAATGTTATATTATTTGAGTAAAAAGTTAATTTTAGTTAAGTAGATTTTACTTAATTCTATATGAGTAATATTTAGTTAATTTCTTTATGAATGTTAAGTTCAATTGTGGGTAGATTTTACTTGATAATAACAGGCAAGTTGTACAAAGCAGTAGCAGTAAAATTTACTTAAAACGTGTTAGTGCAAATTGTTATGAGGATTTTATTAAAGTAAATCCTACAAGTTATTTTTTTTCAGTGTGGAAGCTCAAAGTGCTTGCTTGACGCGTAGAATAAACCTCAGTTTACAAACAACCGTTTGATTCATATGGATTTCTTTTACAATGTCCTTATTAAGGTTGGTCTTTACTTGCAATTGACAGACAGAAATCTTTCAGATTTCATTAAAAATCTTCATTTGCATTTTCAAGATATACCAAAGTCTTATGGGTATGGAATGACATGATGTGGGTAATTGATGACAGGATTTTCAGTTTTGGGTTGTTACATTCCACGTACATTGGCGTTTCCTTTCTGTTTTTCTCCCATTCTATCTTTTACTCCGCTATTTCACTCTCAGGTCTCTGACTATTGGATATGTCACCAATAATCATCAGGGAGTCGTGACCTCATCCAATTTACTGCCGCACAGCCAGTTTAAAAGCCATCCGGCGTGTGTGTGTGTTCATTTGTTTGGCTGTTTATATTGTTTATATTTTGTTGTAATTTATCAAATCCAGCTCTGTGAATGTGTGAACCTACTCCTTGTTACCTTTGTTACCTGTGCCTTGTGCTGCTGTTCGATAGAACTTGATGTTCTTTTGTTTGGGTAAAAGAAAACAGGTAAGCATATTGCATGAAATACATGGTGCATGTAGTGGTGTTTAAAAATTAGACATATTATGTAAGGAGGAGGAGGCGTTAAGCACGAGTGATTTACATGTTAAGTCAACGCAAAGACACGATAGATATCCTGCGGCACGAATTGAGCGTTTCGGGCATTTGATGCGTGAGTTGAAAAATCTGAAATACAAAGCTTTTGTAACATTATACACTACCGTTCAAAAGTTTAGGGTCAGTAAGAATTTTTATTTTTATTTTTTTGAAAAGAAATTAAAGAAATTAATGCTTTTATTCAGTAAGATTAAATCGATCAAAAGTGACAGTAAAGACATTTATAATGTTACAAAAGATATTTCAAATAAATGCTGTTCTTTTGAACTTTCTATTCATCAAAGAATCCCGAAAAAAAAAATTTGTACACAAATATTTTGTACAATTGTACACAATAAATGTTTCTTGAGCAGCAAATCGGCATATTAGAATGATTTCTGAAGGATCATGTGACGCTGAAGACTGGAGTAATGCTGAAAGTTCAGCTTTGATCACAGGAATAAATTACTTTATAAAATATATTCAAACAGAAAATGGTTATTTTAAATTGTAATAATATTTCACAATATTACTGTTTTTACTGTATTTTTAATTAAATAAATGCAGCCTTGGTGAGCAGACGAAACTTCTTTTAAAAACATTAAAAATCTTACCGATTCCAAACTTTTGACTGGTGGTGTACTTTCCCGCTGACGAGTTGATGTGTTAATTTGCGTCTGTTGTGAAGTGAATTTCACGCAAGAATGAAGCGAGTAAACTCAAAATGTTCAAGTGTCCAACTACACGCGAATAGCGTGATTTATTAGCGCAAGTCGCGTCTGGTGTGAACGCCTCATAAGGCAGTATACAGGGCTTGGGGATTAGACTTAAGGGAAATATATATGTATTTTTTATTTGTTCTTTAATTTGGCACCACTCAGGTTCCTTTTCCCTGTGTATATCAACTTCATTACATATACTGTAAATAGCTCACACTGCACATCAATCTATTGGTTTCGGCTTTTGGCTAACACCAACATCTTTTGGCACTTATACTGATGCGTCCTGGTTGTTTCCGTCTACCTGTTCACATCCAACAAAGATGTAATATCTGAGTGTTGCAATCTATACCCCTTTCTGCTCACCCAATAGAAATCATTATAATGTGCTAATTCGGTATATCATATTACCATAGCAGAACTGAAAATGAATGTGCTAATTAGTAAGTGTAATACAATACTTTCTTAGTTGTTGATATATTAAGCACACTTACATTACAATAGATCTGGCTTTAAAACAAAAAAAAGTATCTATTATTCTAGAAAGAAATACATGACATGACGTGTAGCTAAGTAATGTTGAAGTGTAGCTGTGCTCTGCATTTCACCTATCCAGGTGCACACACACAGCAGTGAGTAGTGAACACACACACAGTGAACACACACCCAGAGCAGTGGGCAGCCATTTTTTGCTGTGGCACCCGGGAAGCGATTGGGGGTTAGGTGCCTTGCTCAAGGGCACCTCAGTTGTGGGTAATGAGAGTGGAAGAGAACAAGATTTCCTGCCTGTTACAAGTCCAACTCTCCAAAAATTAGGCCACAACTGCCAAATATAGACATTTTGCACTTGGGAAGAAGTTGTTGTTTATGAAACTTATAGTATGTTTAAAAAGTATGAACCCTTTTGTTTTGACGAGGTAGCTGAAAATGTTTGTTTATATGCTTTTCACCTTGGTGAGGAGGAGGACTCTCTTTTGCAGGCGACGGACCAACGAATCCTGGTTCTCTCGTTTCTTCTGTTCTTCTTGAGCTTTGGCGCGCAGTTGAGCAATCTCAGGCAGGAGCTCAGCGCGGGCCTTCTCCACAGAGCGAACGCTGAAAGAGTCAGATAAAAAATGCCAGAATAACATTAGGATGGAGCAGCTCTGGGGAGAACAAAAAGAACTGCATCCTCTATATCCTGGAAGGTCATTTCCTTATGAAAGCTGCCTGCTTAGTGCTCACAGCTGAATATACACTCTTTGTTGCTAGGCCATTCTGGGAAATGGTGCACAATGTTTGGAAGACAGTGAGCTATCAGAGAGTGTGTGTGTGTGCGCGTGTGTGCGTGTGCGTGTGTATATACACAAATATGTGTGCATTACGCAATTTTAATGCATGTGCAGCCCAAAAAAAAAAAAAAAACATCTGGTTCTAACTGAATTGATTAAAAATATTTTAATGCACACCTAGCTGTGGATTATCCCGCTTATGCCATGGTTACTTGCCAACATTGAAAAGTTAAAAGCTGTAAGTGAAGTTTGCAGGGCAAAAATTAGTTATTTTTGTCAGCTAGGACTCATCAGATATAGCATTCTGCACGCTTTAAATCAGACACAAGAGACAAGTAGTGTGTTAAAATCTGTTTGGCCAGGCGACATGAATGTGACTGACAGAAAGGGAACCAAGTACCGCAATTAGTTAATTAATGCAATATAGTAACTGGGGATATCCCAAGCCGATCTCAAGGTTCAGACCTGCTATCCTAAGCCAGATACTTTATTTTACGTCAGCTGTCATACAGTAGGTAGGTGGCGGTATGCACCTTCAAATGGGTATGCCAACCGCCATTAAAAGGGAAGTAGACGAAGAAAAGTGCATGTGTGACGCGTGAGAACCAATGTATCGAATTGGGACTCAGTATCAGCAGATACTCAAATGTTCAATGACTCGTATCAGAGGCACAAAAAAACCTTAATCGTAAAGCAGAACTTTTAAAAGTAACTTTCCTCAACACTGGTTAAGATTACATTTATTTGATTAAATTATAACATTTCAATGGATTATCGAGAGAGAGAGAGAACACTCTTGTGCAAATTACCAGTGTCTGTGCATTTGTTTTGACTTTATAATTTATAATCAAAATGTCATAACTCGTTCTTTTGCAGGTGCACCTTTTTGCCATCATTTCTGTACGCAAATAATCCAAATCCATATTTCGCTTTTACAGCTCTGTTTTCAGCGAGTTGAGGATAGCTAGCAAGATCGATCGCATTATTCACCATTTCTATAATTTGCCGAGCTGCCGTCTGGTAACAAAATTTGCACAATGTTGGTATTCATATTTTTGATTTCACTATTTTTTTCAGTACCCGTATTTTGCCCAATCTTGTGATGTCACTGTTAAAACAAGAATGGACATAAAAACAGTAAGCAAAAAGGCAGCACGTATTTACATGAGAGGAAGCTGTTTGTTTGTGTTTGCATGTGTCTTCTGGAGATAAAGGAAGGATGTTTGATACAGATAGACTCTGACTGGGAGAGCACTTTTCCACTTGACCTTGCAGAGTGAGAGAAATTACCCACAGCAAGAGTTCAATTCCATCAAATTTGATGCAAAAGTGTGTGTGAGTCTTTGTATCTGCTGGATTAAAGTGAGAGAAAGTGCTAAGACTGTACGGGTGGATGTAATTGTGCTTTCTGGAGTTAGTTGACAAGGGAAATTTGTTTGCTGGGGGGGGAGGAGCGGGTGAGTTTATGTGGACCGGCATTTGCAAGAGAGAGTCAGCGTGTGTGTATGTGTGCGTCCTCATAGCTAAATTGATTAACTCCTCTCATCTCTTCCAGATGCTAACTATCCAGCCCAATTTGAGCTGTAATGGAAATCATCACAGCCTGCCGTGGAGGGTCAATAAGACAATAATGCACAATCTAATCACAAAACCATACTTGTCTCCTATCAATATGACCTCAGCACATACTGAGGCTTATTATGCAAATTGCCTCTATTCGTTAGTGAATAGGGTAATTGATTTAGTTGGCCTAGTTTCTCAACACAGAAGGAGCAGCTTAATGGAGTGATTCAACCAAGTGGACCACATGAATGCACGCCAACACACAAACACATGTATGTAAAGCACCTATAAGCACTTGCATTATAATACAAAGAGGGTAATTTTACGGTCCATCACATTATTCCATTACAGAAATAATTCACACTAGACCAGCCATTGCACTTCTATTTAGATGTTCAAAAATTATCACGAAAACAGCCTCAAAAGGAGAAAGCAATGCAGTGTTAACTAGGGTGCATCCTTCATATCAACGTCTGGTGCGTTTCGTAGCCTATTAGGGAGACGATTCACCTACCCACATGTATCCGACATGTAAACCAACCAATCTTGTTTTTACATGTTTATGGGCGGCAACATATGGAATGCATGATATCACAATAACAAGTGGGGCGGCCAATGTTTGCCAATATACATGTAATTAAATTTAATCATAACAAATAAGAGAGATGTGAATTATCTATTGACAAGGCTGTTGACAAGATTTTAGAACTAACACACTATAAGGAATGAGATGACAGTCTACTCATTCATATACCAGCCCAAAAAAAAAAAAAAACCACTGATTTGAGTTAAAGACTGTATAGATACCATGACGACACACTCGTATTTCTATGAATCAAGGAAACTGCAACACAAAATATGGCTGCTCCAGCCTCCACGTGTGTCTAGTAATTCAAGCCCCACCTTCTGAATAAAAAAAAGCCAATCGCCAACTGGTAGAGTCATGGCATCGCAGCTTCAGTTCCCATAGAAACCCAGCCTGGGGCCCACCTGATATATATGATTTTAGCACTATTTGAACACAAGAAAACCATTTATGACAGTTCATATCAGATTTCATTGCTGATATAAAATGTAACTTAAATGTGAGTTTGGCCGGCAGTTTTTCAGATTTCAGTATTTCCCCATTCAAATAGATAGAAATTGGTATTGCAAGACTGAAATAGCTGACTGGAGGCAATGCAAATATGGCTGCAGACTGAATTGCATTTCTTTGAAAGGGACTTTGAAAGTAAGCAGCAGAATATATGATACCATTGTGGTCAGATTTCATTTCTGATATGAAATAAGCTATTGGCACATCATTTCAAATTATGACAAACAGTTACGTAGATTAAGGTATTTACCTGCTCTAATAGATAGGAGGTGTACTTGCATGGCTGGAATTATCTGCCAGGGACATTACAAATATGGCCACAGAATGAACTGACTTAACCTAAAAGGATGCTGATAACTTCAAAATGGCTTGATTCAGAAAATGGAGGGAAGCAGCTGCAATATGTCCTATTAGATTAAGGGTGTGTTCACACTTGTAGTTTGGTTATCTTGGTTCTTTTGGTCTGGACCCAAAAAAAAAAAAAAAAAAAAAGATACATCTAGCCCGGTTTCATTTAGCATTCTCGCTGTAATTTGTAACACCGAACCTTAAGATACAAAACAAAAAAAAAAAACAGCTTTTAAGATGTACATCCAAAACAATGCTGTGTGCTGAGCTAAATGCGCTTGTTGTATGCTTGTAGCATACATATGATGGTGTTTTTACCAGCTGAGAACTTATGAAGAGCTTATAAAATGTGTAAGAGTCAAAACAGCAATAGGAATTCCTCTGTTACACACAAAACAAAGATCTGCTGCAAGGAGATGGTGTTTCCGACACCTGTACCAAATTGTAATGGGCAACATAACTCTTATGATGAGAAGAACCAGGTATCCTAGAGCATTCTTTCCTTTTTTTGTCTTGTGACATCACATCCTGTTTTTGGTTCATTTAGATGTCTTTGGTCCGTGTTGCATTCATAATTCAATCGAACCACACCATCGTTTGGAAGCAGACCCCCTGAAAAAAAATGGGTCTCAGTCCACTTGTTTGGCGTGCAACAGGGTTCAGATGGCAGCATTCACACTTATTCAAATGAACCACACTAACAGAGTAATCGCTTCATTTTAATTGAACCAAACCTGCCAAATGTGAATACACTCTAAGACTAATCAAAATATGTCAAATAACTATAAAACAAATATTTAGGTATAGGAAAAGTTATATGGAAGAGTCACTCATATGATGGATACTTTTATGCACATCTCACGTTTTTAATAGCAAAAATGCTCTCTGTTTGATCCTCCCCTTATGAGCGTCACTCAGGCGTCAAAAAAATTGTCAAATTGAACAGAAGCGCTTGTCCTCACGTGAACGAAAAAAGACAACGGTGCAGCGTTTAAAGATCATTTTTGATGCCTGACATCACAGAATTTAGCGGTATTTTGGTGCGAATGTGTAAATGCTTTCTTACTGGTAAAAAGCCAGAACACTGTTGCTTGTGTGAATAGCATACTTGTGTACTTACCGGTCAAGTCATTCTGGTAATTTTTCGGTAATTTACCAGGATTGCTCTGTGAAAGGGGCTATTGACATGGTATCTTTTAATCTATCAACAGCCCTGATTTAACTGCATCAGTCAGCCAAAAAAGTGTATTTGTAGCCGATGGTATTGATTCACACACATTCTAAAGTCTTTGAATTAAGGCATGAAAAGTAGCCGATTGCAGTACGAAACATAATTCTTGTTCAGTTTAGATGCATTTTGGGAGTTTTTATTCCGAGATCTATTCATGAGAACTGATCAGATCACTCGCACCAGTGCACCTAAATATTTTTTCACAGTCGCACGCAGTTATTTTCAGGAGCAAATGCAAGTAAAATGGGCGCACTGTAGAGCCCTGCGATATCTGACAGAAACACATTAAAAAGTAAGCAATCAAAAGAGAAGGTTGTGGGGGGAAAAAAAAAAAAACAGACAGCCCCAACTTCTTCCATAAAGAACTTGAGAAAGCAATGACAGCAGACTCATTACTTTGCAAGGCTGTTTTAGACGACATGATAGTTCATAATTAGCCCAATCCCAACACTCAGCTCATTAGTGAGATCTGATATTGTCATAGTTTCGTTTGACTTGACTGCTGAAGTGACGAGCCGTGCAGCACCGACACGCACCAACACCCATCGACCAATTACCGTCTGACAATTAGAGAGGGAGAAACCAGAGATAGACTGAAAGAGCATCAAAGAGACTGGCTAATGGTGGCCAGTGAAACTCAAGAAAAGACCCCATTACTGCCTTTGAAAGATCTGCACAGGATGAAATGAGACCCACATTAGAGACCTTGTCAAATAATGACATTTTTAAGCACAAAAACAGACATGAACCCACATAGACTGCTGTATGAGAGAGAGAGGATGTGTCAATCTATCGCTTGAGGGATAGATCCCATGCTCTGGAGTAAAGCTGTCGCTCACAAGTGAAGGTTCAATAGAGGCTGTCCATCTCAATTCTTACTGAAGATGTCAAATTTTACAAATCATGCAGTGACAGCAAGGCTCAAATCTATCAATTATTTAAAGGCACAATATGTAATCTTCGCCACTAGAGGTCACTTGTTCAAAACAAATATGTAGCTTGATGACGTCTTGATTTTGCGAAATCATAGGAGGTGTGAGACACGTTGCACACTGCAGTAAGCTAGATCGATATTAGGGATGGTAAAACATGGTACTTGCAGTAAATCAAGAAAACGAGATTTTAATTTCAATAATTTAACCCTTTCAAGCGTGAGTTTAAAATATTCTAGCTGATCTTAATTTGCCCTGCAGTTCGCAGAGTCCTACAGCAGGTGAATTCATCAGTTTCTCCCGAAATACATGCAAGTAAGTGGCTGGTGAACTGGAAGAATAATAGAGTAAACTTTATAGTTACTTAGGCCCATTATGTGTGTCTGATATGAATAAATGTCGGCAAATTATATTTGAATGGATTGTTATTACTGCTTCCACTGATGTCTGACATCAGTGTGTATTTTATAAACTCTAAATGTATTGTTTTACTGGTGCTTATGCGTATTTAAATGTCAGAAACCTTAAAAAAAAAAAAAAAAAAAAAAAAAACATTGTGTGATTGAAAACACTGCATAGCTGTGATATATGACAAGCGCTGAGCGCCTCCTTCTCGCAGCCAAATCGCGAAAGCACAGTTTGAAGTTATGTGACATCGCTAAACGTTCTAAATCCCATATGTGGGACCGTACTCTCAGGGGCACAGAAATAAAAATCCCATATGTGGGACCGTACCGTTCAAAGGTTTAATTTCAATTAATTTCAATAAGACTTACTGAGTTGAGCTATATAACAATGATAAGTTTTCTGTCGATGAATGTATCCAAACAGTTGTTCACCTGTCTAACAAAAACAAACAAACAAACAAACAAACAATCTATTAAAGTGTCTTTGGTGTTTCCATGATTTCTACAAAATCATGGAAACATAACATTGTTCAAGTGGTTTTTTGGATATTTTAATCCAAAAATCTTATATATTGTGCCTTTAATCTAAAACTGCTTCAGCTCATACCTATAGTCAGCTAAGAGATAACCTTGGGACTGTAGTGTAAAAGTTTCAGACTTGCCTCCTAATAATTTTTTTTGAATCAAGTGTGATGAGTCAAAACTCATGACCCAAAGTCAATGGTCCATATCTTTTAGTGCATGTGTGTGTATTTACCTGCTATTGAGTGTGTAGTTCTGCTGTTTCAGGCTCAGTTCTCGCTGTTGAATCTGTATCACCTCCCTGGATAAATCCTCCGGTTTCCTACAACAACAAAAAATTAAAGAGTGAAATAAGAGATACGGGCATCAAAAAAAAAAAAAAAAAAAAAAAAAAATTACTAGTACAATGAAAGATGAACAGAGAGAATTTGCTTTTGCAGTGCAGAAAATCGTGTCTTCTTGACATGTACACAACACGAACCAGCTACGAGGGCGGGTCAAAGTAGACATTGTTCGCAAGTAGCCAATGAAGACCAAAGGCGGGCATTATGTAAATGTGTTACTTTGTTACGCATGTATGTTACAGAAGTAAGACTGGAATTATTGATGACTCATTTCAACAGTTCAGAATAAATTATTTTGGGAGACAATAACTTTATTTGTCGTGCACTTTGATCTTTAAAACTCTGCAGACCTTTTGCATTCAAAAGGGGGGCGGTTGGGGGATTACTCATGTTTTAACTTTCTTTATTTATAAAAAAAATACTACAATAGAATTACAGAATCAATAATTTTCTAATGTATAAATCTAATTATTTTACAGATTTATTTCTAATCAAGTCCAAATGATTTTTTGCATGTTGATATTTTCCTATTAATCATTTAATGTAAAAATAAATGTAACTTTTATTGCAACAATTGTTATGTATGTTATTTACTTTCATTTTAAATATTATTATTATATTAATTTAATAATGTGATATTTGTTCTATCCAATATGTGTACTCTAAGATATTGGCATCGGCTATCAAAGGTTCACACGCATGCGTCGTGCTGCTCACGTGAACAGTGTCAGCCAATACTGAGTCAGCGTTCTGGTGTATAACCTGGAAGCGCTGAATGTAAACAGCATGGGGAGAATGACAGAGGAGATGTTGAGATGAATTTGTTGAGATTAATTTGTTGAATAAAGTCGTTACTTTTTGTTTTTGCGCACAAAAAGTATTCTCCCCTCTTCATTACATTAAAGTTGAACCACTGTAGTCACGTTGACTATTTTATCGACGTCTTTACTACTTTTCTGGACCTTGAATGACGGTAATTACTTTGCTTTCTATGGGGTATAAAAACCTCTTTCATCAAAAAGATCTTAATTTGTGTACCGAACATTAACAAAGGTCTTACGGGTTTGGAACAACATGAGGGTGAGTAATTAATGACAGCAATTTAATTTTTGGGTGAACTAACCCTTTAAAACTGCTTAAGTTTTATGCAAGGTTAATTATGTTCAGCAATACACATCTAATAGTTTTCAACAACAATCTCTCTTTTTTTCTGTCCTAATGGATCACCAATGTATACCTTATTATAGTTTTTTTTTTTGATTATGTAAAGTTTTATTTACTTTGTTTCCAGCTGTTTTATTTAATTTGAACTCAATTTGAACTCATTAACTTGCATTTATATTATAATCTCAAGGCCATGACAAAAATTAAATGCAATCTTCACTTAAAAGATTGTATATAAATTCTGCAAATCCCATACTGTTATGCAGGACTCTATTGTTTGTTACTCTCCCAAGCATTCTCACAAAAGCAAGTTGACATAATTAAGCAAATTTGGTTTATAAATGCTACGTTATGCTTGCTGGAAGTACTGGTTCATGCTTAAAATGATCATACAGCATGTTAAATTACATTTGCTGCCTTTGATTTGCATAATTAACAGAGCTGTCAACATCAAACAAAAAGTTCATGAACTTAATCACACCCACAGACAGAAAGGCTTTGAATGCATTTGCTTTTGACAATTTTTCTTTAAATTTCTATGATGAAAGTGCTATCTTATGGTTGACACCTTTGTTCTGTATTCAAGATGAAAGCTAATTCTGAAGACAATTGGTTCGCCACAGAGGGAACATAAAGGAAAGGAATCATAAGACAGAGTATGAGAATGAATTCCTTTTTCCCTCATTTTTCAAGAAGTTATCTCCCGTTTCCTTCACAGCGAGACGAAATGAGTCAACGGTACAAAAAAGGAAAGACCCAACCGCTGCACTTTTCTTTGCTGAGACAAAACATTGAGAAGATATGACACCGGTTTCTTTTATTTGGAGAATCCCCGCGAGAGTTACATTGCTCACCCAGGTAAAACATGAGCGAGCAGAGTGAAACTACTGCCTGACACATTTATACTGCCGGTGAATGTGGTGGTTCATAGGCCTGGGGAGAAGAGAGAGCGAAATGAGAAATGTTCAATGATCAATCAGAATCCAAAATCAGATTTCTGCTCCACCAAAGCAAGACGGGCACTTTATGCTCATTCGCCATGCCATTATTCTCTCAAAGCAACGGAAAAGCATAGAGAAGAGTTTGATTACATACAGTGTTTTACCAAGGCGAATGTGAGCATAATCAGTTGAATCCTGCATTCACCCAAGGCCATATCACACTTCAAAGACAGGAAATGCATACAAACAGGAACAAAGACCTTCGCTGAGAAAAACGGACGTCACAGTGAACAGGGAGGGGAAAAATTATCTGAGGAGAAAGAACCTATTTGGGAATTAAAAGGCACCTATAATGCCCCTTTTACGAGATGTAATTTAAGTCTCTGGTGTCCCCAGAATGTGTCTGTGAAGTTTCAGCTCAAAATACCCCACAGATCATTTATTATAGCTTGTGAAATTTGCCACATTGGGTTGTGAGCAAAAACACGCTGTTTAAATGCAAATGAGCCGTTACTCCCGGCCCCCTTTCCAAAAGAGGGCGGAGCTTTAACAGCTCATGCTTCGGTTGCTCAACAACAACAAAGCTGGAGAATCTCACGCAGCCAAAATGACGATTGTCAGTAACGGTGTTCAGCCTTACATTGTTCAAACCGGAGTTGGACACTGATGGAGAGACTCAGGAAGAAGAATGCAACTGGACATTTCTGAATGGTTATGCTGGGTACACACTAAAAGATTTTTGAAAACTTATAAGATTTTCAAAATGTGAGAGACCACAAACAAGAGGACAAAAAAATCCTAGATTTAACCGTTTTGCTTCTATAGTGTGTGGTGTGCTATGATGTGACAAACACAGCACAGCACACACAAACAGATTTTCAACCAGAGTCCCGACTGTGAACACGGGAAATCTCGCAAAATCTCTCGAGACTTCAGAATAAACATGACGGACGATAGGCAGGAAGAAATTGCGTTGATAATGTTTGGAATGATTCTGGTATGTTTTACAGGACACTTTGTATAAACACTTGTGCTGTTGCCACAAATCGACAAGCTGATCCTCCATCTCTGCTGTCCAAATCCATTTAACTGTGCGCTGCGCCATGATTGCGTTTGTTATGCTTCTGTCTTCTGTCAGCTCGCTTTCTGATTGGATATCGTTTCGTTTCTCCGGAGCGTGTACGCGTTTGTCCTCGGGGTTCCCCCCACACCTCAGGATTTCTGATTCACGACCTGGGTGCCTCCGATGTTCTTCCGAGCAGATTCAGCCACTCTCAACACACCTCACGCCACAGGAAAATCTGATAAGATAATCTGTAAAACCATCAAGATAATCGGGACATTACCTAGGATTGTCGGGAGGGAAGAAATCGGCCCAAAATCAGCCCGATTATTTTGTAGTGTGTACCCAGCATTAGTGGATAAATTTATGTAGTTGCTATGGAGTTGATTCAACTCATCAACTAACATGTGCCGTCATGTTAATCTTTTGTGCAAATCCAGCGTTGAATTGACCCTCGTTTGTGAAGCAGTCCGGCGTAAAATGACGGCATGGGCAACAACACTCTACTACAACAACTCTTCCTCTTCTCGAAAACAGTCCAACATGGCCTCACCCCCTTTGTTGCATATTTTTGGGGGCAGGGTTTATGTAAATTTTAGGGCTAGTGATGTCACTAACCCAGGAAGAAGCTTGTTGTAGTCCCTACCAGCTACATGTTGTAGACCTTAAACAGCAAATTCTTTAAAACAAAATATCTTCCTTTGCATTGAACTTTGAGTGTTGTAACTTTGCAGATGTTGTTTATGCTCAAACAGCAACATTACACACTAACTACATTTTAAAAAGTGAAATCATAATCAAAGACCGCTTTAAGATTTTGACCAGCTCCATGAAGGATATTGACTCTACAAAACTTTGACCAATTACGTGCCATTTGTAGCTAATAATCATTACAGGGCAATTTCTTGAATGCTCAAAGTGGAAGGTTTATACTCTACCACATTCAAACACACATAGACAATGAAAATAATTTGCAATACACATGCAATGACATTGTGAATATTGCAATGATTTTTGTTTGCTCTTAAATGCCCTAAAGAATAAGGGCAAGTAAATGATGAAAGAATTTTTATTTTCTGGTAAATATTGCCATTTATTGTTATATTTATGCATATAGATGGAAACAATTAAATATTGTTCCACTTGTTCATTTAATGAAAACCATTTCTTGAATATTTAACTACATTTTTTGTATGTTTTACAAATATTAAACAGTTTATATAAAATATAAAAATCTATTGGCTGCAATCTCTGTTTGGTCGAAACGATGGTTCCTCTGATAGTCCTAGTTAAAGTCCCTCTGTGGTGAAAATCAACTTTTTAATGTTGTTTATATGTCTATGTGGTGTTTTTAACATGCTTTAAGACAAACCATGTGCAAATTCATAAGTCAATTCTGATACATCAACTTGTAGACGACCCTGTATAATTTACTCTTCCACCAAAGATATATGGGTGAATTAAACCAGTATTTCCACTTGCCATTGTGCAGCATTTACAACAGTAAAGTTGACCGAGTGGATCTCTGAGCTGGTGTGAGTGAGTGGAGGCGGGGCTAATTTTCATATTCATAGATCTGGAGTATAATAAATGAAGGAAGGGTGCAGAGTTACATTTAAGCTATTTTAAGGCATGAAGAATTTTTTTTTTTTTTTTCCACTGGAAAATATGTTTAAATATGTCATTTTGGTGATGTTTGGTGATTCTGAGTTTTAAGGGATACAATTATTGACTACGGGGGACTTTAAAAAGAACTTGTGGGAAGAAATTTTGCTCAAAGCTCTTCCACTCCAATCCATACAATGTGAGAATGATCACAGTTCTGCTGTTGAAAATTACAGCACTTACACAACATTACAAGCATCTGTTTTAGAGTTTAGATGTGACAGATGAAGAACTGAGCTGTCATAACTGCAGTATATTTAAAAGAACAGTTCACCCAAAAAGGGAAAATTTCTAGTCGGGACACTCAAATGAAACTATGAATGACTAACTTGTAGTTGTCCTAGCATATTAAGCTTGGATAGAAGGAAGTGTTTCAGCGATAGGCTTCAGTTCTGTAGTGTGCGTTTGGCTCAAGATTTCATACTGTGACTGTCATTCTAATGTCATCATTCTATAACCTATATTGAACTAGTTTCCAATTCTCTATAAATAAAATATAAATACTGTAGGAATGCATATCATCACTGAAACATGCTGCTCACATTCTGTCATTTTGTTGTGGTAAAAGTGTATACCACAAAAAAAATGGAAAGTGGAGAAATCCTAAGTTTAGCCAAATTATATTTATATTAATAACTTTATTTTGATAGAGTTTG
Source organism: Hypophthalmichthys nobilis (assembly GCA_037950665.1). Classification (NCBI taxonomy): domain Eukaryota; kingdom Metazoa; phylum Chordata; class Actinopteri; order Cypriniformes; family Xenocyprididae; genus Hypophthalmichthys; species Hypophthalmichthys nobilis. Next base: position 7,807,834 of record CM075480.1, read on the forward strand.
AATTAAGAATAACTTTTTTATTATTTATAATATGGAGCTAGCCCTCAATTTCAATCATTTGGTCTTAATATGGCCATTTTTCACCCTTCCTCTGACCCTATCTCACCAAAAATAACACTTCTGTTATCATTTAGCAAACCTCGTCCTTCTATGGAAAACAAAATAAGAAATTAATAATTAAATGTGATCAGCCTGATCACTGTATTATAACATGAAAATCTTTACGTCAAGTCTTCTGAAGTCATACGATAGCTTTGTGTGAAAAACAAATCAATTTAGTTTGTTATTCTTCCCCTCACTGATGATTCAGTTGAACTTGAAAACCAGATAATGAAAGATGATTATTTCAGATCAGACCAACTGATTTATATTTTTAAAAAAAATGTTTATACCTGGTCACTTCATGTATTTTCTCTGATTGGATAGCTATCCATTCTAGAAAAGACCAGCTGTAAATGCCCTACAAAACACTTTCAAGACGGATTTAAATCTGATCACTCAAACCACTTCAGGATGTGATTTGAGATGCATTCCAGACAAAACTGGACAAGTGTAAATGCATCTGGTTGTTGAAACCACAGATGTAAATTTTACTCCTCCCAAAAAAATAAACACGTGGTGGGAGCATGTTATAGGCTACTGGCTCAGGTAGATATAGTGCCAGATATGACAGTGCTACTGCAAAATGCATTGCGGCATATGACCCGCCGCACATGAGCAGCCTACTCAGCTAGCCAACGTACAAACGGTCACAAACGAAACTGAAAGTTTGGTGTCGCATCCTAAAGCTCAACACACAGTCATCTTCATTAAAAGTAGTGACTCTAAATGATCTTGCCAATGCTGATGCCACTCTCTTTCTTATTGCAGTCTTTACTGATGATAAATAATGATAAATAAAATGAAGCTCATATCGGTTGCTTTCGTTGATGTGAACTCCATTGAATTTGCATATGGCTCAGGAATTTAAGATCATATTTAAATTCCTTTTGCGGTGTAAATGCAACAATTTTAACTAAGTGGATAGCTATCGGATTAAAAATGCATGAAGGTGACCAGGTGTAAACAAGCCCAAAATTTGTTCTGTTCCTCACACGAAGCTATCGTATGTTTTTTTTTGCATCTTTTTTGAAGCTTTTTGAAGCTCTGGTCCATTCATAATGATCGCAGGAAAAAAAGTGACTAGTACATTATTCAAAATATCATCTTTTGTGTTCCAGAGAAGAAAAATTCATATGGGTTTGGAACTATTCACCTGTCCAATTTCTAATCAGCAGATGTTTAGATACTCATTAATAATACAATTAAACATTGGAAACGGATTAAACAGATAAGATCAGTCACTTGCTCTGATGTCTGATGTTTCAGGACAGTGATTGACTAATAAGAGGCTCAATATTTGTCATTGTGAGATTTACTTCAAGACCACTGTGTGTGTGCTCCACCAAATCCCCATAAGCCATTAAACAGACAATGTTTACATCTTTCCACATGACTGACAAAGCACATCTGCACCTCACACGATCAATAGAACAGACGCATATGCAAACACACAAACTACTCCACACATCAGCCACTGTTTCAGCATATACAACAAGCTGACCTTGAAAGCACTGCAGAAACAGAGAGCATGTAGAATTTACAACCAATAACACTGACTGACCTAATACAAGTTAATAGACCTACACAGGTGCAGACAGGAAGAGAGAAACAGCCTGTTTCTTAAGATCTGAGCGCCCTCTGGTGGCTTTGTAATCACCACATCACCCAAAACAATTGCTTTAGGTTTCATAAAATTCAAATGTGCTTACTACAATAACTATACCCTCAAATATGGCTTCATACACAGAGTGTCAGCTATCTATCAGGCTTTTAATGTAATATTTCCACAAAAATCTATTTTTAAAAAATATCAGAAAATACCCACCTAATATCAGGCTTTTAAATCAATATTTCCACAAAAATCTATTTTTTTTTTTATATTAGAAAATACTCACCTAATATTAAGTCCTGTAGCCTGGCCGATGTTTTCCCAAGCCTGCAGCTCACGCTCCAGTTTCTAGAAGAAAGAGAGAGAAAAAAAAATAAATAAATAATAATAATATCACATCCAGACACAATGATGTCGTGTTGTCAAAAGTACGGATACTTCGGTACCAAGTCGGTACTGAAATTTTGAAAATGTGATGATACCCGCATTTCTGTAGTACCGGTAGTACCGAGAATCCGGGTATATTCGGTATCCACTGATAGAGCTGTGCCAGTATTTACTTGAATATGACACGAGTGAAGCACAAAGCTTTGTTTACAAAAGAAATAATAGGTTAGCAATTAAATGTGACATCGCAGCCATGGAAACATTTTGGTTCATGCCGAATGAGAGAGGTACGTGTGTGAGTTCATACATTTAAGCTTTGTATTCTGTTTTGCGAATCGCAATCTGGTCACCCGATTAGCAGAGAATTTAACAATATTCCATTAGTTATTCCACTGAACATGAAATCTCTGTTTCTTTTCCCAAATCTTCACTCACGCAGGGGATTATAAACGTTTCTTTCTTTCGTTCGCATTTAGGCCTATTATAGGCTATTCGCATTCTTTACTGTGGTAAAGTAGAAAAAACACCGTAGGACAGAAACCTTTTTGCTTGCACATCAAGTTCTATTTAACACAGTTTGTGCTTGTTATTAGACTTTATAAGGCGCATCAAGTTTATTTGTATATAGCGCGTTTCACACACGCTGGTGATTTTTACTTTCTCTGGCAGCGCTAAATCAAACATAGCCTGAATGTCTGAAGATAAAACTCGCTCTTCAGACCTTTCACAACAAGTGTCAGTTGCTTGTAACATCAGGAGATAACATGAAGATATTTTTAAAGAGAAATAGTCTCTTTCCTGCTCGTGTCCCACATCCCTCTCAAAGCGCAGAGCAGTAGGATATATGACGCATCTTTGTGTGGGAATAAAAAACGAATTTTTTTTTTTTTTTAAATACTATTTAACTTTCTTATTATTTAGGTTACCATTGTTTACCGATATTTATTTCATCGTTTTACAGGCTAGTGTGTTGTTTCACTGACGGAATAGCTAAAATAAACCAGCATAGGACCAGCACTTGACCAGCATAAACCAGCTCAAACCAGCATACCAGCTTCAAAACTTACCTTAACCAGCATATGCTGGTTTTTTCAACAGTACAAAATTGATGTTTGAGCATTTATTTATTTTTTTATATATTTCAAAATTTATTTCATTGAGGTAGCCTATATATACACACACAAACATACACACGCTCCAAATCATATTTAATATGTTTTTAAAATAGGCTATATAAAATAGCAAAAAAAGTTCCATCAGATTTTGCTGTGGTACCGAAATTGGTACCGAGAACCGTAAAATTTTCATGGTATTGGTACCGACTACAGGAATTTTGGTACCATGACAACACTACAATGATGGATTAAAATCAAAAGCCATTAAAAGCCAAACCAAACACTACTATTATGTACAAATACAGTACATTATATTTTGAATAACAGAACAGCACATACTTTCTTCAAATTCTGAAATGAAAAGGGGTCAATAAATCATACTTGTCCTAAAATAGACTTGTTTGTTTTATGAAAATGTCTTTTCTTATTTTTTTTTTTTTTTTGATTTTGGGGTGAAATATCATGCACAATAGAATTTAAATTAGAAAGTCAATCATGCATAGTAGAGCTGCACGAATAATCGTTAAAAGATCGCAATCTCGATTCAAACATCCAAACACACACCTAATCCTATATGACAACGATTCGCCTGTGTCTATTAAACCTTTGACAAAATCACTCCAGAACATTCAGATCTGCGTTGGCGCTGCCGCTGACCCAGAGAAAGCAGCTATCATGTATAGGTGTGAAACAGCATTAAAAACAGTCTTTTAAACGAGACAGTATCATTATTTCTGTTACAAATACTGAAATTATCACTGGGATAAAAGTTTATAGTTTGGATATAAACACTGATGTCCACAGCAGCAATCAAAATAGACTATCACTCTACCTTTTGAAAGTAACGATAACAAAAAACAATTGTTTCAATTAAATTGTTATGCCAGTAGGTGGTGAAAAGTGACTGTTAAAAATGTATTTGCCATTGAATCATTCATTCAAGAGATTCATTCAAAAATGTGTCTTTATGGGTGCCATTAAATAATTAATCCAAACCAATTTTTTTTTTTTAAATAATTCAAATTAAACACTTTTTTGAATAAACTGCAGCAATTAACACTTCGTCAGACCCTCTAGTAAATTACATGTTATTTTGTCTAGTTGTCTGTTCAGAATCGTGATCTCTATTTGAAACAAAAAATTGATCCAGAATTGTGCAGCTCTATAGCATAGCATCTGCAGAGCAAAAACTTATACTGAATTCTTCTTCATTCAAGAGCAATTTTAGGCCACGATCACGCATAAAACTCCGGATACAATACAATATTTTCAGAGGAAAATTATACTAAATGCTCAATGACCTCTGCGTGTGTGTTTACCTCTTTCTCCAACTCCACTTTGAGTTTCTCCTCCATCACTCTCTCAACTCTCTCCAACTTCCTCCTCAACCCCTCAGTCTCTTCTTTCAGAATACTACTGTTCTCCTTTGTCTCTCTGAAAAGGAAATTGATAGATGATTGAAATTATGTTTATAGTTTAAATAATGATTTAGGTATGAATCATCACAGAAGAAGTTTGGTGATGACAATGTTGACACCTTAAGAAAGAGTTTTCCTCCCGCAGACGTTTCATTTCCCGCTCCAGTTCAGGCAGCCTGGTCACTTCAGATTTCATGTTCTTCACAATCACAGCGTCTTGCTCTTGAAGAGCCAAACGCCTCTCCAACTCCTGTAGATGGACAGCACCAATAAGAGGGACCAGGTTACAAATAAAAGGCAATTTCATGATGCAAAATACAAGTGTTTTTTTGTTTTTTTTACTACTGACTTGGTACCGAAGTAGCTACTTCTGACATGTCTTAGTGCTCCAAACTTCATAGAAATTGAAACTTTCGACAAACAGAATTACCTTCATCTTGAGTTCACTCTCTGTGCTGGTGGAATGAGATGACTGGAGATTTTGGTACCTCTGACTGATGTCCTGGAACTTCCTATTAGCATCAGATGCAAAAACAATATAGTACATTTGTATATGTATTTAAGAGAGAATGTAAGTGAAAACATTAGGGGCTTTTGCATCGGGTAATTATAGGAACTAGCCACCAGGGCGAACCCCAAGGACTAAATTTTCCCCTAGGGCCATTTTCCTGGTTGCATTCACACTGCCAGTAGGAACTCAGAAGTGATGTAAGCCGGCCAACAGTGTTGTCATTTAAACGCAGCATTCAACAAAATCAACATCATTGTAGCGTAAAAGTTAAGAAGTGCCTGGACTTTGCCTTCGCTATCTATGTTGTTTTCGTGGAGTAAATATATGTACCTTTGTGTTTACAATTTTTTTTAAAAATGGCGGGTACCATGTTTCATGACATGAGTTCGGCCAAACAACGTACACTTACGTTACTGGTAGTTCCTATTGTGCTGGGTTAGACCCTACTCTGAAGTATGAGCTAATTAAGTCCCCTCAAAAGGCATTCCTCTATCCAAAAATCATTTCCAATTCCTGCTGAGCGAACACACGAACGGCTACTTCCACCAGTATTTATTGAACTATGAAAACGTTCCTCCGGTACGAAAGCTCCTAGTGTGTGTTTGTGTTGTATGCGAGTTCATACTTGCGCTGCACATCCAGTTGTTCCTGCAGGGCCTGGATCTCCAGATTTTGGGTGGAGAATTTGGACTCCTGAATCTGGATCTGTTGACTGAGCCTTCGTGTTTCGTCTTTCAACTCACTGATCGTCTACAATGAACAAAATACTTTAAACACCTCATGTAATCCAAACTGGATTAACAAAAGTGGGTTTAAACAATATCAGATTTGTTAAGACCAATAGTCATTACACTGTTTTATTTTTGTGTATGCACACCACCACTCAAAGGGGATTTTTTTAATTAATACTTTTATTCATCAAGGATGCATTAAATCGATCAAACGTGACAAAAGACTTCTATTTCTATTCTATTTTTTTTAACTTTCTATCCAAAGAATTCTGAAAAATATGCATCATGGTTTCCACAAAAATATTAAGCAGCAAAACCGTTTTCAACATTAGTAATAATAAAAAATGTTCTTTTGAGCAGCAAATCAGAATGATTTCTGAAGGATCATGTGACAATGGAAACTAAAGGAATGGCTGCTGAAAATTCAGTGCATCTGCTGCATGAATTGGTAAAAATGTTATTCTGTATTATCCCCATCAAATAAATAAATAAATAACTATGAGTCTTATTAAAACATGTTCATATTCGCAGAGGTGCGTGCCTGTTTTTTTGTCCAATAAAATGATCACAAGAATTGGAACCGACTAGCACTTGCAAGTAACAAACCGGCTACTGAAAAACAATTTCAACCTTTGATATTTCACTCTAGTCTCATGTTCCATGTTAAGAAATAATAATGCAATAATTCATTATCATGCAATCAATTTTATGGGAGCATTTTTTTCCTCTCTGAAAGATACATGAAAACACACCTGGTCCGCCTCTGCAAGTTTGCTGTCCTTTTCATTTGCTTTCTTGTGGAGTTCCTCAAGGTCACGCTTTAAAGCCTTGTTGTTTTCAATTTGTTCATTAAGAGCTTGATTTGCTTTCCCTTCTCTTTCTTCCAGACGTCTGATCTTCATCAGTAACTCTCTGTTACGGTCAATTTCCCTCTGTAAATGTAATCGGACAGACGCATACACACACAAACACGGGTCAAATTAGGTTTTTCCACAGCAGACACTGGCCAGTCTAGCCTTGAATGAACCAAATCACATCCTAATGGGTTTTTGTCTGCAGTGTATTTTAAACCTTGTTTTAGGCTGCGTTTTTTTTCATATTGCAGGAATATATTTAGAATAAGGCCTGAGAGAACAGTAAAAGAAAATACTCCAATAGAACGCATTATTTTCAGCACTATCTCATCTATCACTCACCTGTAAGTCTCTGGAGCTGCTGCTTGCCTCTTTCTCTAGCTCTATACGGGCCCGTTTGTGACTGAGCTCCATCTGTTGTTTCTCTTGAGTGAGCTGCAGCAGGCTGGTGTGGGAACGAACACGCTCAGCAGCTTCCTCCAACTACCGTGCACAACAACAAATTCAGTAATCTGCTCTACACATACTATATAAGAGATTAAAAGACATATCACATTTATAAGATCACTGACGTGACATTTAGATATATCCATAAAAATAAGGACCAAAATATGAAAGGAGTCTGTGACTTGCCTCCACTCGTTTAGTATAGAGCTTCTGAAGGTCACTTCTTCCATAGGCTGGCTCTGTCTCCAGCAAAGAGCGATCTGGACATGATATCAAACTCTTGAAAGATTTTAGCGTTGAGAAGATTGTGGTGTCATCCTCTATATCGTCCATACTGACAAAGTCTTGACAGCCTCCTTCGCAGTGTTAGAAAAAAATATAATTGTATGAAAGTGTAAAAAAAAAAAAACATTCATAAACCTAACCCATATCCTCAAGAAACCCACTATTCAAATCAAAAAATGAAACGATACCAATACATGTAAAATAATGGCCAGTTCTATGGTTATTTCAGTTTAAATTAGTAAGGAGGTATTCTGTACCCCTTTAGGATGCTATAAACATTTGGGCAGTTGATTATTTAAATACTGAAAAATATAAGTACACCTGAAGGTTTATGGTGAAGAATAAGGTATATTTTCATTATCAATAACCAACTTTCATAATGTCCAAAATAATGTCTCGTTTATTTATTTATTTATTTTATTTTAAATTAAAATGGGCTGATGTTTTAAAATATAACACTTGCTCACTTGACACACAATTACTGAGAGTTGAAACATTTTCCTTGATGTCATAAGATAACAACACAGTACTTTGCTACATACTAAGGTAAAGGTTTACCATATTCATACATCATGACAGGGACAGTGTGAACGTAAAAAGAACTGGGTCCTTTTTCACTTGGTTCACCTCTTGGTCCACTTCAAGTGGTCTGAGCTCGGTTCTTTTAAAGAGGACTCTAGTGTGAAAAGACCTTTAAACTGTATACTATATAGGGTATTTCAAAGAATACTATGGTACTCTCATGGTCCAAAACATGGTATTGCCTTTTCCTAGAGAAAAAAATACTGAAGTACTTAAACTTAAAACTGGTCATAATTAATTAAATCACTAATTAACACTACCTTCAAATATGTATTCATGAGGTGAATACTAAAACATAAGTTAAATGACACGCTTCAATTCAGTTCAAGTTAGCAACCGTTCAGCTAACGTTACCTCAAAATATATATTCGTCAATACAACGATTTTATTCACAGAATAAACCGCAAACCTAATAAACATACAATAACATTCGCGTCTTTCTTTCAAATTAAAATATACGGTTAGCGATGGAAAGCCCGTAACTCACTCTCCACAGCCGTCTCGCTTGGCGCTTGAGTCTTCGGTTTGAACTTGCTGCAATTTTGTTTTCGTTGGTTGAGAAGCAGCTACTTCGTGTGAGGCTCGCTCAACTACACAACAGCGCCATCTGTGTGGCTGGGCGGAATAGATTCTCTCATTCTATATGCCAGTCTTAAATCGGAATTCGAATTAGTTGCAATAACACGCACTAAAAATACCACAATGTACCGCGTACATCCATGCTGGAAAATCCAGCTTAGTCTTCTTGTTTACTGAACTGCTGTATAAAAGCAATAACACAAGCACTAGTGTTGTTGCTCAGATGATTTGCTGTTGGTTCATGAGCACGTGCAGGGTGACTGACGTACAACTCAAGCGCTCCAATACGCTTCCGACAACACGGAAGTTGTGACGTTGCACTGCTGAATGGATGAACCGAAACTCTCATGCTGGCGGGTTGACACTTTACGGATCGAACTCTGATTTATAAAGTTTGCAGATCATACAATGGCCAGTACAACCATGGACCCGACAACACTGTGTCTGTTTGATGTAGACGGTACTTTAACAGCAGCTCGCCAGGTGAGTGACTAAAGCGGAAGGCGTTAGCTAGCGTTGTTATTATTAACTAGTTAATCTTTTCATATCTCATGAGATATGGGTCCGAGTGGTAATGATGTTGGATTTACTACCATTTATTGATTCATTGAAAACTGCCTATAAAATGATAGTGACGAAAGTAAATGGATGAAACTGAATGATGATCTGTGTAAATGTGTTTTTATACAATCAAATAAGTATTGTGAATGCAGTTTTGAGGTGGTAATACAAAATAATGTCATCGTTAATTTTTTCTTGGCACATCCTTTATGACAGACAGTCATAGATGTCTATTAAAGATAATGTTCATTCTCCATGTACTATTTTTAGTCTGCTTGTGGTGGTGAAGATATATTTTACATGTAAACATTGGACGTCATATGTAGTTATTATGAACTAATTTAAATAATCTAAAAAAAAAAAAAAAATCGTTTTAATAATTTAAATCTGTGGTTTCTGTGACTTAAAGGCCCTCCATTGTCCACAACAATATTCAAAGGCCACATGACTTTTCCAGTTTTTCTTGATATTCTGGATAAGAATAAAGGATTTAAAAATGTCTCACAATTTCTACCTGATAAAATATTTTAGAGCTTGGCATAACTAAACAAAATGTATAAACATGTGATAAGATCATTTAAATTGGACTACCTAATATATCCAGGTTTTCCAGGAGTCCTGTTTTGTTTTTGTTTTGTTTTTTTCGTTTTTTTTTTCTCGAAGAAGGAAAAAAATGTTTTTGAGGAAGTGAATTAAAATTACAAATGTCATACTTTTATATACAAAAAAAGTCACCTTGAGGCATATTTGGAAGTTTGCTGATGCCCCTGATTTAAATGGCTTATGAAATGAAAGACTGTAAATTTTACATGCATTTCAGCCTCAAAGAATAACTGTTTCTGTTTTAAAAATGTATGCGGAAATTCGATTGTTGTTACACTATATTGAGTAAGTTGAGAAAATGGGTACCTGCTGTGTTTATTGACACTGACTCAAGAATAGTTCAGCTTTACCTTGTATTTCATATGTCCAAAAAATATTAAAGTAACGAAAAACATATCCATGATGAAATACATGTATATTAATATATTAATATTAATAATAATACAATTTAATAAAACATTTTTAAAGAATATCACACACGCTTTTGTTTTAATTTAAACAGTAAACTTGCCAAAAATAAAATGAATTATTACATTTTCATTTGATTACATTTAAAAGGTTAACTAATTAATTTGATTACCTCTATTTCTGAGAGTAAATTTGTATTTGACATTACAATGTTTTTATATCCTGACGGTAAAATAAGCCACTATAAACTTGTATAAAGGTCCAGTCATGAAAAGAAAATGTACTGTGATATACTGTGAAACTGCCAGAATTGTAAAAAAAATAAATAAATAAATACCGTGATACCACCCAGCACTTTTAAAATGTATACAAGACTATATAATGGATTTTCAGCTAAATTTGAACATTAAAACCGTTTTTTATAATGATGTGTTTAATGGAATGAATTAGTTACCTCTTTTCCTGTGTATGTTTTTGTCTTTAGAAAGTTACTCCTGACATGCATAGGTTCTTGACTGAACTGAGACAGCGTGTGAGAGTCGGGGTGGTTGGAGGATCCGATTTGGACAAAATCAAAGAGCAGTTGGGTGATGATGGTGTGTATAACAAATAGTTAAAGTACACATGCAAGTATATAAGAAAAAAAATCAGTTCATTTTATAGTGTGCATGTTTCCTTTGGAGTAATTCAAATGTTTCTTGTTTTACAGTGATTGATAGAGTGGATTATGTGTTTGCTGAGAACGGTTTGGTAGCATACAGGTTTGGGCAGCTGTACTCTGTGCAGGTAGTTTTGATTCTCTGTTTACTGCTTAATATGTTCACAAACTTTCTCACATACTGGCCAGAACATTATACAATTTGCCTTTCCATTTCAATATTTTTCATTTCTTTCTTCTTTTTTTTTTTTTTTCCTTTTTTTATCAGAGTATTCAAGCATACCTGGGAGAAGACATTTTACAGGAGTTCATCAATTTCTGCCTCAATTACCTTTCAAAGGTAAAACTACCCAAGAAGAGGTAAGGTGATCATGTCATGACATCTGTAGTGGCAAGGGGGCATATTTTTTTTTACTGTATTACTCTAAAATTAGTCAATATTTATTGTCAATATTAAATTTGTTTTAGGGGAAAAAATATTTTACACCAGTAACTGTATTAAAAGCTATTTAAAACTGTGATCATGTCATTACAGTATATATATATATATATATATATATATATATATATATATATATATATACACACACACACAGTATATATAGAAAGGGAGAGGGTGGTGCATTAAATTAATCACAAGTGACAGTAAAGATATTTGTAATGTCACAAACACAAAGGATCATGTGACACTGAATAATTCTGCTAAAAATTCAGCTTTGCCATCACAGGAATAAATTACATTTTAAATTGGGAAAAAAAAAGAAAAAATAATTGTTTTAAATTGTGATGCTTTTTTTTTTTTTTTGATCAAATAAAAAAACCCAAACTTTTGATACACACACACACACAGAAAAAAAAAACACACCAATTTTCTTTCATGCTACCATAATGTTTATGGTATTTTTACTGTCATTTCAGAGGCACATTTATTGAATTCCGTAATGGAATGCTGAACGTCTCCCCAATTGGTCGAAGCTGTAGCCAACAGGAAAGAATCGAATTCTTCGAACTTGATAAGGTAATTTTTTTAGGCATTCATCGACACATGGCATTGTCTAAAGAAAAGGCATTGGCATTGTCTAAAGAAAGTCTTTTAAAGGTTGATCGACCCCTTTTTTACATTTTTTTTATGCAGAAGGAGAAAATCAGAGAAAAGTTTGTCTCTGTTTTAAAAGAAGAGTTTGCTGGTAAAGGACTAGTTTTCTCCATTGGTAAGTAGCATTGTGTATATGTGGTTGTCTAGCCAATATTATGTTTGTGTAGTATATACATAATGTATTGATATGTATGTTTTCTGCAGGTGGGCAGATCAGCTTTGATGTGTTTCCAGAGGGCTGGGATAAGCGCTACTGTCTGGGAATTGTGGAGAAAGACTCATACCAAAGAATCCATTTCTTTGGAGACAAAACAATGCCTGTGAGTCCAGTATTCCTTCACATATAGTATGCACATCGTAAAGAAGTCCCAAACTTGCTTGAATTAGGCAGGTTTGTGATGGGTTTTTTTTCCCCCCAAACAGGGAGGAAACGATTATGAAATCTTTGCAGACCCCAGGACAATCGGTCATGAGGTCAAGTCCCCCGAGGACACACAACGGATCTGCAAGGAGCTCTTCTTCAGCTGAGACCTTAAGCATGACCTCTGACATCCAGAATGAAGACTACAACATCCAAGAACTGTGAAACTATGAACAGAAGTCTCACTTGACAAGTCCATGCCATTATTGTCTTTGTGATCGTACATCATGACAGGTTCTGGATAAACCTGTACATAAACCTTGTGTATGTGTTTATTTTAAATGTAATCTGATACATTTTTTTTAGGTTTAAAGAACTGATTGGTGCTAGTGTCATGCCTGAACTTCTGTGCCTTAAATCATGTCAATACTGGACAATATATATTACAAACTTACAATTGTTAAACACTCTGGTCCAAATGAAAACACAGATATCACTCAATAAGTCAAGAAGTACAGGTGGGTTTCATAAAATGTTACATGTTGTGTTAAGGATTAATGTTTTGTTGTTGTTGTTGTTGTTTTTAATCAGAAGCAAATGTCATTAATGAAGACAGGTGTTGGCTTGACTAACTAAAATTAGGGGTGAAGGTGCAACAATTTAGGACATCAGGTCAAAGGGACTAAAGGCTCTATTAATTTTTTCTCAAATTAAACTGATTTAACTGCCTGACTTCTGAAGTGAAATAAGTGAATGCAACAGTGTAGCTTAACTGTTCAAAGTGGCTTAAAGGGTTATTCACCCAAAAATGAATTTTCTGTCATTAATTACTCACCCTCATGTCGTTCCACACCCGTAAGACCATTGTTCATATTTTCTAGTAATCTTTCATAACTTTCATAACTCATACTTTATTCCTGAAGTGAAAGCACTTCAAAAATAAATCTGTTGAGTGTCTTCTTTAAAATGAGACCAACCTTATGTCTATATTCCAAAGCATTCTTGAATTACAAACTTTTTAGGTTTGGAAAGTGCATTTTCATGTCTATTCTCAAAAAGGGAGGTGACAGTTAAGGGGTTAATTGTGTGGCAAAAACCCTCTACACATTACTGTATAATAAACATGAAATATATTCCGATTGGTTTGATATGATATTGTTGCATTGTGCTAGTAAAGGATATGAAGTATACTTTACATGTACGAGTTCAAAACCAAACGAAAGGATACTGTACATTGAGCTAAACACAGAAAAAAGGTAAAACATAATAAAGATGTTTTTTTTTTTTATTAGCAACTGAAAAAAATAAAATTTAAATTCTCAACATCTGTAACAACCTACTCACATGCAAATTTTAGTTTGAAAAATAGAAGTATTTACCAAACTGCTTTTTTTTTTTCATTTATGTTACTAATTGCTTTTTGAAACCAAAACAAGAATATTTTCACTTTGGGGAAAATAAAATTCCACTGAGTATAAAAAGTGTTTATTTGCTACTTAAATGGTCCATTAAATAACCACAAATGTCACTTTTCCAAAAATATATTTGATGGTATGACTGCTTTTATAGCTGAAATGACACTTCTCATTTCATTCCATCTCTACAAGCACTTTTTAAAGTCCTTACCGAACCTGAAATAATGACACAATGTATATCCAATTTATGATGCGCAAGACCATACAACCTGGCCAAGCCAACCATATGACTACAAGAGCATTTCAAAGCAAGAGTTTTGAAGATCATCCAATAAAAAACATGACAAAAAACAGTTTGCTCTCATTCAAGAGGAAGCAGTGTAGTCCAAAAGTCTTGGTTTGCTGGTTAACGAATGGGCCGGTACGGAAAGGCCATGGCAGCAGGATGAAAGGCGTGTGGAGAGAGAGAAGGGTGTGCGGCGTGGGCCGTTAACGGGCGATGTGGGGAGAGCACTGGATGTGTGGGGTGCGGTGAGAGTACGGGGTGTGGGCTGTGCGTTGAGGGGAGGGCGGACTGGTGTGGGCTGTGGGGAGAAAGAGGAGAGGGTCGGCCCGGGTGGATGTGTGTGTATATGTTGGGCTGGAAAGGTCCGCTGTGAGGTGGAGGCTGCACCACTGGACCAGACATCACAAGCTGTAACAGACTACAACACAAAATGAACAGTTACTACACACTGCTCACAAATGAACAAACATTTTGTTAGTGATTGAGAGATTTTTTATTTTTTTCTAGATGTTGATATCTAGAGAGAAGAGTGGCTGTAAAGATGTATATCATCAGTATCATTCACCACCAATCAAAAGTCTGGGGTAAATAGGTATTATTGATTGATGCAGAAAAATTAATGCTTTTATTTAGCAAGGAAGCATTAAATTGATCAAAAATACCAAACATGTTTACATTGTTACAAACATTTAAAATAAATATTTAGCAGCACAACTGTTTTCCTGGAATTAAATAAAATACATTATGAAATATTAAACATTTATGATAATATATATAATATATTAAAATATGAATATATTTCATTTGAAAATATATTCTAAAACATTTATTATTAAATAAAATGTGATATATAATAAATATATTAATCTAATAAGTATAACAATATAATAATTATATAAATTATTGTATTAAAATATAAATATACAGTATTTCTTTTTAAAATATATTAAATTGAAAAGTTATTTTGAATTGTGATAATATTCCACAACATTATCGTTTTTACAGTATTTTTCATCAAATAAATCAAGCCTTGGTGAGCATGAAAAACTTCATTCAAAATCATTTTTTTTAAATTTACTTGTGTATGTTGGTTTTAAATAAATTATATATATATATATATATATATATATATATATATTTTTTTTTTTTTATTATTTTATGCAACCATAATATTTATGGTATTTATACTATGCCATTTATTGAATTCCATAATGGAATGCTGAACAACTCTCCATTTGTGATCAGTGACTTACTTGTTGTGAGGAAGTCTGGAGCACAAAGTCCGCAGGTCCTCTGAGAAATAAATGACAATACAGGAAATTACATCACTGAAATGGTGCGCTTATTAGATAAAAACCCAAACAGGCCATTGTGAAGAAAACCTCACTTACCTCTGGCACACAAAAGGGCTCCTGTTGCCATGGCGACCTGAAGAGCTTGTGCCAGCCTATCCAGAGCCAGCTGGATATGATTGGCAACAGAGAGGGATGTGAGCTTCTCACAGAGGCGACTGACTTCCTCTACTAGCGCGGCAACAGACTCCACAGGAAGCACAGCTAGCCGGCCAATCAAATTCTGTTCTGTCAGGTGGACCTGCAGGAGTTAAAATAAAAACACATTATATATTCTAATACTGAGTGGAATCCTCAAAGCCTCACAAAATTGTACTAGTTGAAGAAATACAACACCTGCAGCATGAGAAAGACTTGAAGAACACTGAGGTGCAGTTTAGAGTACAGCTCTTCATGTGCTGTTCCTTTTTCACTTTCTCCATGACCATTGGTCAAAGCCAACTTCCGGCCTCTTTGATAGGCTAATGGAGCTTTCACACACCAGCGGAGCAGACCCAAAAGAGGCGTGATCTCTAGGCAACCTAACGGCAGGCTGGAATTGAGGGGCGTGTTGATGAAGGTGAGGAGCAGCAG
This sequence comes from Hypophthalmichthys nobilis, assembly GCA_037950665.1. Classification (NCBI taxonomy): domain Eukaryota; kingdom Metazoa; phylum Chordata; class Actinopteri; order Cypriniformes; family Xenocyprididae; genus Hypophthalmichthys; species Hypophthalmichthys nobilis. Next base: position 7,823,767 of record CM075480.1, read on the forward strand.
TCTGGGGTCCTCCGTGATCCAACCAACCAGCATCTCCAAGAGCGCAGGGGGCGGAGTCAACTCATCTACAAGCGATAATATCACATATGATATATGGGGGGGTATATATTATTTAAAATATTTAAATTTTGCTTATTTTATATTGTTTTATAGTATTATATTTTAATATTATGATAATATTTTAGATTTTATATTATATTTTTAATATAATATAGAAACAGAAAAAAAAAGTTGTTGTGATAAAAAGGACACCTGAGGAGAAGTCATAGAGTGCGGTGACTGCAGTGATGAGCTGGCAACAGAAGCGAGGACTGGCTGAATAGATGTTCTGCAGGGTAGAGATGGCACATGGCACCAGTGTGCAGTAATCATCCATCAGCACCTGAGCCAAACGCACACACCACGCAGAATGCGTGCGCTAAACAAAAAAAACACACACACATAATAAATGCTTGAAATGTGGTCCATGTCATATTTTACCCAAAATCCAAAAAAAAAGAAACTATCGCCTGGTTTCACAGACAAGCTTATCCTAGACTAAAATGCATGTTTGAGCTGTTTTAACTGAAAGCAATTTCTTAAAATATGTCAGTGCCATTGTTTTGTCTCAAGATGCACACCAGTAATTGTTTTCATGAAAATTAACCCTGTACTGTAATACAATATTATTAAAATATTTTTACTGTAATACTTTTTTATTTAAACGAGTGTATATTAATAACAGTATAACAAATACTACCATGATGTAAAAATACAATTTAAATAATATTTTTAAATTATTGAGAATAGTTTGCATTACGGTAATAAAAATTTAGGGGGTTAGCATGTCCTTGACCAGTGTTGTTATTCTAAACTAAAACTGAAAACAATTAAATATATTATATACTAATTAAAAATGGTTTTCGTTAATTGAAATAAAGGTGAAGTAAAATATGAATATTAGATGAAAAACTTAAACTAGAAATGCTACCTTGGCAATGAACTGAAAAAAAAGTTGAAATTGAAGTACTAAAATTACTAGATTAATTAAAATAAATCTAAACAGAAAAAAAAAATACAAATGACAAAAACACAACAAAATGAAACTGAAAATATAAAAATAAAAGCTAATTCAAAATATCAATAAATACTATAATAATAGTGTACAAATAATTCTAAGCGACCGTTTACAACTAAAAACTTTTTATGCATTTTGGCCATTCATTTACACGACAATGGCGTTTTGGGGGCCTGAAAACGAAAACTTTTGAAAACGGGTTACAAAGTGCACGTTTTTGAAAACACCATTATCGTCTCTGTGTAAACTACAAAAACTTGCACTTCAGTTTTTAGTACATTGTTGACGTGTAAATATAAAATAACAATGTTCCTGACATTTCGTGAAACTCACAATAAGATTTCTGAACAAATTATCCATTCAATTCAGTTAACATGTTCCAGAGAAATCATAAAACATTGAACTCAAGGCACAGTGACACAAAATCCAAGTAAATGCTCTAATTTGACATCACGCACCTGGAGCCAGGTAGCTGCACACTCTAGTATGGGAACCCGACACACAGCTATCGCCATAGAAACTAGCTTTCCAAGCATGGCCATGCGGCTCTCATCAGCCTTGTTGCCTTGGAGACTGAAGAGGGCGGAGAAAATGATCTGTCGGATTGCGTCTTTGCTCTGCTCCTGGAAGTAACTGCACATGATCTCCAGCAGCTGCAGTTCTTGAACGCAGCTCATCCTCTGTGTAAAACACACACGATTCACTTGAATCCTTTTCCAATCAAAGTTCACTTATATGCATCTGACCACCATATTTAGCATGGAATTTACATGGTATTACCATTATACATGTTTTCTCCTAGTCAAAACAGACTTGATGCTTCGGTTCCTCACCTTAGGCTGGATGTTCCTGTCTTTAGGGACGTGAAAGATGAACTCCTCCACCAGCTCCACCGTGCTCTTCTCTAATCCAGGCATGGGGCCCGTGGAGCTCTGCAGAGCGCTGCCCAGTGAGATGTCCAGATGGTACAGAACCTCTTTAGCCGCGCTCAGCGGATCACGCCGCAGCAATGCATGTCGAATATCACTCATCTCTGATGTGGAAGAGAAACTACACCATCAATGCAAATACAAACATCTGCCAAAATGTATAAATGAGAAATATGAAAACACATCAATAAGTCAGTAACATAAGATCAACTAAAATATATAATTGTATTTCTAGACATAAAGCATGGTAATACCATGAATTCTGTACATGCATCATATTAAAGACAAGTCCAAATTAAACGGAAGTTGCGAAAGTTTTATCTTCCCTAATGTGATGTATAATATACAAATTTTTCTTGAACAAGAAAAAAAATGTAGGGCAGGACTTTGTCCATTGATTGGATAGTTGTGGTTTGCTACTGCTGTGATGTCATGTGAGTGACAGGTTGCCCAGCCCTCATGCCAGTAAACACATCATCAGAGAAGAGATGATGCTGAAAGAGGGAGGGGAGGTTATTTTGATAAAAGATTACAAGTCTGTAACCTTTTTAGAAAATTTAGAAAAATAATGATCATTTATGATACTAAATACTACAAAAAAAGGTCAATTTCGATTCAATGGTGACTTTAATACTTTTGGACATGCATTATGGTAATATACCATGGATTTTGGACATTTATCATGTTTTTGGGAAATACCAGAGTATACCATGGTGTGTACAAAAGTATCATCTATACAGGTATCACACCATATTGTTGTAAGGCGTGTCATTACCAATATAGTGAAAAAGAGCGGCTCTGAATCTAATCTATGTGTAGAAAACCTAACTAATTTGATCGTATTACAATAACTCTTATTAAGTTATACATAGATTAATAGGAAACTGTTAATCAGTACACACATAAGTACCAATAAGAGATTATTCTCTATGGCAAAACACACATTGTCCAAAGCGATGCTGTTTACACAGCGAGATTGCTGCAGCGCCGGTTGCTTAAAATATTAAATGTTTTCTTGGTTCAAACCAGATAGATATTCATAAGTGAAATACGCTTACCTGGGTTAATAATTAAACTTGTTACATTAACTTCTCTCAATCAGCAAATGCATATCTCCGATGAAGTTGTTCATCACAAAATAACTACGGAACCCCGTACAGGACATTGTAGACTTAGGTGAGTAAGGAGAAGCGCGGCTGATCAGCGCCACCTGCGCACTGGAGTTATTGAACGTCATGTGTACGGAAAGTATTTGAATCATTTGTTTTCAGAAGACATTTGTTTGGATATTTTGTTATCTAATGCAATGACATTCAGACATTTTTAATTACGATTTAAGAGTCCAAATAACCTTCTATTTGAAGCCATGATATAGCCTACTTATGATATACATTATATACTCAAATGATATTTAGTTACCTCCTCCTGAGGCAGTGTTGTTGTAATATCATAGATCGTTTTTATTCATTTGTATTTCAGTTTTAGTTTTTAGTTTTTTATTAGCCTACATCAAGTTAAACTTAATGAAATCTATATATATATAATAATAACTAGCTAAAATAAAGCTAAAATGTTTCTGGATAAAATATTTTATTTTTTTATTTTTTTCAATAACACATTCTGACCAATTACAGCACCTAAAATAAGCACTTTCCCTAATACATTAAATTTATGTTGAGGGAAAAGGGGTTATACATGTGTTTATGTTATTGTCAAGTTGAAGCTCACTCTTAAAAATAAAGGTTCCGAAGTGTGTTTTCACAGTGATGCCATAGAGGAACCATTTTTGGTTCCCCAAAGAACTTTTCAGTGAAGAATTCTTAAAAGAACCGTTTTTTCTTAGTGTGAAGAGAGTGCGTCCCACATATAGACTTTACTTGGGCGGGCCGCACATGTATATTTAGAGGCACATTTATGCTTTTATTATTTTTATCCTCTTATACATATTGTATCCGCCCAAGATAATGAAACCATTCGCGATCGATTAACTAGATGAAAATCTCCCCTCGCCCTACGTGTTTCGTACCTGCTCGTTATTTGTGCGTCAGAACTGTTTACTCCCGTGACATTCCCACGGTGCGGTGGACATTTCACTAAGAGCGCTGCATGTTTCAAAGTCACAAGGCGGCGCTGTTGCGCGTTCTACAGGCTCGGGCAACTGCGCTTCAGACTGCTTCAAAGTGATCCTCAACCAATGAAAAGCGCAGATTTATGCCAAGCGATTGCTAATGAACTCAAGTTGATGAATTATTACAATGTCTACTTTATGGCCTTTATATAAAATGTTTTAGACGGTTGTAAGAATCTGAAGGATCAGCCCGCAATTGTGTAGACATTTCAAAATAAGAGTCCCGGTGTATTTCGGGCTTGTTTATAATTAAAAGTCACACGCTAAGTTTTTTTTTTTTCCTTCTGGGCATTATTGGTATTTTGGTTACACAATAAATTGTATTTAATTTGATTTCCATTTAATTCATAGTAAAGTATTGTAGTCTCCCCCACAGGAAGAAAAGACTAGAACATTATTTGGCACGTATATTATTCATCATATAAATTTTACTAGTAAAATCTGTGTCCCATTCACTGAGAGAGACACTATATGACAGCAAGGAGAACATAGGAAACGGAGAACCATAAATGCTGTAATTTTGCATAATTTACAATGCATAATAATGCATAATATTAGTATGTAATTAAATGTAATAGTATGCTATGTAATTAAAATTAATTTCAATAAATAAAAATACCGTTAAAAATCACACATTATTTGTTTGTCACATGTAGTAGGCCATTTTTGTGCCGTGGGTAATAGGAGGATTTTTCTCCCGGCTACCACCGCAAGTATATTTCAAACCTGTGGGAAGCACTGGAAGAACATTTTAAAAATCTTAATAACCTTTTGTGGAATGGAAAGGTTCCATGGATGTTAAAGTGTGCCCATTGGATTTTCTACGATTATCAATTTGAATCAATCACCACCGGGAGGCGCTATTTTACACCTGATAATGATAATGTAGTCCAAAGTAGCGCCACCCCATCGCCTCTCTCCTCTCTCTGACGGGACACCAGACTCTCCAGCATCAACACAATCCAGTTCTCTTTAACTTCACATCCAGAGCAGACGAGCAGCAGTCAACATGACCATCAACACACTCAGTCAGGATGGAGTGCAGCGGCAGCAAATGCCCTGTTTGACCAAGGTAAGACCCTAAAACTATATTTTCATTTAGCTTTTCCAGTCATAGATCCTGCTGTAGAACACATACCGTCTTTTGGCTGAAGAGCCAGAGCTGCTGCTGTTGCCTGTAAATCACAGTAGGCTATAGGAACTTTTTCTCACATGACTGAAAATGTGAGAAAGTCCTAAGAGAGAAAACTAAAGTTTGTTTACAGAAAATGTTCTGTTCTTGCATTTGTATAGTTGTGTTTGGATTATCTTAGGATACTTATATAACTGATTTATATAAGAACATTTCCTTAAAAACAAGTAAATAATTAAGATATCCAATTCCTCCTATTTCAGTATATTTATTTAATTTATTATTATTATTATTTGCTGTTTTAGCATTAAATCACCAAAAATAATTTTATGAAATTTTACATAATGATAATATACTATAATAATAAAGTTAATATTTATTTTTAATCACCTTTTAGCTTTTGTGCAATTTCACAAATGCGGTGTGATAAATTTTGTTTTATAAAATTACAAATATTTCCTGTGTATCCACATACAGATGGAGCGCATGATCATATCCATGCAGGACCCTGATATGGGCATCAAGTTGCGCAACCAGCGTCTCCTTATTACGGTCATTCCACACGCCATGACTGGTGAGTCTCTCTCTCTCTCTCTCCATGACTGCATCAAACTTCAAGCTTCACTCTCTCTCTCACTTGATAATCCCAAATGGACATGACTGTTCCGCTTATTTTCCAGCCTGTGACATGTTATGGCACGATTAGAGAGACAACTGAGACACAACTAGCCAAGTTTCTCATTATTATTGTGGAAATAGTGTGCATTTAACAGCAAAGTATCCATGCATATCTCGGAAAGTCTCCGAGTGCGCATGAGCACAGTGAATCAATAGAAGCTTGCGCAGTGAAATTAGACTCCTGTGTGTGCTTTCAGTCTCTGCGCTCATTTATCTTGCTATTAATTAGTCTAACAGTGCGTGTTTTGCCCCTGAACCGGTCTCTCAGAGGACACGGGGCTATGTGTAAATGAACAAATGACTTTCTTTGGCAAATCAAAGAAACATACAAGTCAAAGTCACTTAATCAAAGACGACACTTAATCAAAAGTTCAGCCTGTTTATATAACTGCTTTATATAACAGTTGTTCATTGAAAGACAAAACATAAATGCTCATTCTATCCAAGCTAGTGATGGGAACTTCCTGCTGTCTGAATATGAATATAAATTTTAATGAGGTTGGTGCTGCTTATTGCTTACTGGCCAGTTCTGCAGACAGACAGACAGATAGATAGATGGATAGATAGATAGCTTTCTGTAAAAAGTGTCTTATATAGCTGAAAATCATGATTTCTTTTTGTCTATCAATTCTGTTACTGTCAAACTCTGTTACCAAGGTAAAGTAACAGTGTTGACAGTATGTTAAAGAATTTACAGTCATACACAGAGAAACACACACTCTCTCTCCCTTTCTCTTACACTCACATACATGACTGTCAACACTGTTACTCTACCTTGGTAACAGAGTTTGACGGTAACAGAATTGACACTGAATAAATCGACAACAAGAAATCATGATTTTTAAGACACTTTTTACAGAAAAAATGATATTGTTATGGCCTGTAACATCTTGTGATCCATGACAATGAGTAACAAATTATTGAAATAATTAAAAATATAACCATTTTTAAAAAAGCAGAAAAAATAATTACTTTGGACGCCAAATGTACCTGCAATTATAGAATCACCCATTTGCTTATGTTGACAACAATCTTCTTTTATTTTATACAGGTGCAGACATTGTTGAATGGCTGATTAAGAAGTTTTCTATCTCTGATGAAGGTAGGAGATTATTATAACTTATTTTAATATAATTATATTTAGATTCTTTGTCTTCAGTATATAGCTTTGGACTTAATTGCAACAATGACTATCTATTGTTTATAGTCAAAGGATTAAATATATGAAAATGTGAAAAGCCATTATTTTACTGCGTATTAAGTACAAATATTTAATACATTTAAAATTAAACACATAATACATTTAAATACGTTTAAAAAATAATACATTTAAAAAAAAAAAAAAAAAAAAATGAATGCTCATAAGTTGCCTTGTAGCACCAACATCAATTCAGGCTTACTGTGCATGTCAGAGCCTGTGTGTGTAATAATTTCCATGTTATCTGCTGTGGTATATTTCTTTGAGTTTTCCAATCACCCGTGTGTGTCTCATCCCTCTGGAGACGGCATTATTCTCCATGTTCTGTCCTGAGGGATTTCAAAACATACACACACGCACACACAACCCTTGGGGAGCTAAATTGCTTATTAAAGTAGCTTTGGCACATTAAAGTCAGATTTTATGTAATCTGAGCTGAGTTGTGTGCAAGATTTTTAATAATAAATGCACAAATGTCACACAGTCAGAGAACAGGCTCAGCTCAGAAAGCCCTTATAAACAAGCAGTGCCGCACACAGCTGTGTCTGCAATAAACAAGACTCCAGAGAGTTTGGCAGATCTGTGCACTGCAATGAGGGAACACCTTGTGTAAGCAATGGTTAGATTGAAATGTATAATATCAACCACTATTTTAGTTTACATTTAACCCAGAAAGCATTTGTGGGTTTTGTTTAAATGGGACATATCATAAAAATCTGACTTTTTCCATGTTTAAGGGCTATAATCGGGTCCCCGGTTCATCTACCAACCCGGAAAATGTGAAAAATGACAACCCAGTAACTTTGTTTTGATAAGCCTTTCTCTGCAAGCATGTGAAACAATGAGCCGCTCAGATTTCGCTCCCCTTGTGATGTAGGAAGGGGATCTTATTATAATATTACCGCCCCTTAACCTGCACGTTTCCACCCACGGCGCCGCTATTTTGTTTTCACAAGCGACAATGGTGTACCAGTTCTAACCCCATGGCAAAACACGCAACAAAGGTGGCAAGGCCATGTTGGGCTGCTTTAGAGAAGAGGAAGAGCTGTTGTAGTAGAGTGTTGTTGCCATGCTGTCATTTTACGCCGGACTGCTTCACAAACGAGGGTCAATTCAACGCTGGATTTGCACAAAAGATTAACATGACAGCACATGCTAGTTGATGAGTTGAATCAACTCCACAGCAACTACATAAATTTATCCACTAACCATTCAGAAACGTCCAGTTGCATTCTAAAAGCTGTAACTTCTTCCTGAGTCTCTCCATCAGTGTCCGACTCCGGTTTGAACAATGTAAGGCTGAACACCGTTACTGACAATCGTCATTTTGGCTGCATGAGATTTTCCAGCTTTGTTGTTGTTGAGCAATCGAAGCACGAGCTGTTAAAGCTCCGCCTTCTTTTAGGAAGTGGGCTGGGAGCAGCAGCTCATTTGCATTTAAAGGAACACACACAAAAACGGCATGTTTTTGCTCACACCCAAATAGAGGCAAATTTGACAAGCTATAATAAATGATCTGTGGGGTATTTTGAGCTGAAACTTTCTGGGGACACCAGAGACTTGGGGTACGTTTACACGGCAATGATATACTTAAAACGGAGAAGTTTTTCCTTTGAGTTTTCTGTGTACAGATGACAGTATAGTGCTAGCAATGCTAAGAAGATGGTTTTGAATCCCAGATAATGCATGAAATAAAAACAGCTTAAATGCAGTGTAAGTTGCTTTGGATAAAAGCATCTGTCAGTCAAATGCAGAAATGTAAGCTGGTCTTTAGCTGGTAGACCATCTTGGATCAGCAACAAAGCAGCTACTAAGTAATCAAGCTGGTTTTTGGAATATGTCAGACAGTTAATGACCAGCTTAAATAAATCTGTTGTCAATAAAGTAAATCATTGTTTGTATTTTATTATTATTATTATTATTATTAATTATTCACTTGATTTACATTTTTATCTAATTATTTACAAAAACGTAAGCATGTTGTGTGAGTATATATTATGTATATGAATAATCTTTTTTCTAATTTTTATTTAGAGGCATTGCACATTGGACACCTTTTTGTGAAGTATGGATACATTTACCCTTTAAAAGAGCCCAGAAACCTTATTCTGAAAGCTGATGATTCACCATATCGCTTTCAGGTATGTATACACACACACTTACACAATATTGATTCACAAATTCAATGCTGCATGAGCATTTGTTAAACTTCCATATTCAAAAACAGCACATCCCAATTAACATCTGTCTTTATTAGACTCCGTACTACTGGATGTCGACACGCTGGCCTGCCTCAGAACTGGACTATGGTGAGATCTAACTTCCCGTTAGGCATGGTTCACATGAAATGAAAAGTCTGCCATCATTTAGTTACCCTCATGTTGTGCCAAGCCCATATACAAAGTTCTGTCATGAAACTCTAGATGGCGCAGGCTGATAGGTTCTTAACTCATTCTGCTTGTAATCACAAGCTGTAGGGCACAAGCTGATTGGTTCCTGCTGTATCAGTATCAATGAGCTCACTGCTCAACTTTCAAATACTTGATCAGCATCTGTTGTAGCAGTGCAGTGAGCTTTCAGAAACCCTCCACCTTCCCCAGCTCCACCTGTATAGATCTGCTATGGGTAATTCATGTATGCTGTGTTGTACAGCACCAACATATCTTACTTGCTCACAGCAGCATGTCTTGTATATATTGGCAGTAGCAAGTCCAGCAGCAACAGCAATAACAGCCGCAGCGTAGCAGATCTATTCCGCCAAGACCAAACATATCAACATCGTCATATCCTAACATAATGCATTTCTGTATATCATGGAATACAAAAGGAGATATTCTCCAGAAGGTGAATATATTATTTATTATATTTATTTGTATGTGTTCTAGCAATCTACTTGGCCAAGAAGAATATCCGAAAACAAGGAGAACTAATTGAGTATGAAAAGGTATGTGGGTCAAATGGCAATCACACCACTCAGTAAGAAGACTGTACAATGCAGTCATGAATCCATGGAGTGAGCTTTTGTTCATTTCTCAATCTCTGTCTTTGTTAGGAGTGCTATAATGCTTTACATAAACGCATCAACCACACCTGGGACTTTGTCGTGATGCAGGCAAGAGAGCAGCTCAGGTAACTATTCTTTTCCAGCACAAAAGCATACACACTGTTTCCTTCAGCCTATTGCATTTAACCCTCTATTTCAGATTTAGTTTAAATTGGAATTGGCCTCTAGTTTAATGTTTTACTTTAATTTTGAAAGAAATTGGAAAGAAATACTTTTATTCCACAAGGATGCAATAATTTGGTAAATATTAAGCAGCACAACCATTTTCAACATTGATAATAATAAGTAATGTTTCTTGAGCAGCAAATCAGCATATTAGAATAATTTCTGAAGGATCATGTGACACTGAAGACTGGAGTGTTGCTAAAAAATTCAGCTTTGCCATCATAGAAATATAATATATTAAAATAGCTATTTTAAGTACTAATAATATTTCACAATATTATTGTATTTACTATATTTTGATCAAATAAATGCAGCCTTCTGTCAAAAACATTTAAAATTTTTATAGAGCCCATAGTTTTAAAAGGTAGTGTAGTAAATATTAATAAGGTAGATAATTAAATCTTTTTTAATACAAAAACCAAACATGGTAACTGCAGTATTCTCTGTAGTGGCTGTATCCAAAATCCACTGTTGCACAAAGCTGCTTCACAATTTAAGCAATTCTTCATAAAATACAAATAATTTATAAGACTCTAAATATTTTAAACTCAAGTTTTAAGCTCTAATAAATATTAATCATATTCTTTGATTAGAAAAGCTTTTCTGAAGGTTGTTGTCCAGAGCAAATGTTTTGTTATTGCATGGTTACTGTATTTCTGTACAATTGGCCTTGTTATGTTATGTTATGTTTTATTTTTTTGTGTTAAGGGCATCAAAACAGCGTCGGAAAGCAGATCGTATAGTGCTGGAGTGTCAGGAACAAGCCTTCTGGCTAGCTAACAGACCGCCTGTAAGTACAGAACACTGTAAGCTCACAACACTAACAAAAAAAATACCATGGCAATACCATGGTTTCTTTGAGTAGCATGGCATTGACATCAGACAGCATCACCATTCCATGGCTATATATCAGTGCACACTGTGCATTTGTTAGCACATAATTTAAATAAATAAAACAAAAGTAGCATTTTGCTTATTTGAAAAAGTATCTGACATACAATATTATTGGGGGTAAATTAATTACTTTACTTGATCCTTAAAAAAAGAAAAGTTTTATCAAAAACTTTTAGAATTGAAATACAGAAATTCAAAGCATGCGACAGCATCTGTGCCTGTCTGACACATGCCCTCATATCTGTATCCAGCTTCTGCTTATGAAATATTCAGCCAGTCAGTTAAAAGCATCGCAAAGCAGAGGAAAAGGGGGGAAGGGGACAGAGCAAGAGGAGAACGAGAGAAGGGGAGGGTAGATACAAGCAAAAGAAAAGAAGAAACAGAGTGGAACACATTGGTGCCTTCAAAATACACTCACACATGAGTGCAAAAGATATGTGCATTGCTTAACATGAGCTTAAGTGTTAAGTGGATGAATTAATAGTATAGAGAGTGAACCGGAAAGACTGTGTTGATTTTTTTCATGAGGAAAACAGCTTATAAATCACACTAAGGGATGCTTTTTTGAAAATATAAAAATGCAGAGTTTCCTGTGATGGGTAGGGTTAGGGGATAGAATATATAGTTTGTACAGTATAAAATCATGTCAGCAGAATGTCCCCATAAAACATTAAAACTGTGCATGTGTGTGTGTGTGTGTGTGTGTGCTGGTATATCTCTAATGGTTCCATCTTTTGGCTGAGCGCTTAAGAGGATATTCTATTACTAAGTGACTATGTGTGTTTTAGTGTACATGTGTCTGTGTGTGTGAGACTGGCCACTAGTGTACACTGTGTGTGTGTGTGTGTGTGTGTGTGTGAGAGAGAGAGAGAGAGTTTCTCTTGTACTCCTGCACAAGGGCATTTTAATGAAGAATCCAGATGATGATTTAATCTGGGGTGGATTTAGAGACCATTTCATTCCTATATTGTCACTGTGTGTGTGTGTGTGTGTGTGTGATGTTGTAAATCCACCTGCCAGACATTACTGGGATTTGGGTTAGTTTAAAAGCCTGGAAAAAAAACAAGGCTCACATTATTTTTATCTATTTCTAAAAAAAAAAAATTAAAATTCTATGGACAGTGACTGACATCTACTCTATGATGCACGTTTTAATTTATGAATTTTAATAATTTTTTGGGAGGGATAAAATAAAAATATCAAGGTTGTGTAACTATCCTCTATGGAAGCTTTTTTATGCCATTGAATAAAAAAAAATTAAAAAGTTAATTGCTACTTTTTCTCACAATGTTGCCTTTTTTTGCAGTTGTGATTTTATAACTCACAATTTATAATGCACGATTCAGACTTTTTTCTCAGAATTGTGAGATATAAACTCACAACAGCAAGAAAAAGTCACAGTTGCCCTATTTATTTTTTATTTTGTGGCGGAAAGAAGCTTCCATAGTCCTTAGATTTGTTCGGCAGATCAAATTCAAAGTGGCATAGGGAAACATTTTCTTTTCATGTGACAAGAAAAGTATAAAACAGGAAGTGATATCACTGAAAGGACCCTTTAAGGTCTAATTTAGTCTTTTTTTGACATGAGAGGTTTAGTTCAGGTTTGCATAAAAACATCATTTAAAAAAAGTAATAAAAATACATGATATTTATTTATTTATCTATTTTACTTATATTTGAAATAATGATTAAAACATTAACACTAGCATGTATTCCAGGTCTAAGGAAAATATCTTTACTATACTTGTTACACTAATTGACATCTTTTGTAAAAATAGTTTTGTTTTTTTGTTTTTTATGAAACCAACATGAATACATGAATTTGAACCCACATGAATTTGGTCTTAAACATTATTATTTTGTCATTGATCTGTATATCTCTTTATGACAACATTTTTCAGCTGGGGATGCTGGATATTATAGATTACGGACCGGAGAGAAGAACCATGAACACACGAGTGCAACTGGTCAGTGAACTGATCACCACAACACAACTAACCACATCCACACAAACACATAATTCACATACATACAGAGCACGTTTCAAAAATATATGAACAAGCATTCACAGTAGAATCTCTCATGTTCAAGCATCATCTACAGCTTGTTTCTCTTTATTTCTGTTTTTATATCATGCATCCTTGTTCAAGTAAGTAACCTCCAAAACACTGCCTCATTTCCTGCTGTCATTTCATTTCACTGCAAGATCATAAAGTTCAGTGACTGTGCTGATTTAGTTTAGTTTTAATAGCAACTTTTGAGGAAACCTAATAGATATATTTGTCGTTTTGTCAATTTCAGAAAAGAATGCAGAATTCTACAAAAAAGAGGTAAGTAATTTGAATAGCAAGTGTATGTCTTATTAATAAATATGTTTTATATTTTATTTATTTATATCAAATCATACATTATATTATATATGTAATAGATTATAAAATACGGAGTGTCTATTTACACTAAGTGCAAATAGCGTCCCTTGTTGGCAAACGCTATTTAGACGCACAGAATCCAGTGTTTTAAGTAGCGAGTAAGGCTCTCAGATCAGGCTTTTAATGTGATTGACGCGGGTTCGAATCCGCCTTTGGCCGAGCTCGCATTAATTTTCAATAAAAATGAAAATAATGTTCTAAAAGTGGAAATAAACTGAACGAATGTTTAATAATATTAAAAGTGTTTATTGGGTAGGGTTAGGGGAAGGTGTAGGGAGGGTTTTTATTCTCCCAATAAGGCAGGATCCATTTAAAAAATTTAATAAATATAATCTTATACTCTATGATATTATTGCATCCTGTTAATGTACAAAAATACTGAGGTGCAAATAGTATCTGCCAAGTATAGATAGCATCTAATTACTATTTACTCTTATTGCAAAGAACTGATACTTTTACATGGTGTAAATAGAATCTATCACTATTTTCACCTAGTGTAAATAGCATCTCGAAAATAAGAAAATGCTGCTATTTTCACTTAGTGTAAATAGAATATATTGCTATTTTCACTTTGTGTAAATAGCCGCTGCCTATAAAATATTTCACCTTTTAAAAGATTGGGTTCATTTTTTAAAAGAAATTAATATTTTAAATCAGCAAGGACACATTAAATTGATCAAGAGTGACAGTAAATACTTTTACATTTTTACAAAAAAAAAAAATGTATCCCTTACTTATACAGCACAGGTTGTACTGAAAATGTAACTAAATTTATATCCCATCATGCATGTTTTTGTGTTTGTATGTTAAACGGCTTTAGATTGAACATAACAGGATAAGCCTGGGGAGGAATCGTGTCAAGTCCTCAATTTGCCTTGAGAGGTACTGAATGTGTGCGTGTGTGTGTGTGTCTGTGTGCGTGTGAGTGTGTGTGTGTGTGTGTGTGCGTGTGTGTTTTCACTCAATCTCCAGGCTACAGCTAATGGACTTTCCTCAAAGTATCTTTTAAAAAGAAAGCGCTCTTACTATAACCCTTTGTGAGGGCTTACATGTGTGTGTGCAGTTATGTGAAGTACTGTGAGCAGTACCAGCCCCATGACCCCATAATGCAAGGATGCCTTCCCAGCAACCCCTGGATCACAGATGATGTCATGTTTTGGAACATGAACTCTGAAACGTAAGTCACATTAACACACATGAATAACCATTTTAATGTTCATTAAACTCCTCAAGTATAATAATGTCTGAAGGATAGTAATTGCTATGTATAACTGTTTTCCTGAAACAGAGTTGCTGTGCCGACTAAACTGCGTGTGGAGCGCTGGAGCTTCAGCTTCATGGAGCTGCTGAACGACCCAATGGGCAGAAAAGAGCTCCTCATTTATTTGGAGAAAGAATTCAGCGGTAAACACACACGCGCACACGTACTGTGTTGGTATCATGGAATAGTTATAGCATTAGATGGTAATACCATAGTTAGTATATGGATATATAGTGTACCATATACTGAATAAATATTGACCAATAATCGGTTTGATCAATATTTTGTACTTAAGCAGTTCAGTATTTGGTTTACTGATAAATGGTGCCATCTGGTGGGTCTATTTAGATTAAAACCCAACAATGTCATCAAATAACTGTTCACAGCTAAAGTGACTTGTTTAATGTAATGTTGGGTTATATTATTTGACTTTTTGTGTAAAAGCCAATCGTACTTACAATACCGTTCAAAGGTTTGGGATCTGTACATTTTTGCAGATGTTTTTGAGTTTCATATGCTCAGCAAGGCTGCATTTGTTTGATCAAAAATACATTAAAAAGAGTAATATTGTGAAATATTATTGCATTTTAAAATAACTGTTTTTATTTTAATATATTTTAAAATGTAATTTATTTCTGTGATGCAAAGCTGAATTTTCAGCATCATTACTCCAGTCTTCAGTGTCACATGATCCTTCAGAAATCATTGTAATATGCCGATTTGCTGCTCAAGAAACATTTCTTATTATATGATCAGTGTTGAAAACAGTTGTGCTGCTTCATATTGATGTGATACATTTTTTTCAGGATTTTTAGAATGTTAAAAAGCATTTATTTGAAATATAATTATAAATATAATTTATTTGAAATATTTTGTTATATTATAAATGTCTTTACTGTCACCTTTGATCAAGTTAATGCACCCTTGCTGAATAAAAGTATTAATTTCTTTAAAAAAAAATGTTAGTTGAAACCAAACATTGTATGAATGTTGAATTTCAGATGTGTTACAGAAATGTTGGATGTATATTTAAAAAAAAAAAAACTGACAAAGTGGGCAAAATTGTGCAAAATCTTAAATTACAAATTATTATTATTCAATTATTTTAGTTATATTACTTTAAAGAGTCTTGGATGAGTTTTTTTGCCAATTATACAGGTTAAATTAAATCTTTGTAGCTTACGCACAATATTAGTCACTTAAAGCATACTTTCACCTTGATTGGTGATGAATGATTTAGTTACTGTGTCAAAAAGCAGAAGTTAAAAAAAAACAGTAGTTCAAAATCGGTTATGCATATCGGACACACTTAAACAAAAAATATATGGTATGGATATTATTCGTACTAACAAAATATCAGTCTGTAGTACCGAGTAATAAACTATATTTATACATGGTATTTACCATGGTATTGGTCCAAAAACTTGGACCAATTACAGTGGTATTCTTTCTGATTTTTAGTTTTGAATCCCTCTTTATATAAACACCTTTTATTTTAACCCAGTTCTGAATAGCTTCCCAATACTGTCGTTCCCCTTCTGTACTTTTGGAGCTTTAATAGATTCCATTTTTATCCTGCTGCACACTCTATAGAAATGAATAATGTAACAACTTTTCATGCTTCTCTTTCCCCCGTTCCTTTTCTCATCCTCCCCTCTCATCATCTTTTTTTGTCGTCTTTTCTTGGTGTTTGGTTTCTCTCTTGTTATCAGCGGAGAACTTGTGTTTCTGGCAGGCCTGTGAGGACGTTCGTCATGGAGAGACCTCAAAAATTCCAGACAAAGTGAACGAGGTTTACAAGTATGACCTTAACCACAGTATCCATGTTACAATGTTAAAGACATTTATAATGTATTTTATAAATATTTAAACTCTATAGTCATCAAAGAATACTGAAAAAAATTAAATATATCTATTAAAACATATATTAAAATGTTTTAAAATAGAAACCAGTTATTTTAAATTGTAATATGTGTAATATTTTCACTCTATTATTGATTTTGATGCAATCTTTCTGCAATTTTTTCAGGATTGTGTGTAGTGTAGTTCTTTTAAACGCAAATTTTAAGGAAATATCTAGTTCAGTCATGAAACTCTAGGGGGCACAGGCTAATAGGTCCTGCAATCCGCAAGCAATCACCACATGGCACAAGCTGATTAGCCTCTGCTGATCCAGCAGCCAGTGAGGTTCCTTGCATAACATTATAATAATCTGGTTCATTGTTTGCTGTAAGCTAGTCCTGCAGTGTGCTGCTTCACAGTTGCTCTGAAACCCTCCACCTCCCCAGCTCCACCTGCCTAGATCTGCTATGGGATTCATGTATGTCTATTTTTGCAGCATATTTTGCATATGGAAGCTTGTTTCCGCTGCTGAATAAAAAATTAAAAAGGGAATTGCGACTTTTTATCTCACAATTATGACTTTTTTTCTCACAATTGCGTAATATACACTTGCAATTGTTATAAAGTCAGAATTGTGTTATAAAGTCAGAATTGCTAGATAAAGTCACAATTGCGAGTTATAAAGTCAGAATTGTGTTATAAAGTCAGAATTGCATGATAAAGTCACAATTGCGAGTTATAGTCAGAATTGTGTGATAAAGTCACAGTTGTGTGTTATAAAGTAACAATTGTGAGATACAAAGTCACAATTGCGAGAAAAAAGTTTATATCCTGCATTTCTGAATATCTTGCAATTCTGACTTCATTTTTTGCAGTTGCGAGTTTATATCTCACAATTCTGAGAAAAAAAGTCAGACTTGCGAGATGTAAATCGCAGTTACGAGAAAAAAGAATTGTGAAATAAAAAGTCGCAATTATCTTTTTAAAATTGTTTTATTCCATGGCGGAAACAAGCTTCCATACTGACATGCTCACAGCAGTGTGTCTGTGTATCTATTAGCAGTAGCAAGTCCATACTTGCTCAGCAGCAGCAGCAGCAATAATCAACAGCAGCAACAGCGTAGCAGATCTAGGGCCAGATTTACTAAACAGGGCAAATTAGCGTAAGAGCACCATTCCACAAATGCGCCAATGCTGACGCGCAAATTAAAGAACACAGTTGGAGTCAAATCATTTACATAACAACCAACACAATCTACTAAGAGCAGTGCGAATTAGCGTTGGGTCACAAATAAGCAGAGCTGATGCTCATCAGGTGCGGGTCGACACAGGCGCAACTTGTTACATGTAATATACAGATAACATCATCCTCTGGCATTCCAAAGAAATTAATACGAGTGGAAAATATTTTCTTCCTTCTACCACGCGGTCTCTGTTCTCTGCGGTGTCTCCTCCTAGCAGCAACAATTGCAGCCATGACGCAAAATGGGTTAAGATATGCTTTTTTTGGGGCGTTAAATAATGGCGCAAATACCAGTAAATTGACTAGCGCAAACATTAGTAAATCATGTTGCGTGATTCATTTAAATACTCTCCTCCCATAAATTTTGCGTCTGAAAGGGAAACTCCTACAAATGCATGTGCAACAAGGTCAGCCACAAAAACAACTCAGTCCACGCCTTTTCAGCGCTAATTTTGCACTGCATGTGTTTAGTAAATCCCGACAGTAGTTTTTTAACGCCAAAAGAAGGGTTTGCGATGGCGCAAGCTGTTAGTAAATCTGGCCCCTAGTCCTCCAAGACCAAATACATTAACATAGCTATTCAATAACATGCTAAAACTATTCTGAGAGTTGTTATGATTGAATTAAGTTTATTAAATGTTTAAAATACCTTTTAGAAGTTTAAAATTTTTTTTTTTTTTTTTAAATCATACTGACCTGAAGCATATATCTTAACAACCTCTGTTTATTTAATCTGTGTGCTACAGTATATGAATGAAAGTCTTTCATCGCCTCTAGTTTGTCTTTTTTTCATGTGATTGTTTTGCTGAACTTTGTAACTGATCTTCATTATGATCTATCAGGCAGTTTCTGGCTCCTGGTGCAAGTCGCTGGGTGAATATCGACAGCAAGACCATGGAAAAAACCCTGGAAGGACTTAAGCGCCCACATCGTTTTGTCTTGGATGATGCTCAAATGCACATTTACTTCCTTATGAAAAAGGTATAATGTTCTAGTTATTTAATCAGATGCAAAATGTGCCTGTAATAAACGTAGAAGACCTATCATTAAACCAAACCAGAGTGACTTCAGATTCGGAAAAATTTGTTTGGGGTTTTTGAAAACAGAAGTTTTCAAAAGGATATTAATAGTGTAAACAAGGCATTTATGCTGTGAAAAGATCTGTGAAAAGATTTGAATATTGTTGCCCATGTTTTTTAGATGTAATTGGTGTTTCTTTGTAGGATTCGTACCCTCGTTATCTTAAATCGGAACTCTACAAGAACTTATTAGCCAGAGCCATTGTACCACAGGAAACCAAGAAAAGGTAAAAGTGTAAATGGAAACAACAGCCAAAGATGCATAAAAAACACTTACTGATCAGTCTGCAAAGGAAAAGATGTGTTATCAGTGTGTTTCTGTGTGCATGTCCAGTGTGTTCCCGTTCATGCGCCGCCAGCGTCACTCCAGCCCCTCACCTGCTCTCGCCACACAAACCCCAGAGGATGATGGGAAGAACTCTAACTCTTCCAAAAGTAATTCTGGAACTGCATCCCGGCTTTAAACATGCACACAACATTTACTGCTATGTAAAACACTTTTTTTGTGTGTGTGTGTGCTACCTGATGTTACCTAACACAGTTGTAAATGGCATCTGAATCGTCTCCAGTCAAAACAGATGTTAGCTAAACAGTAGCAATAGCTAAAGGTTATTATTTAAAAAGAATGCTTGATTCACATTTCTCTATCATAGAACTACAACTTTTCATGCATTTCAAAGATACAATTTATGATGTAGCAATAATGTCGTCAGACATATTCTCACAAACTTTCAGCTTATGTTTTCTTCAGTGTTTTAAGTGGAACTTGCCTTTTTCACACATTTGTCATGTTTTTAATGTATTTATTTGATATAAAGATTTGATGTAAAGTTCTTTAATCAAAATATATATTTGCAACTCACACACTTCTACTCTACCATTCAAAAGTTTTTGGTCAGTACGATTTTTTTAATGATTTTGATAAAAGCCAGTTAAAAAATTCAGTTAATTAATTTGTATGCTTTTTATTCATATGACTAAAATGCTTATGGAACATTGTGTTATGTTTGCATTATTTAGAATTGATTAGAAGGACAGTAACATGGAAAATTAAGATGTAGTTTGAGGCATGGTGCCTAAAGAAAAAGATGTATGTGCATCAAGTGTTATGTGCAGGTACCAGGTACTGTACTGCACTGAGGGATAATTGGCGGTCTGCTTTTAGATTTGCAGGCACCTCCTCATGACCTAGAAGGTCACCATGTACCTAAATCTGAGGGTCCAAGTGTCAGAAGCGTGATGTATAGAGATGTGTTTCTAACTATCTGTGCATGTGTGGAAAATTACAGTTGGGGAGAGGCTTCAACCTTGAAGTCTAGAAAGAGATATAAAGGTGGGAGAAACCCTCCCTTCCTCTGTCACACACACTCCTAAGCAACTCAGACTGTATGACCTTCTTGCAAGAATTAAAAAACTTTTGAGAAAGACAATTGGACGTTTGTCTCTTATGGAGTGATATTATACAAAAAATACAATAAAAAAATGGTAGTATTAGGAATTATTATTACAATTTAAATCTTTTCAATCTTAAAATGTAATTTATTTGCTGTAATGGGTTAAGGTTGGGTAAAAACAGTTGTGCTGCTTAATATTTTTGTGGAAACTCTGATACTTTTATGAATAGAAAGTTCAAAAGGACAGTATTTATTTTAAATAGAATTATTTCTGTAGCACTATAAATGTCTTTACTCTCACTTTTCATCAATTTAATGTGTCCTCGCCAGTGTTGGGGAAAGTTACTTTTAAAAGTAATGTGTTACAGTATTTCGTTACTCCCTAAAAAGTAACTAATTGCATTACTTAGTTACTTTTGTGTTACTTTTTCTCACCTGGGCTGGGCTTGCTTGTTTGTTTGTTTTTTAATAACAAACTTTTTTTCTTTTCTTTACATTTTTGCCAACTGTAAAGGCCCTTTCACACCAAAAGTGAAACAAATAAGCCTTAGTTGGAAGGAAATGCAAATTCACACCTGTACAGTAGAGGGCGCAGTTCAAACATGCTGCCATTCTGGATTGCAGGAGTAGAAAGTTCAACACTCTTACTTCAGCAATTAAAAAACAAAAAAAATCTAAAATCATGTTTGTTTGGTATAGTTGAAGTGGATCATCAAAGGTCAGCAGCAAAGATATTGGTTAATAAAGTGAGATTATTATAGTAAGTATTATTTAACACATTTAATTATTGCAGGTTTGCATCATATACTTTAAGTATGCTTAGAAGATGAGTTTGCATTTCAGTTTTTATTCATTTTGGAATACTGAATCTGTTTTTGTGCAAGTGAGATGAGTAAATGTATGCTCACATAAAGTATAGAACACCGTGCACACAACGCCTCTGTCTCTTACAACTAAATATCTGAGTGAAATTGGAAGTAACTTTAAAAGAAATGCATTACTTTACTTGAAAAAGTAATCTGATTACGTAACGTTACATGTGATGCGTTACTACAACACTGGTCCTTGCTGTGTAAAAGTATTTCTTTAAAAAACAAATAAATAATTATATTAAAATACTGACCCCAACCTTTAGAATAGTAGTTTATTTTTAAGATTTTATTGTCAATATCTATTTATGTTAATTGCGCAGCATTAGCCAATTTTATGTTAAACTATGTTCATGGAACCTAACCTAAAGTATAAAGTTTAATACCAAGCATTGCTCTAAAAAAGCTGTTTGTGAAAAGTGAAAATTGAAATAATAATAAAAAAAAAAAGCCAGATTTAAATAATCATTAAATTGTTTATTTCTCCATTTATTGGCATATAGATTACAGAATATTTTAAGAAAAAAAGGAGGCAGGAATAAAGAACACCAATAAATAAACACAAAAAAAAAAAAAAGACAAAAACAACAACATGTACGTTCATAAACATGATTGCACTGCTTCATTCTTACCCTCAAATATAAGTGCATATTTGTGCAATATACAAGGCCTACCATTAGATAAACAAGAACAAGAATTGTCATGATAATCAATATTAAATCAAAACTAAATCCCATAAGTAAGAAGTAAACATTTTGGGGATTCACAGATTTTATAAATGATTAATTTTAGAAATGAAACTAGTATTAACATACATCTTAGTTAGGCTCATATTTTTTTTTCAATATCATTTGTAATTCCAATATAAAATGTATATAAAACATTGTAAAACATCACATCCCAACCCTAACTTAACACTTGACCTCCTCTGGAAAAACGAGATGAACTGCCTTGCTGTTACAATTAAATGAAAAAACATGACACTGATTTACATGAGTTTTAAAGGACAGCTGCAATGTAAATTTAAACCTAAAAATAACGTCCACAGTAGCCTTTTCAAGTTTAAAATGGCCTGAGGGTCAGATTTTGTCAGTATTATGCATATCTATAGAATGCCTCGCCCAATACAGGGGTTTATCTTAAATACGTAAGGTCATCAGTATGTCAGATTCTCATTACAAACACACACATCTGTAGCAATTCATACTAGCATACAGCAAGCACAATTTTACATACCGGCTCAAGTGAGCACAATTTTAAGTGCGTGTAAAATGTTCTTCGTCTCAGGAAAAAATATCAAGGCTTTAAGGGAAGAAGAAAGGAGGTATTTTCTTGTACATTCCTGACAGTGGTATAAATAAGTGTACTGTACCTGTTCTCCTGTGTAGGTATGCAAACACAAGCTCTGAGGCATAGACAACAGTCCTTTGTAGTAATGACAATGCCCAACATGACCTGGAACGTCATAAGTAGGACCAGACAGAATCTGCAGGGTTTTTCCTCTAATTTTCTATGCTGGTTTTGAAAGAAAATCTCTGGAATTCTGTGAATTGGATTTAACTAAAGTAACACTTGTTATTTAATGGAATTTTTCACCCTAAAATGTAACTTCTTCATTTAGACTGTTTCTATAGAGAAACATTATTTCCGTTAATTTTAATTATTAGTTCTGTGAGTGCAGATTCCATGTGGCGCTACTCATAAATCAAATGAAAATGAAAAAGCTGAATAAAACTAGAATTCGGTAGTGCGTTTTCTCAAAAGATATATAGATAGACAATATGACAATTTTGTTCAAAAAGAACAAAATTGCAGTTTAAGTAGCTCAATCCAATAAACTGATTCTTCGATATATATATACTAAACCTCACAAAAGTGCTTAATGGAGAATTCAGGGACAAAGGACATTCAAGTTGCCTTTCGATTACATCATTAATTTACTTGTCATATTAAAATATTGGCATTGCTGTTGTTTTCTGTGAAATCACTCATATTTAAAGGTGTAAAAACATTATGATTATATTCAAATATTAAAATACCCTCATGTCACTCAAACATGTGCACAGTATTTTTTTTTAATGGAACACAAAAGGAGAGGTTCATATGCCAAAAAAGCACCATAAAAGTAGTCTATATGACTTTTGCACTATATTTCTGAGCCTTCTGGAGTCATACAATAACTTTGTGTGAGAAACTGACCAAAATAAGTAATTCTTCACAGATAATATTCACTTGACTGATGTGGTCACTATGACTCTCAAAAATCTCCTGTTGTGTTCCATTGATTTGGTTTATGGGTTTAGAATGACAGTAAAAAATGACATTTTTTGGTAAACTATCCCTTACATAGTTATAAACAAACACTACACCTGCAGTTAAGTGGTTTTGGTGACTTCAGAAGAGAATCTTTCATGTAAAGCTTGAAGTATTTCATAAAGCTAACAGCTAATATTTGTAAAACTGTAAAAACGCACATGAAAATCCGTCGGGTTTTGTGTCAATATCAATACTAGTGTATTTAGGTGTCGGTGTAAAACTATACTTTCTCATTTTTACATCTCCTGTAGCTACAGATTTTGTTTGTCCAGCCCCAGGGGGGAATGTGTTTTTCACGTGATGGTAAGAGGAAGACCACGCTTGTGGCCACCATGACATGCCATATGGAATGAGTGTAGTAGTAGTTGCTGTCGGTCTGTGCGAAGGCGTACACACACACTCCAATCAATGCAGACACAATGCCTGGGAGCAGGAACAACACCCAGCGACGCCATAATGGAGGGTAACATTGACGACGTTTCACACCTCGATAAACCTGTTGGGTAACACAAAAAACAAAACAAGAAATATTTCAAAATTGCTGTGACAAGTGAACTGAGTGCTTTATGCTGGGTTCAGACTACATAATATCAGCCCGGTTTTGGCACGGGCCATTTGACGTAGGGTGTTGTGATGATCCATAAATGACAATGGGCGTCTGGAGGCAAGAATTGATTGTTTTATATCAAATAGTGTGTCATACTAGACAACAGACGCCACGATGTTTTTTTTTTTTTCGGCCCTCCACAATGGGTTCCATCACATCTGTGGCATTGACCAATAGGAGCACAGAAGCTCTTCTGTACACAGCTTTCAAAAAATGGCGAAACAAAAGGAAGATGATAGTATTGGTGCTGCTAGTTGGAAAGGTTCACGGAGCTATGGCAACAATATTCCTGCCTTTCGGGGTTTCCTCGAGGGGACTACCATGACAGAGTGAAAAACAGATAAATGCTGGCGAACGATAGCGGAGATACTTCAACAACCCGGTGAATTCTGGAATTAGCGTTAAGCTAACACGCCGCTTCGGCAGCCATTGTTTGTTTACGCTCTTGTTTCCGGAAGTCAGTCGCTAGGTCCGCCTTCTCTTCGACATGACAAGAATTTAGGCGTCAAAATCGCATAATCTGACTAGGGTTGTCAAAAGTACCGGTACCGAGTCTGTACTGAAATTTTAAAAATGTGACAATACCAGCATTTCCCCCTAGCATTTTGAGGGCTGTTGAGCGGATTCTGACTTGTGTTCATGCGCTAAACAGATATGTCTGTGATTGGCTACAATGATCAACGCTTCAAAAACATGTTGTAAATAGACATCTCTGACGCTTTACACCGAGCGCTTATACAGATACACACGGGAGCGTTTGAAAGCAGGCGTTAGATGGTGTTAGCCAATCACAGACATATCTGTTAAATGCGTGAACACAATGGCCAATCAGAGGTGTTTAAGTTAGCCAGAATCCGCTCAACAGCGCTATGGGGGAAATGCTGGTATCATCACATTTTTAAAATTTCAGTCCCGACTTGGTACCGAAATAACGGTTTTGACAACCCTAAATCTGACACAGTGACTATTCTAACAGACAAAAATATTGTGTAGTCTGAACCTGGCATTTGTAAAATCATTCAATTGAGACATACTGTCAAGATCATTTTTTTAAAGTTGAATCTGGTAGGATTTAAATTCCCCTGAGTAAAACAAAAACTGTAAAAGAAAAACTTTAATAATTTCAAAGCGCAGAAAATGTTTAATTAAATTGGTAAACACAAGTGGGTGTAGATCAGTTATTTATTTAATTTTACAAAACTAACTTTTAGATCAGCTTATAAATAAATTTTAAATGAATTTAATTATATCAAACAACAGAAACCATGTATCTGGTTCGTTTTTTAATATATTTGAACTATCATTCAAAAGACTTTTTAATGTTTTTTTTAAGTCTTTTCTGCTCACCAAGGCTGCATTTATTTTATCAAAAATATAGTAAAACAGTAATATTGTGAAATATTGTTACGATTTAAAATAAGTGTTTTCTTTTTGAATATATTTTAAAATGTAATTTATTCCTGTGATGGCAAAACTTTATTTTTAGCATCATTACTCCAGTCTTCAGTGTCACATGATCCTTCAGAAATAATTCTAATATGATGATTTGTTTCTCAAGAAACATTATCACAGTTGAATACTGTTGTGCTGCTTAATATTTTTATGGAAACCATGATACTTTTTCCGTGATTTTTTAAAAGAACAGCTTTTATTTGAAATAGAAAACTTATGTAATATTAAACATCTTTACTGTCAGTTTTGATCAATGTAATGTATACCTGCTCAATAAAGGTATTAATTTCTTTAAAAAAAAAAAATCTTACTGACCCTAAAATTTTGAAGGGTAGTGTATTTACATATTAAAAAAATACTATTACTAGTCTGATTCAGTGTCAACAAAATACATAATGTTTTGGAGTAATGAAAAAGCCAAGCTCACCCAGGAAGTGACCATAATGACCAAAGCAACGAGAACAGGGCCTAGAAGGTTCCAGAGGCCTCTGCGGTCCAACTGCATCGCCATGGAAATGACAAGAGTGCCCGCCATAAACAATAACTGCAATGTAAGACCAATAAAAGCTATTAAAACTGACATGCAACACATACCTGCAGTTTTACTAAGTAAATAATTACTAATTAAAATGTTGTGAATATGTATGTTAAAGGGGTCATATGATGACAAATCAACATTTCCTTGTTTTTTAACATAAATCTTTTTCATTGTATATGCAAACCAAAAACG
This sequence comes from Hypophthalmichthys nobilis, assembly GCA_037950665.1. NCBI lineage: Eukaryota > Metazoa > Chordata > Actinopteri > Cypriniformes > Xenocyprididae > Hypophthalmichthys > Hypophthalmichthys nobilis. The sequence continues at coordinate 7,850,234 of CM075480.1, forward strand.
TCCTCCCCAGTTCCACAAGACAATCTACTGTAACTAATCTCAGGAACTGATTGAAATCTGACATCAGAAGCATGAGAACATCAACAATGGATAGCCTACATTCTATCCAAATTCATTTTAAGAAAGGCTTAATAGTCTGAGGGCGTTTACTGACATTCTAAAAATAAAGTGAAGATTGTCATGAAAACTAACTTACAATTTTTTATGCAAGAAACCTTGACTAACGGGGAAAAAAATGACCCCTTGAAAAGTGTATTACGTTTATTGATCAGTTGATCAATGACTTTATCTTCTCATGTATACATATAATAACATGATTATGAAGTATATTTGTGGTTTGTATTGTTTCAGAGTAACCATCTACTTGGTATGCACTAACACAATATTTCCTTTAAAGAACAAGTAGGTCTAGTTGAACAGGCTATGCTATTTTTATATGCTATTATTCCAATAGTTTCATGATAGTTTACAAGGTGATACAGGCTCTATTTGACATTTTCATGATTTAAACTAGTGAATATACATGGGAGTACATGTGTACCATTTAATTGTTATAAATGGTAGCATGCAACACTTACTGCTGCTGTCTGCTGAAAGGCTGCTATTAGAGGTATTTTTAAAGAATAATGGCTATTATCTATTTAAATAAAGGCATACATAAAATTGTACTTACATATTTTATTGGCTCCCGAAGCCGTGCCATGCACACAATGGTCACCCATACTGACACGACGGAACCCAAGAAATCACAGAACTGGAGGGTGTCGTAGTCCATGATACACATCACAGTCACACCGGGCTGGTCACACGCATGATAAAACTGAAAGCACACAATCATTAAGATTACATGTGTATTATGAAACTATGGAACTATAGAACAAAAGACAGAGAGACAGATAGATAGAACGATTAGCAGAATTGTAACATAAAAACACACCGTGGAGAAAAACATGGTAAAGAAGTAGATGGCGGCCTCAATGTGGTATCCTCTGTGAAGTGCTACGACGATGGGCGGGATGAAGAAAAGGTTACTAAGGGTGAGGAGCAGAGCTGCTGCCAGCTGTCGAGAGTACGACTGCGCAGTCACTCCATCCGTACAGCCCCATCCCTGCCAACCTGTCAACAGCAAACAATGCAAAAAAGAACCAATGCCACAACTCAGCTCCATTAATATTTATGGGTGGCTGTTGGTGTGTTTGTGTGTGTGTTTGTTTACCTGCTTTGCACACACATGCACCGTAGAGGTAGCTGTGTGTGCGTAGTAGTCTGCATTCCCCATACGGCCCACAGTCGTCAATGCATGCACTAATACTAACAGACACACTCACTATGGCTGATGTGTTCCTGCAGTCAACACTGGAAAGTCAACACAGGAGAATGTTCAAAACGTGATTTGGTCCCACTTTATATTATGTACTTATGTCAATGTACTTGCAATGTAGGTGCAATGTATTCATTGAGTTCAAGTTGTATTGCAAAACACTTTTGCTGTTATTGAGGTGGGATATGGTTAGGGTTAGGGACAGGTTTGGTTAGGTTTAAAGGTGGGCTATGGTGTAAGCAAAAATTGGACAATTCATCAGTGCACATTATTCAAAAGAAAGAAAAATGTGTGTCTATGTAATTGTCCATCAAATTGACCACGATTAATGATCTACATATAGATGAATCTAATTATTAAATTAAGTCCAGCCTTTTCTTGTTTAACATCCTGTTTCTCTTGGAAATATGGAAATAAACTAGATTTCAAATGACGTTTCTTAACTTTAAACTTTAATCTCATAACCACCATGCTGACACCAAAATCCAACAGGAATGTCTATAGTCAAACAGTAGATTTCTATAGGATGGCTCCATCTTCCTCTGTATGTGAGTGTCACAATGTAATCACACATCTTACCTGTCATTGCACATGGTCTGGAGGCTGAGGTACCACACTGCTGCATCTGGGAATGGGATCCTCAGCAGTACTTGTGATTCATTGCTGCTCACGCTCAGAGAATAGCCCTGTGCAAGCCCTACATGCATACAAACACACACACATATTCAAATGTGACATGCAGGAGAATGTTAAGCATGTATGCACAAATGTTAATGTGTGACTAACCTGTAGCACAAGTCTGGCTGTGGTTGACATGAAGTACAGGAGCAAAAGGTGTGAGACATGCTTTGACACGAGCAAATCCACCGACCACAGAACTCTACGACCCAAACACAAGTGTTATGTTACAAAAGTTAAATCTATATCACAATACGCACAATACATTAGATTATGATGCATTATTAATATCATAATGGTTATGGTGAATATGTGGTGCTCAATTGAAATAAGCCATGTGAGGCTTCACCTTACAGTGATTTTACCACAGCTAAAGGAATCATTAGGCATGATGCTAAGTGGATGGCTATCTATATATGTATATATATCTATATCTATATCTATCTATATATATATATATATATATATCAAAGAATAATGGAAAAAAATTATCATGGGTTTCCTCTAAAATATTAAGCAGCACAACTGTTTTCAGCATTGATAATAAGAAATGTTTCTTGAGCAGCAAATCAACATATTAAAATAATTTCTAAAGGAACGTGATACTGAAGACTGGAGTAATGATGCTGAAAATTCAGCTTTGCCATCAAAAGAATGAATTATATTTTAAAATATATTGAAATAGAAAACAGTTATTTCACATTGTAATAATATTCCACAATATTACTGTTTTTACTGTATTTTTGTATACTGTATACTGATTAAACGAATCCTGCTTTAGTTAGCACAACAAACTTCTTTCAAAAACATTAAGAAATCTTATTATATTATATTATATTATATTATATTATATTATATCATATTATATTATATTATATGCTTACAGTGTTCAATTGGAGCTGTACGACAAACGTGCCGCCACTATCACCAGGAGAGTGCTCAAATGCGAGCACAGTTGGAAGGTCGGAGGTCACGCTGAGATTGTTGTTGGAAACGATGAAGCGTAGTGATAGCACATCCTGTTCTTCTCTGAACACCGAAGGATTCTCATGCACATTGGCTCAGAGCTGTTAGCACGGAGGCCCGGCTGGTCTCTCGTGGAAACGGAAGAGTTACTGAGGGCACCTGAGCTGTTGCTTTGGGGAGCAGTGATGGTACGTATGAAGGCTGATGTGTTGAAATCTGAAGAGACGCTCAGAGGTTTACATCCCACTGTGTGTATGAAGAGAGAGGATGGAAGGAGATTTAATAGTTAAGCAAAAACTAGCAAAGAAGTGTTCTAGAAAAATAAAAGTGAGAGATGAATGAAAACAGACCTGTGACATTGGCAGAGATGTTGAATGGTATTGTGGCGTTTGGTTGACTAGACTCAACCATAACCAGCAACCAGGTGTTCCACGGGGGAATGAGGACCGATGCAGAGCAGCTCTCTAACCCTGAACAGTTCTGTTTCACTTCCGAGCCCTGACTCAAAGTGCTGGAGCCTATAGTGATTGACACCCTGCAATCATTTCCCATCATTACAGAACAGTTCATGATGAAAACATCCAACCTGGAGGAGAACTCTGGAACAAAGACCCTACACAGACAAGATATATAAAAAATATTTTAAGATTCAACAAAAACAAGACACTTTACATTTTTACAAAAAAAAAAAAAAAGTAAGTACAAAATTGCTTTAAGTACAAAATTAGTTGTTCCATTTTAGTAGACTTTAAGTATACCAGTTTAGTATAAAAAAAGTACAATTGAAGGGTATTTTTATTTAGCACATAAAAATGTCAATGTATATGTAGTATACTTAGCACAAAATAAATGTATTTAAAATACATCTTAGTATATTTTTTTTATTAGAACTGAAGAATGAAAGCTGTATCATATACTTGGAAATACATGAACAATATCACGCTCATAGCCATGGGAGATGGCTTTATATCTATACAGGCTGCAGCGTTAATTTTGAGTAATAATTAAATAATTGAAAAAATGTTTTCAAGGATTTTCCATGACTTAATTTTCAGAAAGTCAAATTTAACTTTAAGCACCTTGTATGAACCCTGTTAGTGTATTATTGATCAAATCAATGTAGCATTGGTGAGCATAAAAGACGTCTTTCAAAAACATTAACTTGAATATAATGTACGCATCACACACATGAACAAAGAACATACTTAAACAGAGCTGGAGCTGTCGTGAGTGTTTGATGGAGAGGAATGTTGTATTGCAGGATTGGCAGGTCAGCAGCTCTTCTCACAAACATTTGTGCCTGGAATAAATATGAGCAAGATGGCAGACCCTAAAACAGAAACAAACAAACAATTACTCCATTTACGAGCAATATGGCTTATTGCTTTTATAAACGGTTACTGCATATACCTGGCGATGTTTCAGAATATAAACACACAACAATAAATAATTCATAATTTATTAAATAATAAGTATTTCACCAAGCAACGTAGTTCTTTGGAAATGTTTATGACAATGGTTGACAAGCAAACAAAAATAACATCAAAAACACACCTGCTGCTCTATCTTGCCGTCATCTTTAGGCAGGTGAGCAGCAAGGAACCAGTCACCAGGTTTGGGGTAGGTCACATTGAACAGCGTCACATTGACGCTCTGTTCACTGGGAACGGTCAGCGTCACGTTGTGAGCAAGAGAGACTGATGTGGAGTTCGGAAAGGCAGTTTGTAAGGGGTTGATGACCGGGGGCGCTCCGGCTCTAAAGTGCCTGTTCATGTGCAGCAGATGGACAGAAGTCAATGTTAAGCAAAGAGATTAAAAAACTACCGACAGTGGCAGAGATGTTGAAAGAGAGATTAATTACACTACTACTGCTTTTATCTTCTTTTACAAGCAACAATTATAGTGGACAGTACTTCTTCCAGGGAGAGTCCCTCTGGGGCAACTTGGGGTTAAAGACCCATGAAATGGTTTGACAGTATTTTCTTTCATTTTAGCTGCTAAAAGTTTATTTTCTCATCTTTTATGAACATTAGTATATAAATGACTTTTTTTTTTTTAGATCTATATGTGCTCTTTTCAGTTTTGGAGCTAAAGGTCTCCTGGTATTAATACAGTACACAATAATCTTGGCTCCTCAGTAGCATCTCTCCAAGAAAGAGATCATTCTCAGAGGTACAAAAGCAGCATCAGTGTACAATATCAGTATTGTCATTAATATATTTATAAACCATTAGAAACATTAAAACCCACACCAAATATGTAAAATCATGTTTTCAAATGTGATTTCAACGGTTACCACGGTAACATTATTTTTTTGCCAAAATACCATAGCAACTACAGCTATTATTGCAACAGTAAAACCCTGTATATTAATATGGGATTTCAGAATTTTTCTGTCATTTTTTTCACAGTGTTGAGTAATACAGGTTCTCTGTTATATTTACCTACAGTTTTACATTGTTTAAGGGTTAGTTCACCAAAAAATGCAAATTCTGTCATTAATTACTCACCTTCATGTCGTTCCAAACCCATACGATTTTCGTTCATATTTGAAACACAAATGAAGACTTTTTTAAAAAATCTGAGAGCTTTCTGTCCCTCCATTGACAGCTTTGCAACTACCACAAGCCCCAGAAAGGCAGTAAAGACATCATTAAAGTAAATTAAATAAAGGTTTATGAATCAATGCGAGTGCAAAAAAACAAACAAACAATGTACCACTTTTTTTTTACAAAATATTAATCTCCACCACGTGTTCACGAGAGCACCACGTTTTTGTTGTATGTTTTTTTGCGCAAACAAAGCACTCACGTCGCTTCATAAAATTGAGGTTAAACCACTGAAGTCACATGGATTACTTTAAAGATCTCTTTACTACCTTTCTGGGGCTTAAAAGTGTAAGTTGCATAGGTTGTCAATGAAGGGACAGAAAGCTCTCAGATTTCATTAAAAAGATCTTCATTTTTGTTCCAAAAAGTCTTACAGGTTTGGAACGACATGAGGGCGAGTAATTAATGACAGAAGTTTCATTTTTGGGTGAACTAACCCTTTAATATCAACTTTGGTTTTTGGAGGGAAATCTTGTTACCATGGTAACGCTTTCCCAAGACTGTTTCCCTAGTGAAAGCATTTTCAAACCTATGGATTAATAAAACACGCATGTTTACTGTCATAACTTCACCATACATACACAGTGATGTTTTGGTTGCCACAGTTCAGTCCGGATCCCCGTGAGACCGTGAGCAGCCACCGCACGAGCACCGCATCTTCCGGTACTCTGAAGTAATGGAGCCGAACATTCCCGAACCAGCTGTATTTGGACAACTTCTGAGGCGTTTTAGAGTAGAACTCGTTCAAGTAAGTGAGATCTAGGAGCAGAGCATGACGTCATGATGGCGTCAGAAGTAAACAATCACAATTTGTGCGATAGGCGAGATCGCATTATTCGCTCATAACTTCGTTATTCAATGATTTATTTAAGATAAACATGCTATAAAACAGGTCTGCGTCCGATTATCTAAACGATTTACGAAAATTCATGTCTGTTTTTGTGACATTGGGTGAGGACAAAAAACTCGTTTGTTTACATTTAGTACATAGTGCAACTTCCGTTTTATTTAAATATTATTTTATTCCTGAAAAGCGATAATGGTCAAATCAAAGTCATCAATCGACAAAAAACAGCTGTTAAATACTGCAAATATTTCTCAAGCGCTCCAAAGACTCACCGTCAGCAAAACAGCCAGCGATAGCATACAGTAAAAGGCACAGTGTTAAATACTTTTCCATTTTTCAGTTTAGATTGTCCTCAGTCATCCCATTGTTGTGTTCTTCAAATGTCTAAGGAGGACTATTTTAACACGTTACTTCCTGGTTCAAGACGGAAATACTGGACGACGTCGGCCTCAGACGTATTTTGGTCATAAATATTACTTAGGTTACTTAGGCTCTGGTTCTTCCTATTGGGTGGCAGTTCCTGTTAATTAATATTCATAAGCACATCCCTTCGTAATATTCATAAGATAGACCAGCTAGAAAGGTTACGTCATCAGGACTTGTTCTTAATATTCATGAGCCAATACGTCGCCATAGTGGGATTCGTCAATTCACAGAAGTTATTGGATGAAAGCATCAACACAAATTTATTATTTTCTGAAAGATGTACATTTTATTTAAAATCATATTTTAAATTTAAACGTATTTGGAACTTTTTTGTATTTGGAATAGGCTACTACAGCAACAAATTAAACAAATACAAAATTTAATAAATAAATCAAGATGTTTAAGATACCATTTCAGTCAATACGGCAGCAACTTCTAAATTATGTCTGTTTTTTGGAGCATTTGTTCTCTGCGTGTGCCTGTACTCAGATTTATGAGTCATGAGAAAAACAGTGCCATCTGCTGGTCAGTGCCTTGATACTGTTATGAACTAAGGCCAAAAAATCTCCGTTGAAAAGTAACATCCTTTTTTTATGAATCAATAAAACATTACCTAAACATTACCTAAATTACCTGCCAATTCTTACAAATAGTGTATGTAATACGGATAAAAAAAAGAAAGAAAATCTTACTTTGACAATATGAAATAAATAAATAAATAAAAAGTCAAATTGCAGATGCCTGCTTTCTATTTGAAGATTTTATATATCCCTAAGTTGAGATACTGGGGTCTAATCAACCTCCTGAGACCTAGGAATAGACATTTGGCCTCTGTAGAGGACATTACATTTTAGCAAATTTCTCTGACAGCATATGTCACAGTTTTAATTCTGGACGTCCTGTAAAGAGCACATTCATGGCTTTGCAGAGATACACTCTTAAAACAGATGTGGTAAAGAAACACATCCTGTGTTAGATCTTAACACACCCGTGTGTCTAGTTAAGGACAACACATTTTGTGTTACTTTTAACTCAAACATGTGTTATTCCTGCTCATTTTCTACACACTAATGTGTTATATTTACACAATTTGTGTCAATTATGTACACAAAATGACACAAAATGTGTCACAAAAAATAACACAAAAAAATGTGTTATTAATTAACACATCTCTTTTGAGAGTGTACCAAATGTTTGGAGGTATAACCATGACAGCTCCCTCTCTCTTGGTCTGAATGATCAAATTTAGCACTCTTATGGAAATATGATAATGTTTTGTAATTATCAGTTAAATCGGACTAATTTTCAAATTGTTTGTCATAAATCAACATCTCAGGAAAATGTTATGGGGTTTCAAATCAAAATCTGACTTTCTGTTATGAAACAGGGCATCGATTTCATACATGACCTCTGTAGAGGACACCAGGACTTTTTGGAGACACAACAAGTGAATAGGGAAAGAAATTATATATCAATATTCTTATGAAATATTCCCAATTAGGCCTATTGCTCCCATTATAACACATATTTTTTTCATTAATATGCAAATTAGAGTGTATGCATTGCATAGAATGGGAATGGCATTTATGGCCATGTTTACATGCATATTGCAAAGTAGTATATCAATTATATATTTTATAACATGATAATTATCTTCATACAAAGGTTGGATAAAAAAACCTTGAAACCTAAAACTTGACTGGTGAATGGGGGGAACATTGTTTTTACCTACTCATGTTTTTAAATGTCTTTTAATTTTCTTAATAAATGGATCCTGGTGTACTCTATACAGAGGACATAGCATAACATGTTTTTTTGTTTTGTTTTGTTTTGTTTTTTTCAAAAATGTCTTTATTTTATTTGTTTCTGCTCCAAAGAATGACTTTAAAAAACTAAATTCACAAAACTTTTTTTCTGGTTCTCAGGAGGATAATGAGCAACATATATCCTCAATTATGCTAATATTTTTGAATACATGTATTAAGATTGTATTAAGATTATGATTAACAATCATAAGTTTATTATTATTATTAGGCTATTTAAATCTTTCATAATATTCCATAGGAATATACCTAATCCTTCACTACTGTAGGCTACATAAACAACATAGTAATCTTGGTATAATAATGCCAAATAAATAAATAAATAAAAATGTGCATTATTGCACCATTATGTAACACTTTATTTTTATAGAATAACAGCAGGACACTTCTAATTCTTGTAATCACGTGTAATGTCCACCTGTGTCTGACGGATGGTTAAGCCATTACATGTTGTCTCTCCAACCTGAAGCTGCAGTAAAGTGTTCTTGTTCTCGGACATATGTTAGTCCAGATGCCATGCTCTCTGCTGCTGGTCATTAGCCCTTCTATTGCCCTGCGTCCGGCTCATATTCACTCATGCTGAGCACACACACACTCTCTTGCTCTTTCTATAATGTTTTACACACACATACACACAAACACACACACTCAATGCCCATGCTTTAACTATTATATTTCTCCTCCCACCTCAGACTCTTCACCTGGCACTGAACAAAGCATTTTGTTAAACACTGCATTTATTTTGCACAGTTTGACATTTTACTCTAATTTAACTGTTATGAATTTACTTTTATATACTTAAATTACACTAAAAGTTAGACAAACTTGACTGAACTGTTTCTTATTACCTTAAAAAGATTTCATTCTTAAAATATAGTTCAAATTGGTTATCCTTCAAATATAATTTGAAATTTATTTTATTGTATTCTGTTTTAATTGTAATTTTTTTTTTTTAATTTTAGTGCAATTTAAAAAGTTTTGTCCACCACATAATTCTCATATTTGTTGTTATTTCATATAGTTTTATTGCCTTTTATTGATACAATACAGGGGAATCTATAGTTGTCACAATTTTACTCCAGTGAAAAGTCAAGAGTGTTTTTTTTATTATAATTTATTGTTTCTGTATGAACTCAGAATGATACAGAAAAGATATGGCTACACTAGGTTGTTTTAACCTATGTTTGGGTCAAATATGGACAAATACATTTTTAAACCCATTTTTTTAATAATTATTTATTAAAAGGGTTTGAACTAAATGTTTGAAACAAACAAAAAACACTCTTGAAAACACACATTTGTCTCATTATTAAAGGATTAGTTCACTTTCAATTGAAAAAGCTTTACTCACCCTCAAGCCATCCTAGCTGTATATGACTGTCTTCTTTCTGATGAACACAATCAGAGAAATATTAATAAATATCCTGACGCATCTGAGCTTTATAATGGTAGTGAACAGGGGTCACGAGTATGAGCTGAAGAAAGTGATTCCATCCACATCCATCCAGAGGCTTTCTTCAGCTCATACTCATGACCCCTGTTCACTTCCATTCTAAAGCTTGGTTGTGTCAGGATATTTATTAAAATATATCCGAGAGTGTTCATCAGAAAAAAGAAAGTCATATACACCTAGGATGGCTTGAGGGTGAGTAAAGCTTGGGCTACTTTTCATTTGAAAGTGAACTAATACTTTAATTTTGACATAATCCTTGTGACAACAAGCCCCGGTCTTCTCTTAACTTTAAACGTGTACCTTATAGCCTAACTTTTTGTGATTCAGTCTGTTTTCTCTCTTTGGAATTTGCAGAAAAAATATTTGCCAATAATTGCTGCAGCATGTTAAACTTTGATTCTACTCATTAGCCTATTTATAAGGTCAAACGCACTTTGCACAGATCAAAGGCTTGCTTGTCTTTTTAATGGAGTTTTATAAAGGGGCTCATTCAAAAGTCAAAACGGCGTAAGATGCGATTTCACGCCTTTTTAGGTTCATCCATAAGTGGCCACCAGCACGAGATAACAGCTGTGTGTCAGACGGTGTGTGCGCACGTCTGTGTGTGTGCGTTGAGCTGAACGGACACTTGAGCGTCCCCCGGCAAACGCAGCGTTATAGCGGCCGCCGCGCGCGCCAGTTTCCGTTCGTCTCTCCGGTTGCTGGGCACTAAGACAAACTCATGCTCTGTTTGAGCAGAACACTATTACAGACGCGCGCGTAAATATTTGCTCAGAAAACAGACTCCCCATGAGCGATGGGTATAAATGAGCAAACCGCTAATTATCCATAACTCGAAACGGACGGCAAGACTTCACGAGCGACATCCATCCAGCATTACACGGTAAGAGAGACTCACTGGGACTAACGAAAAATCCTTTCTTTCTTTCTTTCTTTTCTCCTATATAATTCAAAATATAAAAATATATAAAAAAGAATAAAAAAACTGAGAAAAGATCACAGCTGCTGGCTATATATATATATATATGTGTGTGTGTGTGTGTGCAGAAATTGTGTGCACTTACATTATAAATGTGACAACTTTCTCCAATCTGGCATTTATTAAAAAAATATATATATATACTCTTGTTCTGAGAAAACAATTATATATAATTCTCTTCTTAGGATGGCAGCAAGTGTTATCAGGACACTGAGTAATTTGGGTTTCGAAAAACCCTTCCCTCCCTCCTTCTTTCCCGCTGAGGATGAGGAGGAGACTGAAGAGGAATATGAAGAGGAGCTGAGAGAGGACAGTCTAGAGGAGGAAGAGGATGGAGTAGCCAGTGAGTCTCAAGAGGAAGAGCCGTGGAGTTTTGACCCCTCCCCTAATAATGCTGAGATGACCAACCAGCTCCTGCGGTTCGCTGAACTCATCAGCAACGATGTCCAGCGCTATTTTGGCCGAAGCCAAGACCCTGATGCCTGTGACATTTATGCAGAGAGGCCGTGTCCAAAAGTCGGGGGCCGCCAGCGATACTATGCTGACTTCATCAAAGTAGCATCATCAGGGCAGGCCGAGGAGCCTGAGTCGCTCGGGCCTCTTGCAGAGCTCTTTCAAGATGCTCAAAGGAAAGGCCGGGGTTTGCCCATGAGCCAACGGCGCCTGCCAATCAGCTTCTGGACAGAGCCTTTCGCACACCAGCTTGATGTGTTAAGTGATACCAGCACACAAGAGAACTCGCTCAGTATGATCGACACTTCAGAGAGCTCCATCAACATCAGCACCTCATTGAGCATGTTCAGTAACACGAGTGTGTGCACCATGACCAGCTCCAGTGTCTCAGGGACTCTCAGCAGCTCAAGCACCCCAGACTTCAGTGATTTACTCGCTCACTGGGCCATGGACAGAGAGAATCCCAATGAATTTAACTGTGACTACCAACTATCATAACCAGTGTTTGCCAGTCATATCACTGCAAATATCATTTATATTTTAATGCTTAATGCTTAAAGCTTTTCTTTCTGTTCTTAATGTTTGCCTTGTTTTCTGGTAAAAAAAAAAAAAAAAAGTAGACATTTTCTTTAGAAAATGCATTTGGAATAGCAAGTGTATTTTGTAATGTTCCAGTCTCAGATGTTTTCATTTCTTTCAAGTATAAAACCTATTATTTTTTTATTTTTATTTCATCATATGCTATTTTTTGGCAGTGTAATTGTATTATATTTTTAATACAGAACTGATTTTCTGTATAATTCTTACTGTGTGTTTTCATGTATAAAAAGAATTATTTTGCTAAAAAAAAAGTATGCAGCTAAATATGTCATTAAAATACCCTGTTTGTGATCAATAATTCTGCTATATATCCTCACATATATTCATTTACTTTAGGCAGAAATAAGGAACGATGTATAGTCAGGTCACAATCACAAAATAAATTGTGACAACTAGACCCAAACATGACTAAATTAACATGACATTTGCAATGAAGGATATCGAAACAAAAATAAATGTTACCAGAAATAAAAAATTATAAAATAAAATATTTATATATATAAAAAACTTTCTCATTTTCATTTAGTTTAAGTTAATTAATTTAAAGGGGTCCTTGATTATGATTTCACAACTTTAGTTAGTGTAATGTTGCTTTGCATCTGCAAAGTTACGACACTCAAAGTTCAATGCAGAGGGAGGTATTTTCTTTTACAGAAATTGCTTTTTAAGGACTACAACAAACAGTTGGTAGGGACTACAACAAGCTGACATCACAAACCCCAAAATTTACATAAACCCATAAACATGCAGCAAAGGGGGTGAGGCCATGTTGGGCTGCTTTAGAGAAGAGGAAGAGTTGTTGTAGTAGAGTGTTGTTGTCATGCTGTCATTTTACACCGGACTGCTTCACAAACGAGGGTCAATTCAACGCTGGATTTGCACAAAAGATTAACATGACGGCACATGCTAGTTGATGAGTTGAATCAACTCCACAACAACTACATGAATTTATCCACTAACCATTCAGAAACGTCCAGATGCATTCTAAAAGTTGTAACTTGTTCCTGAGTCTCTCCATCAGTGTCCGACTCCGGTTTGAACAATGTAAGGCTGAACACCGTTACTGACAATCGTCATTTTGGCTGCGTGAGATTCACCAGCTTTGTTGTTGTTGAGCAACAGAAGCACGAGCTGTTAAAGCTCCGCCCTCTTCTGGAAAGCGGGCAGGGAGCAGCAGCTCATTTACATTTAAAGGCACACACAAAAACAGAGTGTTTTTGCTCACACCCAAATAGGGGCAAATTTGACAAGCTATAATAAATGATCTGTGGGGTATTTTGAGCTGAAGCTTCACAGACACATTCTGGGGACACCAGAGACTTATATTACATCTTGTGAAAAAGGCATAATAGGTCTGTTTTAATGACACACATTCATTATTCATACATTTTGAAACAATAGAAGAATGACAGTGAGAAAGCATTATGAGAAGGCAAACAGTAAGCTGGTTTCAACACATTTCCTGGTGATAATGATCTGAATCTTCCCCATTATACGCACAAAATAAACTAAACTAAATGTCTGTTTTTGTCCTGATAAACATAGTCCTTTATGCTAAATAATTTACATGTACAGTATTGAATGCAAGTTTAGTGAGTACAGAATCCCACTTCTATCTGTGTTTACAATGCAGGAGTGAACATTAATGCATGTCCCGCTTGATCATTAGTGTATGGGTGCATGTGTTTCTGTCTTCATCTCAGTGCTCTGAGTGCTTACGTGTACTGAGCATGGGTAACTCTCTAGTGAACGTGGCACGTGGGCAGAAAGGTCAGATATGGACATGTGGTTTGGTCATTGCTAATTCGCACACATTGTTTGGAAACGTTCAACTTCCATGAATGGATATTATTTATACTTCTTGTTTTATCATTGAAAATAATTTAATATGACACAATATTTATTATTTTGATTTTAGGCTGAATATGTACATCTGTACATGGACTATGTATAAAAAGTCAAAAGACATAAATGTAAACAAAAACAGTTTTCATACTAGCTCATCTGTTCAAAAATTGGTTAAGATGAAGCAAGCAAGAAAGAAAGCTACAATATATGTTCAGGATACTACTAAGTGATATGAATTTCCTACGTTATTATATTTGCCTGTAATCTAATGCTAATTTTCCAACGGCACACTGACAGAGCACATTTGAAGTGGCAAGTAAGACCAGTAGATTTTCACCACGCAGGCTTTTCAATGATTCGTCAGCGTCAGTGGACTCTTATCAGCAACACAAGACCAGGCAGCAGCATGTTACAGCTCATTTCAACAATTTCCTCTAGAGGTCCACTGAACTGATTCACCATGAGGTTTCTACACATTCTGTGGTTCACCTTCTTGCTCTGCGGCCTGTGTGTGAGGGCAGAGGATGAAACCACTGAGGACAACGTTGAAGAAAAAGGGAACAACGGTGAAGAAAAAGGGAACAACGGTGAAGAAAAAGTTGAGGACACCTCTGAAGAAGACACAGAACCAGAGAAACAAGAAAAGACAGATGAAATTACAGAGGAGAAAGACGTTTTGGTCCTTCATAGTGTCAACTTTGACAGAGCTCTCAGTGAGAACAAGTACCTGCTTGTGGAATTTTGTAAGTATGATTTTCCCCATATGAATATGACTATGATTATTGTACTTACAAATCATCATTCTGATCTTATTAATGCAAGAAAACATGTGGTTATGCATGAAGGTGCAATATGTATTCAAAATGAGAATAAAAAAGTTTCCCTTTCACTTATAAAGTAGTTTTTATTTAGTTGCATGTATTTAAACTATCCTATCCATGAGCAGCACAAGAAAAGTTCAAAGATTGCTAACATGTTTGACACATCATCCATCAGGAGCGCACCTGTTATTTCTCCCACACTTGAAAGGCTGGCCAGTTATGCAAATTTTACAACACTGTATTGTGTTTTGTGCTATTGTCATCGCAGTAAAATGTTAAAACAGAAGGTGAAAAAATGTACATTATGAATGTCAACTGTCACATTTATGTAAATGCAGTTTGCAACTTATAGCACATATTTAACATGCAAAGCTAAAGTATATGGTCTAGTTGTCATACTTTATACTCTCTTATGCTCACCAAGGCTGCATTTATTTGATCAAAAATACTGTAAAAACTGTAATTCTCTGATGAATAAAGAGCTCAAAAGAACAGAGTTTAAAAAATGAATACTTTTTTTTAACATCTGAAACTTACATGATTCAAAATCTTAGCCCTTGTGACAACATCCAAGTGTGACAACTAGCCCCGGTGTGCTTTATATAGATGTTGGTATGAACCTTGCACTTGTCTTTCAAAACATAAAAAGATGCTCCATGGTGTGGTCACTGCCGCAGTCTGGAGCCCATTTATGCTGAAGTGGCTGGACAACTGAAAAATGGGTCATCTAATGTGCGGCTGGCCAAAGTGGACGCAACAGAAGAGAAAGAACTTGCCTCAGAGTTTGGTGTGGATGGTTTTCCCACACTTAAATTCTTCAAAGATGGCAACAGGAAAAATGCCACACATTTTTCTGGTAATGTATTTATTTGTTTAGTGTGTTCGAATGTGTGATTTTATTTTCATACAGTGTGCATAAGCTTATAGGCATTATTCTGTGATTCGAAAAGGAAAGCGAACTGTAAAAGGAATCACAATGTGGCTGGAGAGGCACACAGGCCCCAGCGCTACTGTTCTTAATGATGTGAAGAGTGCCGAGGCTCTGCTGGAAGCAAATGATGTGGTTGTGGTTGGATTCTTTCAGGTAAATTATCTTTTGTTTGCATAAAGCAACTGACTTTTATGATCTGATATTGCCTTATAATGAGAGTGTAGTATACAGTATAAAGAAAAACAGATCATGACACTCTCTATCCACAACAAAAGGTTTATCAGATTTATTAGAATTGTTTAAAATGTAATTTAATTGACTCTCTCTGTCTATGCAAGGATTTGGAAGGAGATAAGGCAAAGACATTCTATGATGTAACTTTAATAGTAGTGGACATTAACTTTGGCATCACAAGCAACCCAGAACTCTTCAAGAAGTATGATGTAAAGAGTGATTCATTGGTGCTCTTCAAGAAGGTAATCCCATGTTCCTATAGCACTACAATTTGTGATTGGTAGGCGAACTACTATTGGTGGGTATTTTGATTCATCCCAGTGATTTGAATCTTTTAAATATGTTGTCTAAAAAACATTGATTTACCGATTAATTCTCCAGGTAACAACAATTCAATCTTTTAGTGTGTTATGAGTAAGTCATTGAATAATTCATCTATCGCTCTAAAAAATGCTGGGTTAAAAATGGACAACCCAGCAACTGGGTTGTTTTGACCCAGCAGTTAGGTTAAATGTTTGACCAACCTGCTATGTAGTTTTATTTAACTCAACTATTGATTAAAAGTTACTATATGGCTGGTTTAAAATGAACCCAAAATAGTCTGGAAATTAAAAATCAGACACATAATTACTAGTGGCAATAATAATAATCAAAAGGTGAACATTTATTAATAAGCTATTTAATAAATGTATATTATTTAATTATTATTGATTAAACTTATTAATAAATTTCCAACGTATTTTGGGTTCATTTTAAGCAAGTAATGTAGTAATTTTTAAACAATAGTTGAGTTAAATAAAACTACCCAGCAGGTTGGGCCAAACATTTAACCCAACCACTGGGTTTGTCCATATTTAACCCAACTTGGGTTATTTTTAACCCAGCATTTGTTCACAAACCAAACACAACTTTCTAGTGTAATAGATTTGTTCACAAACCAAACACAACTTTCTAGTGTAATAAAAAAAGAGAGTGTATTAATTCAATAAATTCAGTTTGACTATGTTTAGCTGTTGGTTCACCTATGTCCCCCAACCCCATGTCCTTCTTTTGTATGTTCCAGTTTGATGAAAAGCGCGCAGACATGCCACTCTCCGAGGAAGACAAGCTTGATAAAGGGGATCTGATTTCATTCATCCATTCTAACAGTATGAAACTTGTCATTCCATTTAATGAAGAGGTAACACTTTAAAATTCACTTGATAAACTGACCAATGAACCAGTTGCTAAAAACAATTGTAATTTATCCTAAAAATATGTGCATGAATCAAAAATAATTTATGATATAATCACTATTTTTGTTACCAAAACCAACTTTTTTCTTCCTTCTGCAGAATGCTGAACAAATTTTTAACTCTAAGGTCCGCAAACATTTGCTCCTTTTCATTAATACAACTGTGGAATCCCAGAATGCACTGCTCGAAGATTATAGAGATGTTGCCAGTGAGTTTAAGGAAAAAGTACGTTTTTTTAACTAAATAGTCATATTTGTTTAGCCCAATAAATATATTTCAGAGAACCATTTTAAATGTTGTCATGCTCACAGTCTGTCTGTATGTGTGTAGGTGATTTTCATCACGTTAGATGTTACACATGACAAAGTGGATCATGTGCTGAAGTATTTCAGTATCTCTAAAGATGATGCTCCTATTATTCGCCTGATCAACACTGAGAAAGTGGTGACATACGCAATGGAAGGATCAACCATCAACAAAGACACACTGAGAACATTTTGCCAGGGTGTTCTTGATGGTACTGTGAAGGTGTGTAATGCAGTAATATTGTAATATTGAACGATTTTCTAAATCTGCCTACTAAAAAAAACTATCTGCATTATATTCTAGCCTTTTTTGAAGTCTCAAGAAATTCCAGAGGACTGGGACAAGAATCCAGTTAAAGTCCTTGTAGGGAAGAACTTTAACGAAGTGGCTTTTGATGAGACTAAGAACGTCTTTGTGGAATTTTGTAAGTTAGTTCTTCTTAGGCTCAAATAAATATAGCATTAAAGTAACCATGAAATCGAAATTGACAATTTCTTTTATTTTTGTGGAATATTGCATTATCCGAATTATCTGTGCACATCATTATTTAAAAAAAAAAAAAAAAAAAAAGATCACATGCCCTCGTAATCTTTAATCAAATATCTTCCCCTCCCTCTTGCAACGACTTCTCTGATGACATGTTTACTGGTGCGAGGGCGGGACAACCTGTCACTCACATGAGATCGACCAATAGCAAATCACAACGGTCCAACAATCCAATAAATTCCTTAAGGACAAAATCAATAGCCACCCTACATTTTTAAGTCATTTAACTCAGATATATGTCATAACAGCGAAAAAAAGACTATCGCAATTTCCGTTTTATCTGACTTTATAATTTATGTCCTTCTCAAAGATGCTCCATGGTGTGGTCACTGTCAGCAGCTGGCTCCTGTGTGGGATGAGTTGGGTGAGAAGTACAAAGACCATGAGAACATTATCATTGCAAAAATAGATGCAGCAGAAAACGATGTGGAAGATGTCACTATACAGGGATTTCCCACCATTAAATACTTTCCTGCTGGGGATGAAAAGAAGGTTTGCAACAACACACACAAGCCTGTTAACTATCAGTGTCTTGGTAGTGGGACACTTGGCGCTGTTTTTATTGCCTTTTTCCCTATTACATACAGTATTTTAGTAATCATCATAAATTAGGTATCACTCAAAATTCATCCTCTGAAAACCGTTTTGAAATTGGACTGCATTACCATGGAAATGGTATTTTAAAACATTACAGTGGACTCAGTTTTTGTGATATCAACTTCAAATGTGGAACACAACTTGGTTAGACATATGGCTTTGATTTTTCTAGCAATTTTAGGGGACAAAGACAACGATGTACTAAAAATGGAAAAGTTTTGAAAAGTTGCATGTTAAGATGACAACATTGTCAAAACGATCCCCTTTCACACGGATCCGCGAAAACGACTAATATGCTGTATCATGCTGCCAGGCCAGTAGTTGGCGATGTCTCTTTGTAAAGAAACACTACACATCTATAGACTGAACATGTAATACACATTCGCAAGATGTAACCATTTTCACAAATTTAAGTTTTTGTAGTTTACATAGAGACGATAATGGCATCATTTTCAAAAACTTGCACTTTGAAACCTGTTTTCAAACGTGTGTTTTCAGGCCCCCAAAATGCAGTTGCCATGTAAATGAACAGCCAAAACGCATAAAAAGTTTTCCATTTTTAGTTGAAAACAGTGTCCTGTAAACATCCAAATTATTTTGTAAAATATATATTTTGTATAGACCTTATGCAGCAGAGAAACAAGCGTGCCGCCATCTTTTGTCTTTGAACTTCAATTTTTGCGGTAGCTCTGTACATTTCTATGGTGTGGATTTACCTGTTGTAGAGTAAATGAAAGTTATTGTGAGCACTGTAATGTTTAAAGCAGATGTCTTAACAAATGTCAGTAGACCAGGAAGATTTTAAAACGAGCAGTTCATTCATAAATACGTAAGATCGCTGTGGAAATACAAACCGGAAGACAAAAGACAACGAGCGCTGCGCTGAAAAGGGGCGGGGCTGCATAAGGTTTATAAAATAAAAAAAAAATATTTAGTTCAGTACATTTGCTTTACAGTAAACTTCTATAACTTTGTTATACTTTAATTTCTTTCATTGCATTCACTTTTGCAATAATCTGTTGAGTGTCTTGCTTAAAAGGAAACTGATCTTATGTCTGTATTCCAAATCATTAATTAATCACAACAATTTAATTCAGATCTATGCTCAAAAAAAGGGTGGGGGGTTGACAGTTAACAGGTAAGATATTCTATTGTAAAAGGACCTCATCAAATGATATGTTGTTTTTTTCTTATGTTATTATGTGTTATTGTGAGAATCGCAGTACTGACAAATGCTTTTATAATATATATATTTTTTTAAATCAGATTGTTGACTATAATGGAAATAGAGATTTGGAGACTTTCTCAAAATTCCTGGATAATGGAGGAGTGTTACCAGAAGAAGAGAGTAAAGATGATGATGAGGACGACGATGATGATGATGAAGATGAGGTCAGTCAAAAGCCAACAGACAGCTTGATTATTTAGCCAGTTATTAAGAGCAAAAAACTTGAACTTTTTGATTTGAGTAATATAGTTGGCGTGTTTCTTTCTGCTTTTCAGGTGTCAGATGAATCAACAGAAGAGACACCAAAGTCTACCAATGAAACCAGCAAGGATGAGCTGTAAAAACAAGGCATAAATCAACTCATTTGTACTGAACAGGATCAGTGTGAGATTTATGCAACATGAGCCAAATGTGTTTTATCAGATTAATGTCATTTTCTCTGCACTGGACCATTTCAACAAACTACATAGCTGACTAAATTGAATAAAAATAACTTAACATGTAAAGGTTTTATTTCTGATCTATAATTTACTTCTGTGGTGTGGGATCCGTTAGACACTATCAGTATCAGTATTTGACTTCAGAAAATTATATGGGTGAATCTCACAAAATTATAAAAAAAAACTTGGATTGACCTTTTTTTTTTTTTAACAAAGCCTATTTTGTGTCTAAAATATCATTACTGTAATGGAAAAAAAGTTTTTATTTAATATAAGGTTGTAACACCTCCTTTAGTTTTTTTTTTCTTGTTTAGATGTTACTCTGAGGGGTTCAACAGATTTGACATGTACTGAATAAAACCTTTTCACAAAACAAATGATCTTCTAAACCTATTTTATTATCCCCACAAGTGTTTATTTACATGTGTCACAAAGTCAATGAATTAACTTGAGAACCAGCTTTGTCTCTTTTAAATGAGTCAGTGAGGTGAATTAAACTTAGCGTTAGTCCAGCCTTTTGATGAGTTGAAGTGATGAAGACGAAATGAGCTTTAAGTCCACAAGGTTATTTGAGTGCGATGCAATGTTTGAAGTCCTATAATCCACCATGAGAGAGATAATCGTTCAACGTCGTTTGTTGGGTCGCCCACCGTGTGAGTTAAGGCCATGTGCTGTAGCCTCGCTACCAGCTTGACTTCGAGGTCTCCAATTACCATTAAGTGCTCTCACAATGAACACCATGATAGAAGTCCTTTCTATAAAGAAAGCAAATAGCTACCATTAGTGATCTTATTTAACAAACACAACATCAGGAATTCAATCCATACTTACAATTGAGCAGAAACACAGCGTTCTCAAAGGACTTAAAATGAGCAAGAAGGTAGCTTGAGTTCAAACCATGAGGCTTCCCTCTACCAAACAAGCTAACTTATTCTATGGTGGCCAAGCTTATATGCCCGGTTACCTCCCAGCACTAGCGCCCTCAAGCTGCTCCTAGTGGTACTACAAGTGATTTACACACTACACACTAAGAAAACAGGAATAATAAAGGAGCTAAATACAATAATAAAACAGGTAACGTCTTATCCGTTACAAGGTATACAGTATATCATGGTGGTATGTTTTACTATTTAAAGTAAACAGAATTATGTTACACATCATTGTATTACAGTATTTTTTTAGTTTTTAATGTAATACAATTTACTCTATTGCTAAGAGAAAATCTAATCACTGTTGAGAATAATAAGAAATGTAATTACATTTCCTTTTTTATCTTTTGGTTTTGTGGAAAAATGTAACCCGAACATAGAAGTTTTGTGAGTTTCACCCTGATTTTTTGATACATTTGTTGATGTCATGGCCTTTATTTTCAAAGTAAATAAATGATTATGATGAATACATTCATTAATGTCCTTTGGCCACATTTATGATACAACATCCATGTTTGAAGGCTACTCTAAATACAGTCAAACCAAAAATTATTCAGACATTTTTTATATTTTTAATATATTTTTACTAGTGGGTGCAGGACACTATAGTTCATTTATGTAAGTGAGGATAGCAAAATAAAGTAAACTGTGACATACCCAAAAATTCTTCATACAGTGGACTACCAGTAAAACTGATAAAAATTTGGACCAAAAATTATTCAGACACTTTGACCTGACCATGTTTTGCTTAAGTGTTATCTGACATAATTAAGATTAATTTTTTCTGACACAGTTTAACTCTGTGATCTTGTCATATTTTATTACCATTTTTTTTAAACTATAGTGAATAAACTGTATTATTGAATAAAATGTTCAAGGTGTCTGAATACATTTTGGTTTGACTGTATATCATTTCATAAGCAACACAGCTACAGCAAGATATATTCTTCTCATGTCATGATATATAGTGGATGGAAAGGAGTATAATTAATATTGATTGGATCAAACCATCCAACCAAATCAAAACACTGAGGTTTAACATTCCCATAGGAAACATTACTTTTAAAGGGTTAGTTCACCCAAAAATGAAAGTTCTGTCATTAATTACTCACCCTCAAATCGTTCCACACCTGTAAGACCTCCGTTCATCTTCGGAAAACAAATGAAGATCTTTTTAATGAAATATAAGAGCTTTCTGTCCCTCCACTGACAACCTACGCAACTACCACTTTCAAGTTCCAAAAAGGTTTTGTTTGCATAAAAAAAAACATAATTTATCACTTTATTTACAAAATATTAATCTCCAACGCATGTTCACGAGACCACCATGACGCATGCGTGTTGTGTAGATGTTGTTGGGTGAAAGCACATTGGAGATCAATATTTTGTAAATAAAGTGGTGAATTATGTTTTTTTTTTTTTTTTGCACAAACAAAGCATTTGTGTCGCTTCATAAAATTGAGGTTAAACCACTGATCTATATAAATGTCATTCACTCGAAGTAAGGGTGTCAGTGGAGGGACAGAAAGCTCTCAAATTTCATTAAAAACTTCATTTTTGTTCCGAAGATGAACGAAAGGTTTGGAACGACATGAGGGTGAGTAAATGATGACAGAATTTTCATTTTTTGGGAGAACTAACCATTTAACTCACTCTTAGGCATGCTCACTATGCTGACAGGCACATTCCTTGAATGCACAGTCACAGATAAACCGTGAACAGGTAAACAGGTAGAGTGAGTCAGGCAGTGATGTTATAAGAAGGAAGATTTGACAAAGTATCAACACGCAGGTAAGAATAATTTAGCTGTATACACCTGTTTAAAGTTAATTCACTCTTAATGTATGATACACTGAGTTACACAATCTGTGATCTGTGTTATATTACTTTCAGGGTAACTCGTATGAAACACAATTTATGTACGAAGGAACATACATGTGATAAAGTGCGTAAATCTTTAGTACCAACATGATAAATTTGGTCCGAATATCATGTGACTAGTTGTTTTTTTGAGCTAAGTTCACATCTGAGATTGCAATTTCTTAGAAATCAAAAAATACATGTGGAATGATATATCATGTGGATGAATAAAATAAATATTTTGTATTTGTAAAAAAAAGAATGAGGTCATTTATGTAAGGACACATATATGTCCTTTATTATGTAACTTTCTTTTACATTTTTTGCAGTGCAAGTTTTTTCCTCTTGCTCTTTTCATTCATTCTTGATCTAAAATGAAACCTGAAAGATTAAAATGTAGACAAACACAAGTATAAAAAAACATTTTTAAAAATAAATCTGCATTGTTTATCCTTTTGATCTTTAATTCATAAAATGAACTAAAATCTAACCTTTCATTGAAGGAAAATAATTGAAAGTGGGGGAAAATCACATTATGAAATAAATGTTTTTCTCCAAAACACGTTGGCCACAATTATTGGCACCCCTAGAATTTTTTATGAGTAAAATATCTCTTAAGTATATTTCCATTCATATTTCCATTTTTTTAGCACACCAGGGTGATCATGAACATGAAACTGTCTAGCCATGACTTCCTGTTCCACAGGAGTATAAACATGAGGAAACACAAAGGCCCTGTCATTCCCCTAATCATTCATTATCATCACAATGAGCACGTTTACATGCACACCAGATAATGCAAGTAAACATGACTTTATTAATAAATTGGTTTATTTCCCTGTAGTGATGTCAAAAATAATCATTTTCATATCTGACTCCGAGTATTCCATACGTTATGTCTGTTGTGATGTTAAATAAAGCTTGCAACATAACAGCGGGAAACTTACGGCTCATATATTATTCTCTCATGCAGTTACAGATGCAGTGTTTTGACTGAACCACTTCTACTTCTGCCGCATTAGAGATGAGAACACATTTTTATATTTTCTGGGTCTTGAAAGATTCTGCGTTTGCGATCGATTTCCTATTTTCCTTTCCTGCAAAACGCTCGCTCTGTCTGGATGCGTTTAAATCTGCACTAAGGATGCGTTTCTGTCACGTATCACACATGCGCACTTCAATAAGCCGACAGAAAGCAGGTTAATGCGTTTACATGCCGCGCGAAATCGGGGTAAGAGCCAAAAAACTACCTGTTCCGACCGGTTTATGTTTAAGCTGTTTATGACCTTACTCCGATAAAAGAAAACGGGTTACCGCGTTGACATAACCACGTTTGTTGTCGGCTTATTAAGCATATTCGGCTTAAGAACATGCATGTAAACGCACTCAATGAGTAAAACCAAAGAATATAGTTCTGATGTGCAGCAAAAGATTGCTGAGCTTCACAAAATAGAAAGTGGCTGTAAGAATATAGCTAAAGGATTGAAAATCCCCATTTCCACTATCAGGGCAATAATTAAGAAGTTCCAATCAACTAAAGATGTTACAAATCTGCCTGGAAGAGAACATGTGTCTAAATCGTCCTAATGCGCGGTGAGGAAGAAAGTTTGAGTGGACAAAGACTCTCCAATGATCACAGCTGGAGAATTGCAGAGATTAGTTGAGTCTTGAGTCTCAGAAAGCCTAAAAAAAATTGTCAAACAGCACCTACATCCCCACAAGTTGTTCGGGAGGGTTTCAAGAAAAATCCTCTGCTCTCATCCAGAAACAATCTCCAGCATTCAGTTGTCAGACAAGACTGAAACTTCAAACGGGACCGGCTTCTATGGTCAGATGAAACTAAAAAAGAGCTTTTTGGCAGCAAACCCACCAGATGGGTTTGGTGCACACATGCCCACGGTTAAATATACTGCTGGATCTTTAATGCTGTGGGCCTATTTTCCTGCTGGAGGTCCTGGACATCTTGTTCAGATACATGGTATCATGGATTCTATCAAATACCAACAGATAAAAAATCAAAACCTGACCACTTCAGCTAGAAATCATCAAACATCAAAACCAACACAAAAATGGGTCACTGAGCACAAAATGAAGCTTCTGCCATGGCCATCCCAGTCCCCTGGGAATCTGAAGGATCTGGAGAGATTCTGCATGAAGGAATGGTCTCTTTTGTCAGGTGTTCTCCAAACTCATCAGGCATTATAGAAGAAGACTCAGAGCTGTTCTCTTGGGAAAAGGAGGTTGCAAAAAGTATTGAATAAAAGGGTGCCAATAATTGTGGCCGATGTGTTTTGGAGAAAAACATTTATTTCATAATGTGATTTTCCCCCCACTTTCAATTATTTTCCTTCAATGAAAGGTTAGATTTTTGCTAATTTTATGAATTAAAGATCAAAAGGATAAACAATGCAGATTTATTTTTACAGTCATCTTTGATCATATTTACCAAGTGCGCCAATAATTCTGACCACAACTGTATGTGAGCACTACTGGTTAGAAAGAGACTGGTTAGTGTTTTATTTTCCTACTGATAGATTATTTAGATTAGACTTTTTTGTAATGACTGAATCAGAACATACCTGATGGTATTTACTAGATTTGAGTATTTCTAAAAGAAGGAAGGTAATGTACACCGATTTTATTGATTTTATTTTAATTTTCTCAGTGCTCAATGACTTAAGGGTTAGTTCACCCAAAAATGAAAATTCTGTCATTAATTACT
This sequence comes from Hypophthalmichthys nobilis, assembly GCA_037950665.1. Lineage (NCBI taxonomy): Eukaryota > Metazoa > Chordata > Actinopteri > Cypriniformes > Xenocyprididae > Hypophthalmichthys > Hypophthalmichthys nobilis. The sequence goes on from CM075480.1 coordinate 7,876,086, forward strand.
CACCCTCATGTCATTCCAAACCCGTAAGACTTTTGTTCATCTTCCGAACACAAATGAAGATATTTTTGATGAAATCTGAGAGCTTTCTGTCCCTCCATAGACAGCTTTGCAGCTATGCACTTTGACGCTTCAAAAAGTTTATACATTTTCTGAAGAGACTCGATCGCTTCATATGATGAACAGATTTAATTTAGGCTTTTATTCACATATAAATATTGATCAGCAAACATAAACAAGCTCATCCAAACCTCTGTTATTCATCCTCGTAGATCCTCTGCTCTAATCCTGATCATCCAGCTGCTTCCCATCCATCTCTACAAAGAAACAGAGACTGTTACTACTGAGTTAAATTCTTTTAAATTATCTACATTCCATCTACTCACCTGTTTGATTCACCTGATCTCTGCTACCAGTGTCAATTAACATTGTAAACGATATTACCTGTGTTGTCTCCTTCTGTATGCTGACACAAACGTGCTGCATAACACATGAACCTCATTGGTTCTCGCAAGTTAAGCAAACATGCATGAGCTTCCATTTACCACAACTGATGTGTGAGTTGATGAATGTTTATATGTGAATATAAGCCTAAATTAAATCTGTTCAAGTGTCGAAGTGTCCGTTGCATGTCTAGGTGGGACAGAAATCGTTCAGATTTCATTAAAAATATCTTCATACGTGTTCCGAAGATGAATGAAAGTCTTACAGGTTTGGAATGACATGAGGGTGAGTAATTAATGACAACATTTTTATTTTTGGGTGAACTATTGCTTGATGTATATAGGCCTACTATCTCATTAGATTCAGAATGGAAATTCCTGCATGTACTGCTCCATCTGGCTGCACATCCCCACCCCACGAATACGAAGAGGTCCATCTTTATGAGGAGATTCTTCCTACACCGCCACCCTTACATGCCACAGCTACAGCGCCACCTGCCTATATAAGTAAGAGCTGCAGCTGCTGAGGTTAGAGCATTGTCTTTGTATAATAATTAATAGTACAGTATATAATTCTTATCTCTACAGATAATTTTCAAGAGATTCCTCAGATTCCTCAAAACCCTAATACGAGGGCAAACCCTTATCCTGTCCTCAATGTGCCTCCTCAAATACCAATAATGACACAAGAACAAAGTAAGTGCAGTTAAATCATCCAGGAAATCATCCTAAAACTCAGGACATTATTACATACGTATTGTATATGCACACTGTGCACAGTATCCACATTTTCCTGTTAATGTATGAAATACCTGGATGACATTTTCTAAAAATGTGCAGTACAACATAAGCATGTTGCAGTAGCCTATCCTAAAGCAATGCGCAAAATTTGTAGTAAATGAATGGGACTAAACCATGATTTTTAACATATTTTCTTTTCTCTTATATAAAATAGAAATTATTATTATTATATGACATCTTTCAGTAAATAATAAATTAATGTTGTGGGACTTTTCTAGTTAGCCTCACTGTAAACCAGAATAAGTTGGCAAAATCCATAACATTTAAGGCAATCAGTTGCTCATGTATTCATGCATGAGCAACTGACTGCCTCAACATTTGTATACATTTGATTGCCTCATACATTTGTACTCATACATTTTAATTGTTCTTAACTTGAAATGTTTGAGTACACTAATTCATACATTTAACTTAAAATTTTCATGGTATCTTGTTGAATGAGTACAGCAATATAAACAAAGACTATAGATATGATATAAAGTATTTAACATACTTGCTCTCAAACCAAGCCACACATGCACCACTTGCATTATTTTAGCATAAAATTACTCATAAAATCACTCATAAAAGTTCATTTGACTGAGCTAATTTGTTTAATTTAAGTTTGCCCTACTCAAACCAATTAATTATTTTCAGCTTTAGGGTTTACAGTGTACTTGTGCTCGGAAATAGTTAAAAAAGAAGTCAAAACAGAAAATTAACTTCGTCTGCAAGCAGTGTTTTGCTCAGGAAATCTGTGTTTTTGAACAATTTTAAGGACAGTCCGATGCTGCCACCTACTGGCGTAAAGACATAGCCTGCAGAAAGACTCACTGAAAAATCTCCACCACTAATGCACATTCTGTCTGGAAAAGCAGAGTGATGCAAAAAAAATGCTGACAGGAATGAAATGACGAGGCTGTGAGGGATAGAAGTAGGCTATAGCCTACAGTGCGTTCAATGGGCCGTATGTAGTTTAACTACACACTGACTGTTCAGTTGACAAAACACTGTTTCGGAAAAACAATCAGTAGACAAAAACTCCATAAAACAGATTTGAAAGGTTTTATTATGTTAATTACAATGTTAATAATGGGTTATCGGCATCACAGTCTATGAAAAGGATCTATTGCTGAATAACAATTTCACTTGACTAATAATTTTTAAGTAGGACTATGTATACTGTGCACATTATGCATGTGTTCTGCATGAATGGAACAATGATTGCTGACTGATTCATAAAATCACACGTTTTTTCACCATCAAAGTGTTCGTGCAGCAGGAGGTGAGGGCTGTAGCCCCTCAGGTGATTATGGTGCAGCCACAGAGGGTTGTTGTTTTGGGTGACACACCAACAGCGACTGTGTGCCAGTACTGCTATAATAGCATCATCACTAATGTGAAATATAAACCCGGTTGTGCTGCATGGGGCATGTGTCTCTTATTAACTTTTCTTGGGTAAGTGAATTATAGTAAAAATTGTGTTAACTCTGGAAGACTCTTAAAAAAAATACATCTGTCATTTATGATTGTGTCTCTGTCTTCATTACATTGTTTTACAGACTCATCTGTGGATTTTGCCTCATCCCATTCTGTGTCAGTGGGTTTCAAGATGCCCATCACACCTGTCCTTACTGCCACAGGCACTTAGGAATATATGTCCGCAAATGACTTTCCAAACTCTCACCCACACTATTTTTTTTTCTACCTCCTTTAAAAAATAGCAGATATTATGTTCAATATTATATTTACCAAGAAAATTGCACTTTAAAATGCTGCATATTACAACATTATAGGCCTATAGACTGTTTTTGATCATGACTAATGCCTTGAAGGATTTAAAACATTCAGTTTAGTTGCATCAGCCTAGAATAAACAAAAAACAATGTTGCCAACATTTAATATTTTCTCATATATATTTATTTAGGTTTGAATAACAGGGATTCCTGCCCTGGGCAAGTATTATTTTAATGGCATACTTACTTGCGAACATCCACTGAATGTCCAATGTAGTGTACAAAGTTATTGTAGCCTATACAGAAGTCTGAATGTGCGAATATAAAACCAAATTTACCCAAGTCTTGAGGAATGCCTGTGGTGCAATGAACAATAATTACATACTGTATATTCCACAATACAAAATAAACTGAATTTACACAAATTATATTGTTCAAAGTTTACTTCCTAGTTCTTTTAAGATGGTGTGTAGCTTCCTTAACGATCACTGACTGTTTGTGTGTTTTGTTATAGTTATGCATGAATGAGTAGTGATGCTTCCCACTCTTTTAAAGGGTTAGTTCACCCAAAAATGAAAATAATGTCATTTATTACTCACCCTCATGTCGTTCCAAACCTGTAAGACCTTCGTTCATCCTCGGAACACAAATTAAGATATTTTTGTGAGGCCTCCATAGCCAGCAATGACATTTCCTCTCTCAAGATCCATTAATGTACTAAAAGCATATTTAAATCAGTTCATGTGAGTACAGTGGTTCAATATTAATATTATAAAGCGACAAAAAAAAACAAAATAACAACTTATATAGTGATGGCCGATTTCAAAACACTGCTTCAGGAAGCTTCGGAGCGTTATGAATCTTTTGTGTCGAATCATGATTCGGATCGCGTGTCAAACCGCCAAACTGCTGAAATCACGTGACTTTGGCGCTCCGAACCGCTGATTCGACACAAAAGATTCTTTAAAGTAAAATCCTCCAGGTCCTGCACAACCTTTGGTTTTCCAGCATTTTCTGTACATTTGAGTTTTACTTAACATTGGCTATATGATATTGAGATCCAACAAATGGGACTCATACAGAACTAATAGTTTTTCATATAGCCTATATCATATTTTAAGAACCAGGGATGAAACTTGTGCACCAAATATGGTATTTTTGAGAATAACCATATAGTTATTCTATGACTTACCCAAGTCTCGTGCTTTCTCCCGAACTACTCTCATTTGCTCAATTGTGTCCTCATCAATCAAAGAAACATTGTTAGCAGGAAGAACAGCCACCAGACAGTGAATCCTGTCGTTCAGAATGGGATTCTTTTTGTACTTTGGGTCTTCTTCAGTAATTGGTTTTACTGTGTTAAACTGAAGAAACAGAAGCATTAAATAAACTAGAATGTTTTGCAATATGGAAAACAACAACAACAATAGAACTGAAACAAAAGTTTGACCTGTAGTTGATCACTTAAAATGTAGTATCACATGCATGACACTCTTTTGCACTGAATCAGTTCGCCAGCATTTCTGGAGTGAAGTTTATCACACTTTTTGGAGCAATCAGCTCAGGTTTACTTCCAAACTATGCAAAAGGACTTTATGATACAGTGCTTGAATGAGAAATCTAAAGTTTGTATTAAATGCACTTACAATATAACCATCTTTGATGCAATCATTTAATAATTGGATGATGTCATCAGTCTTTATTCCAATGCCTACATTGTGAATACCAGTGATGTCAGTGAACGTGAAAGGAAAGAAGGAGCCAGCTCTGTCATTCTTCACTTTGTATGTTTTGCACTGAGAACAAAACCCAAACATTGTTTAAATGTTTTGCATGAAGCTTTTCTTACTATGACAATATAAAATGATTAAAAATCAAATAAAAGTGATTTAATTCTTGTCATGGAAATTAAAGCAGTACACTTCTTAACACTTCTTATACCTCCAAAGTAAAGCTTCTTCCAAAATTTGATGAATTTGCGAGGGCTCTGGTAGTGATGCGCCCCTGGAGAGCATTATTCACAGAGTTGAAGAAGCTTGATTTTCCAGCACCTACTGGTCCATGCAGAAGAATCCGGAGAGGGTTGACTTCTGGGTTCCCAGGTTGGAAGTTGGTTACTGTTGTCAAAAGGTTTTGTCCATCTTCACTAGAAAGGGGGTGGTCGGGGATTTTGTGAGCATAACCATTGACTTATATGCATAAAAGTATAAAACGCAATAGGCCTATGAGATCCAACATGTTTTTAAAATATTCCAGGAATTTCTAATCAATTAAGTATTTGTACTTTAACACTTTAAAAAAGCAAGAAGAAAATGTCACAAGAAACATGAAACTTTAATGGCTATTGTAGAAATATATTTGACTGCAGTTTGGGCTGCAATTGACCAATGAGAATGTTTCAGAGATCAAATGTAAGAGTTAATGGATAAAGCATGGATAGATTGTTCTGGCAGGAGAGAAAACAAAAATGTTTCCAGAGCTTACCTCCAGTTCATTGACCTCCATGGCTTGTCACACTTTGTTTAGCCAAAAATAATTTTTAGTCATTTTCAATTTTTAATTTATTTATTTACTTATTGTTGTAATTTTTCTATATTTCATAATATATTATGGGATTATATAAAAACTACAAATAACACTAGTCGCTTTAAATGAAAACTTCTTGGAAAAAATCATTTCAGTGTGTGGACATTAATCTTTTTTTTTTTTTTGAATAATATAACCATAATTTTTGTTTGAAAAAATTATCATTTACCTGCAGGAGGACCAGAAGGGGGTGTAACAAATTTGGATTTGATCATATCAAATATATCCATCATGGCAACGTCCTCATCCTTATATTGGAAGATATAAAAAATAAGTAACCTGAACATGGCATTTTTGTGAGTTTCACCTTGATTTTTAGTGCATTTGTTGATGTCATGGCCTTTATTTTGAAAGTAAATAAATGATGGTGAATCCATTTATTAATGTCTCTTGGCCACATTTATGATTCAACATAAATATGATGTTTGTACTGTAAATATTTAATTTCATAAGCAACACAGATACAGCAAGATATATTCTTCTCTGTCCCTCCACTGACAACTGACACTTTCAAGAAAGGCAGTAAAGACATAAAAGCAATCCATGAAAGTGTCAGTTGCATAGGTTGTCAGTGGAGGGACAGAAAGCTCTCATATTTCATTAAAAATATCTTCATCTATGTGTTCCCAACATGAATGAAAGTCTTATGGGTGTGGAACGACATGAGGGTGAGTAACTGATGACAGAATTTTCATTTGTGAATTAACCCTTTAACTCACCCTAAGGCACGCTCACTATGTAGCTGAAAGGCACATTCCTCTTCATTGCAACAGAATGCACATACATAGCTAAACAGTGAACAGGTAAACAGGTAGAGTGAGTCAGCAGTGATGTTATAAGAAGGAAGATCTGGCAAAGTATCAACACGCAGGTAAGAATAATTTAGCTATATACACCTGTTTAAAGTTAATTCACTCTTAATGTATGATACACTGAGTTACACAAAAGTATTTTGAAGTAAGGTATGACCACAAAGTATGACAGATTTAAAATGGCATAAGGTTAACTGTTATTACTTGTTTGAAATATAATCCATGTATGAAGGAACATTCGCAAAAAGACAGGCAAAAATTCCCATTTTCCCTGTAAAGTATGTGATAAAGTGCGTAAATGTTTAAACACATGCTTCAATACCAACATGATAAATAAGGTCTAAATGTCATGTGACTAGTTGTTTTTTTCAGCCAAACTCACAACTGAGATTGCAATATCAGGCTTAGAAATCAAATATGTGGAATGATATATCATGTGGATGAATAAAATAAATATTTTGTATTTGTAAAAAAAGAATGAGGTCATTTATGTAAGGACATAACTTTCTTTTACGTTTTTTTTCAGTGCCAGTTTTTTCCTCTTGCTCTTTTCATTCCTATCATACTTGATCCAGAGTGAAACCTGAAAGATTAAATGAAGACAAACACAAGTATAGAGAACATGTTTTATAATGTAGGGTGAATTATTTTATGATTAATACCCGTTTTCAGTCTTTTTCTTTCATAATGCGTCATGCTAATATATTTACAAAGTGTACTGAAACCAGGACAACTCATATTGGTTTAGTAATACTGATTCAACCAGGTTATTCTCAACATGCTTGGCTTTGTTCTACATTGGATGGACTGAACTTGCTTCGTTGTAGAAGCACTGATCTATAACAATCATAACAGGTTACCACTTTCCTCAGCTATGAGCACTACTGGTTAGAAAGACAGTGTGTTTTATTTTCCTACTGATATATTATTTAGATTAGCCTTTTTTTGTAATGACTGAATCAGAACATACCTGATGGTATTTACTAGATTTGAGTATTTCTAAAAGAAGTATATAATGTAGGTAATGTACACTGATTTTATTGTCTTATTTTAATTTTCTTTAAAAGCTCAATCCCTTAAAGGGATAGTTCACCCAAAAATAAAAATGCTGTCATTAATTACTCACCCTCATGTCATTCCAAACCCGTAAGACTTTCGTCCATCTTCGGATCACAAATGAAGATCTTTTTGATGAAATCTGAGAGCTTTCTGTCCCTCCGCGGACACTGACGCTTCAAAAAGTTCACAAAGAGATTGTAAAACTAATCCATATGAATTGAGCGGTTTAGTCCAAATTTTCTGAAGAGACTCAATCCTTTATGTGATAAAGAGATTTAATTTTGGCTTTTATTCACATATAAATATTGTTCAGCAAACATAAACAAGCTCATCTGAAACCTGCTTGATGCGTGAGAACAAACCTCTTGCGGAGACTGTAACACACGAGAATGAACCTCATTGGTTCTCGCACGTCAAGCAAACATGCTTGAGCTTCTGTCTACCACAACTGATGTGCGAGTTGATGAATGTTTATATGTGAATATACGCCTAAATTGAATCTGTTCATCATATAAAGTGATCCAGTTTCTTCAGAAAATTTGGTCTAAACCACTCAGTTATGGATTAGTTTTACGATCTCTTTAAGAACGTTTTGAAGCGTCAAAGTGTCAGTTGCATAGCTGGAGGACATGAGGGTGAGTAATTAATGGGGTTTTTGGGTGAACTATCCCTTTAAGTATATAGGCCTACTATTTCATTAGATTCAGTATGAATATACCTGCATCCCCACCCCCCAAATATGAGGACATCCATCTTAATGAGGAGATTCCCGCTACACCGCCACCCTCATATGCCACAGCTACAGCACCACCTGCCTACAGGGAGACAGGTAAGAGCTGCAGCTGCTGAGGTCAGAGCTATATGATATCTCTATATATTATCTCTAAATATATAAAAGTACAGAAAAATATTTTTTATCTCTACAGATAATTCTCAAGAGATTCCTCAAAACCCTAATAGGAGGGCAAACCCTTATCCTGTCCTCAATGTGCCTCCTCAAATAGCAATGGTGAGACAAGAACAAAGTAAGTGCAGTTAAATCATCCATTTATCCTAAATCTCAGGACATTATTATATATGTATTGTATATGCACACTGTGCACAGTATCCACATTTTTCTGTGAATATATGACATACCTGGAAGTTTTTCATCTTTCAGTAAATAATAAGTTAATGTTGTGGAACTTGGCCTGCTGTGTGTATTTTTGCTCGGAAATAGTTCGAAAACTAAGAGGTCATAGCAAAAAAATTAACTGTGTCTCTAAGCAAGAAGTGTTTTGCTCAATAAATCTGTGTTTCTGAACTATTTTAATAAGGACAGTCCGATGCTGCCACCTACTGGCGTAACGATATAACCTGCAGAAAGACTCGCTGAAAAATTTCCACCACTAATGCACATTCTCTCTGGAACGCGCACAGAAAAGCAGAGCGATGCAAACATTTTGACAGGGATGACTTATGGGACAGAACAGAAGTATAGCCTACAGTGCTTTCAATGGGTCGTACGTAGTTTAACTAGGCTACATAGACTACCGATTGTAGTTGACGAAACGTCGTTCCGGGAAAAAACAAAATTCAGTAGACAAAAACTCCATAAAACAGATTTGAAAGGTTTTTATTCAGTGTATAAAGACCTTGTCACTGTGCATTTATCCCTCACAGCCTCATGTCATCTATGTTAAATTCAATACAGCTTTTAACCTAAATATTGACACATTTCCGGGGTTCTCCGAAGGAAGTCCTCACAGTTGGGTAAACTTGTATAGTTGTGAATGGAAACTACAACTTTTTTTCCCCTTTCCCTTTTTGCTCCAATAGCAAAATAAAATGTCCATGATAGCGTTTCCATGACTTTCCAAAAAGGGAAAAATAAAGAGAGATTTATCACGGTGGTCAGAAGAGAAAAGGATGTCAAATTTGCTGTGACTCCCTCAGCCGTTGTCTTAGAAACACACACAGCAGCATTAACTAGCCAGTTTTATAAAATTTAATGTCAAGGTAATAAAACAAGATTTCCTATGTTAATTACAATGTTAATAATGGGTTATCGGCATCACAGTCTATGAAAAGGATCTATTGCTGCATAACTCCACTTGACTAATAATTTTTAAGTAGGACTATGTACTGTGCACAATATGCATGTGTTCTGTATGAATGGAACAATGATTGCTGACTGATTCATAAAATCACACGTTTTTTCACCATCAAAGTGTTCGTGCAGCAGGAGGTGAGGGCTGTAGCCCCTCAGGTGATTATGGTGCAGCCACAGAGGGTTGTTGTTTTGGGTGACACACCAACAGCGACTGTGTGCCAGTACTGCCGTAAGAGCATCATCACTAATGTGAAATATAAACCCGGTTGTACTGCATGGGGCATGTGTCTCTTATTAACTGTAGTTGGGTAAGTGAATTATAGGAAAAATTGTGGCATGTGGAAGACTCTTTAAAAAAAACACACATCTGTCATTTCTTATTGTCTCTGTCTTCATTACATTGTTTTACAGACTCATCTGTGGATTTTGCCTCATCCCATTCTGTGTCAGTGGGTTTCAAGATGCCCATCACACCTGTCCTTACTGCCACAGGCACTTAGGAATATATGTCCGCAAATGACTTTCCAAACTCTCACCCACACATTCAACATTATGATCAATAATCACAAGCCAAAAAACATTATAGAACAGATACCACTAATTTAAGTGAAACAAATCATTAAAACAATTATAATGCAAAACATATTTGCTTAGTTAACAATTAGCTTAAAAGTCCTATTACTGTAATTACGAGTTTACAGGTTGGAATCACAAGTTGGAATCTCGTAATTATGAAATGGTGTGAAAGCATCTTTAAGCTGTTTTAAAGATCTAAACTGTTACACTAATTAATGTCATTATGTTCAATATTATATTTACCAAGAAAATGGCACGTTCAAATGCTGCATGTTAAAACATTAAGTAGGCCTAGACTGTTTTTGATCATGACTGCATAAATGCCTTGAAGGATTTAAAACATTCATTATGTTGCATCAGCCTAGAATAAACAAAAAACAATGTTGCCAACATTTAATATTTTCTCATTTATTTAGGTAACATATATTTATTTAGGTTTGAATAACAGGGATTCCTGTCCAAACAGCAATAAACAATTGCTCTTTCTTTTCAATATAACTTAAGTTGCACATGATTTCCAATCGGTTTGGTTTGTTAAAAACATCTTACATTATGATACAGGAAATTGCTGGCTTTATAGGAGAATATATATATATATATATCTCATGTTGCCATTCTGTACACTGAGTTTTAGTAGCCTATATATTGATTTAACATAAATACCTTGTGTGTGTGTATATTCATTGCACCTATCTGTTCTGTTCAATGTTATTTTCATATGGAAGTCCATGGTTATAATTATTCATAAGTATGCAGTGTCATAAGTACATCTCTGACGTTTATAACAAACCAAACAGTTTGAAAATCGGTAGAAAATTGAGCAAGTTATGGTTATTTAAAAAGTACATGCACCATTAAAATACAATGTTACGAGTGAGCGAGCTGACTGTTACAAGATGGCCGCCAGGTGCGGACGTCGACCTCCATTGGCCAGCAGCGCGGATGAGACATCTAGCCTTTATTAGTATGTATATCTATTGGCAAAACTGTTTAAATTGGTTCGCGAATCAGTTTGAATGATTTATTCAGTTCCCTGCACGCACTGAATCGTCTGAAGCGGTTTCTCATTCAGAAGGTTGAATGAAGTGGCAGTGGACCTACAATCAATTAAAAGAAAATCTGCATCTTATGCCAGAGATGAAGATCTTTATTAGTTGAACTGTGTATGCTGTCTGTGAACAATTCCACAGGTATCAATTTCATTTGATTTCAATTCATACAGCCATTAGCCTTTTACAACCAAACAGATTATTAGGCTACGCTACGATAACACCACTACAAAGTAGCTATGTAGCATTTCTTTTTTTTTTTTTTTTTGTGGGGTGGGGCATATATCTTAATTTATACATTAAATAAGCTACCAGAGAGTATGAAATGAGCACATGTTTTTTCTCTTTCATCTTTTAAATGTAGCTGTACACGTTTTTAAAGGATTAGTTCACTTACAAATGAAAGTAAAATATGTAAAATATTGTAGCTTCAATTATGTAGCTTCAATATGTAGTATTCAAATTACGGAAAAAACGGAACTGTCGTCGCGTAAAGTCATTTTAAAGTATGTGTTCTGAGTTTGTCACACCGCAGAAAAATGTGTTATTCACCACCCTGCCAAATTTGAATGATTAAAAAAAAAAAAAATCACCAGTAAATGAAATAAGTTATCAAAATCTCGAAAAAATGAGCTGTATTCTCTACCCTCAAACACTGGGGGTGTGTCGGATGTCGGCGCTGAAACCACACCAACATGGGTCGGAGCTCTTTATTTTGAACTCTCAAAGTTCACCAGATTAATGAATTTATCTTTAAAATGTACAATATTTTCCAAAGTTACATCCGTGATGCCATTATAAAGCTCGGATGCGTCAGGATATTTATTAATATATCTACGATTGCGTTCATCAGAAACAAGAAAGTCATATGGCTTGAGTAAAGCTTGGGGTAATTTTCATTTGAAAGTGAACTAATCCTTTAATATAAAAAGTAAAGGACATGCAATATTATTCGGGCTACAGATGCCAGAAATAATGCTTGTCTCTTCTGTGTTTGTCGCAAAGATATCTAATTATGATGATAATAATAATAATAATAATAATAATTTAAATATCAATCTAAACTTCCTTGGCTATTGCATTGTTGTGTATATCTAGGCCTATCTATCTATCTATCTATCTATATATATCTATATATATATATATATATATATATATCTATATATATATATATATATATATATATATATATATATATATATATATATATATATATATATAGGTACAAAGTAACTAGTGACTAGATACTTGAGTAGTTTTTTCATTGGATACTTTTTATTATTACTTTTACTTTGAGTAAATATTTCTAGAATACTTGTACTTTTACTTGAGTACAGTTTTTGGATACTGTACCCACCTCTGATTTTAACTGTCCACTTGGTCCTCCACATAGTCATTGGCAAAGTTGAGAATATTTTTCAGTGCATCTAAAATCAGAATATCTGCTGTTGTGTTAGTAGTATTTTCTTCATGGTAGTTTTTCACAGGATAAATGCAGCTCACAGGAACTCCCAGCATGTTAGAACACTCCTCCATCTGCAAAAGGCAATTGATTTAAAAAAAAAAAAAAAAAAAAATCAGTGAAATAATGTTTTTGCTAAATACTATGTAGATGACAGAAAACAAAAGGAAAGTACAAGAAACTGTAATGCGCATACACTGAAAGAGTGAGACTGCGGCCATTTGTTTAAAATGCATATTTATTTTGGTAATCAAAAATCATGTTTTCTGTTTAAACCTGTTTTTTTTTTTTTTTTTTGTCCAAAGATTAAAAATTGTTCAAATAGTATTTTTGCATGACACTAGAATGAACATATACTGGCTTTACTGACTGCAGAATTTATTGTGGGCTTAATTATTTCTTCTGGTGTTTATTTAATACATAACAAAAATATTTTGAATTTTAAAAAGACATTACAAACATTAAGGTCTTTCAAAGTTGTCTTTATATTTATATTAAGTAAACATCGAAATTAAATGATGACTAGCAAAATGCTTTTAGTTTTACATCACTAATTTAGCTTTTGTTTATGGTGAAATTAAGTTACGGGCTGACATTAAGTAACTATCACATCCTCCAGCTGGAGTGCCCATGAGCTCCTCCAGAGGGCCCTCCTTTTGTCTCTGTGTTACTATCAAGGACCACATTCCCCACAATCCTTTGCCTGGACTCATTATGACTTCTTCAGCACAACTGTGTATTACATTGTTTGCTATGGCTTATTTAAGTGGTGTTTTCCCATACATTCTTTGTGTAGTCTTGCTAGAATTTTACTGTGTCTGAGCTCCTGTGTTCTTGTCTTCTACCTGGTTGTTGGTATTTTACTTGATTTATCTTAATCTCTGTATGTTTGGACCTTTGCCTGCTTTAGACTACTGTTTGGATTACCTCAATAAAAACTGCATTTGGATCTTCAGCCAAGTCTCAGAGCACTGATTATAACAGTAACATTTTGGCTTGTGTCTAAAAAAAAATACTGATTAAGTATGTTCTGTATAATAAATATTTTACTTTGGGAAAATAAATATTTTGGACTAAGGTTTAAACCAAAAATATATATAATTTAAAAAAAAAAAGAAAGAAAGAAACTTGTTTTTTTCAGTACTTGGTCGCAAGTTTAAATCCCAGTACCTTCTGTTTTATTTTTTTGCTTGTGAAGATCCTCTTAAGATCGTCTTTAACTAGTGGACACGCTTCATCCACTTTGGTCATGATTATGACTTGAGGAATGCCTGTGGTACAATGAACAATAATTACATACTGTATATTCCACAATACAAAATAAACTGAATTTACACAAATTATACTTCCTAGTTCTTTTAAGATTGTGTGTATAGCTTATTTAATGATCATTGACTGTGTGTGTGTGTTGTTATAGTTATGCATTAATCTCTGAGTAGTGATGCTTCCTTCCTCCAGTAAATTTTCTGCACATCTGAGTTTTTCTTAAAGGTGCCCTAGATCACTATTTCACAAGATGTAATATAAGTCTAAGGTGTCCCCAGAATGTGTCTGTGAAGTTTCAGCTCAAAATACCCCATACATTTTTTATTATACCATGTTTTAACTGCTTGTTTTGGGGTGTGATTAAAAATGCGCCGATTCAGTGCGTGTACGTTACACGCTTGTGCTCCCCGCCCCCAAGCTCGCGACTCCCACTAAACATTGCATAAACAATAGAATAAGTTCACACAGCTAATATAACTCTCAAAATGGATCTTTACAAAGTGTTCGTGATGCAGCATATCAGATCAGGTAAGTATGGCATGTACTTTGTCGATGTTTACATTTGATTCTGAATGAGTTTAATAATGCTACGTGGCTAACGGGGCTAAAGCTAACGTTACACACTGTTGGAGAGATTTATAAAGAATGAAGATGCGTTTATGAATTATACAGACTGCAAGCGTTTAAAAATGAAAATAACAACATGGCTCTGGTCTCCGTGAATACAGTAAATGGCATCTCTAAACACATTTAACAGTACATTAGCAATATGCTAACGAAACATTTAGAAAGACAATTTACAAATATCACTAAATATATCATGATATCATGGATCATGAACAGTTATTATCGATCCATCTGCCATTTTCGCTATTGTCCTTGCTTGCTTCACAATACCTGCATAACTTCTGATGATTCGGCTGTGCAGCTCCAGACGTTAATACTGGATTGTCTAATGCTTAGAACATAGAGACAGAGCGACACGTGTCATAATCTGAAAGCTACGCCCACCGGGGGGGAAAACAATCGAACAGTCCCCATTGACTTTATATAGCGCAAGGCTGCCTTCTTGTCATTTCTGACTTATTACAAAAAACAGAACAATGCCTAAAAGCTGCTGTGTGACAAGGTGTACAGCTAACTGTCGACCCCAAAAAACGAATGTTTAAGGACACAAAAGTGGATACAGGCAGTGAGACAGAGCGCAACGGGTCATATTACTATAAGAAATACACTGGAGGGGAACGTAATCGGCAACAACATATGCTAAACAAACAAAAACAAACCGTTCATTATTTTTAACGATGTCAAAGAATTATTTCACCTGTAGCCGAATACGTTCCCCTCCAGTGTATTTCTTATAGTAATATGACCCGTTGCGATCTGTCTCACTGCCTGTATCCACTTTTGTGTCCTTAAACATTCGTTTTTTGGGGTCGACAGCTTATAAAAACTTATTTCTGGTTTTTTTTTAGCTTGTTAGCTGTACACCTTGTCACACAGCAGCTTTTAGGCATTGTTCTGTTTTTTGTAACAAGTCAGAAATTACAAGAAGGCAGCCTCACGCAATACAAAGTCAATGGAGACGATTGGATTGTTTTCCCCCCCGGTGGGCGTGGTTTTCAGATTATAATAAATGCGCTCTGTCTCTATGGGCTGGCATACGTAAATGTTGGGGAGTACATATTAATGATCCCGACTGTTGCATCACAGTCAGTGTTATGTTGAGATTCGCCTGTTTTTCAGTGGTCTTTTGAACGAGATTTACATAAGAAGGAGGAAACAATGGTGTTTGAGACTCACTGTATGTCATTTCCATGTACAGAACTCTAATTATTCAACTATGCCAAGGTAAATTCAATTTTACAATCTAGGGCACCTTTAAGATTGGCTATATGATATTGAGATCCAACAAATCAAATGGGACTTACACAGAACTATTACAAAAGTTTTTCATATATTTCATATTTTAAGAGCCAGGGATGAAACTTTTTGAGAATAACCATATAGTTATTCTATGACTTACCCAAGTCTCGTGCTTTCTCCCGAACTACTCTCATTTGCTCAATTGTGTCCTCATCAATCAAAGAAACATTGTTAGCAGGAAGAACAGCCACCAGACAGTGAATCCTGTCGTTCAGAATGGGATTCTTTTTGTACTTTGGGTCTTCTTCAGTAATTGGTTTTACTGGGTTAAACTGAAGAGACAGAAGAACTAAATAAACTACAAGAATGTTTTGCATTATGGAAATCATCAACAACAATAGAACTGAAAAAAAAAAAAACTGACCAGTAGTTAGACAACTTAAAATGTAGTATCACATGCATGACACTCTTTTGCACTGAATCAGTTCGCCAGCATTTCTGGAGTGAAGTTTATCACACTTTTTGGAGCAATCAGCTCAGGTTTACTTCCAAACTATGCAAAAAGGACTTTATGATACAGTGCTTGAATGAGAAATCTAAAGTTTGTATTAAATGCACTTACAGTATAACCATCGTTGATGTGACCATTTAATAACTGGATGATGTCATCAGTCTTTATTCCAGTTAGTTTGTCCATACCGGCAATGTCAGTGAACGTGAAAGGATAGAAGGAGCCAGCCCTGTTATTCTTCACTTTGTATGTTTTGCACTGAGAACAAAACCCAAAAATTGTTTAAATGTTTTGCATGAAGCTGTTCTGACAATATGACAATAATAAAAAAGATTTAATAACAAATAAAAGTGATTTCATTCCTGTCATGGAAATTACAGCAGTACTTCTTAATATGACTTTCATATAAATATATAATATCTATAAATGTATCTAATATATACATTTCACATTTAAGCTTATACCTCCACAGTGAACGTTTTTTCAGCATTTAATGTTGAATTTGCGAGGGCTCTGGTAGTGATGCGCCCCTGGAGAGCATTATTCACAGAGTTGAAGAAGCTTGATTTTCCAGCACCTACTGGTCCATGCAGAAGAATCCGGAGAGGGTTGACTTCTGGGTTGCCAGGTTGGAAGTTGGTTACTGTTGTCAAAAGTTTTTGTCCATCTTCACTAGAAAGGGAGTTTAAAGAGGGTGGTCGGGGATTTTGTGAGCATAACCCTAGATTTATATGCATAAAAGTATAAAATGCAAGATACAAGATGCAACATGTTTTTAAAATATTCCAAGAATTTCTAATCAATTAAGTATTTGTATAACACTTTAAAAATGCAAGAAGAAAATTTTACAAGAAACATGAAACTGGCATGTGCACTTTGCTAGCTATAGTGGAAAAACATTTGACTTCAGTTTGGGCTGCAACTGACCAATGAGAATATTTCAGAGATCAAATGTAAGAGTTAACGGATAAAGCATGAAAAATATTTTTCAGAGCTTACCTCCATTGTATTGATCTCCATGACCTGTCATACTCTGTTTGACCAGAAATAATTTTAGTCATTTTCAATTTTTATTTATTTATTTACTTAGTCACTTACTGTTAAATAAATAACACTAGTCACTGTTATTTAAATAAAACTTCTTGGAAGAATTCATTTCAGTGTGTGGACATTAATCTTTTTTTTTTTTTTTCAAGATAATATATAACCCTAATTTTTATTTCACTGAAAAAAAAAAAAAAAAAAAAAAATCATCATTTACCTGGAGAAGGGTGAGGAGAAGGAGGAAGAGGAAGAGAAGGAATAGAAGGAGGAGGAGAAGGAAAAGGTTGTGAAGAAGCTCTGTTTCCCATCTTAGCAACTTCTTTGTACTGGAAGATATATATTGGTTAGCAGAATACTATTAAATCTGAAAAATAAATAAATAACGTTTGCCACCGTGGTTTTTATTGCTTTATCTCAGTCCCTCCTAATGTCTCCTTCCCTCCCTAAACTTACGTAAAACAACTTGGTCACTGGAAGTTTGAAAGGGCACCTATTATGCCCCTTCTTACAAGATATAAAATAAGTCTCCGATGTAAAAAGATGTAAAATAAGTCTCCAGTTTTGGGGGGTGAGCAAAAACCAAGCGGCAACCTCCAGCGGCCTCTCTTGACTTGAAGCCAACACAAAAATGACTTAAAACTGCAATTACTTGACTGGCCGCTAGAGACAGGCTCCAAAAGGGAGTCAAATCTGTATCTCCCCCATGTTAAAATGCCCAGCTTTACAGCAGAAAAAAAAAAAAAAAAGTTTACATCCTGGTACAAAAAGTGGTTTTGGTCTATACAACTTATTTTGCCCTTCATGACATCTGTGAGGGGGGTGATTTTTTAGGGGTTCAAGCACAAAGTGCTGAAAACCTATTGTAATTGTTTAGATTTGTATTATTTTATTTCTTCTTTGCTAAAACTGATCGGGCAGCCCAAACCGTAAGGCCTAGAGACTTGAAACTTTGTCAAATGGTAGTAGTCTTGCTCGCTACTCAGATACCTGGAATCGTCAAAATCGGTCAATAGGTGGTGCTACAGCGATCAAATGCGCAAAATGGCTCATAACTCCTAGACCGTTTGTCCCAGACTCAAAAATTTTTCCACCATTTTGAATTTTGTCAAAAACCTACTTTTGTGAACTAGTCCTAGGTTTTTCGCCCGATCGGAACCAAACCAAAGCAGAAATGTTCTCTGGAGTCTGAATATCAATAATTATAAAAAAAAAGTCGCTAAGGGGCGTAAAATCTCCGTGATGGGAGGAGCCATTTTTACTAAAATGGCTATAACTCAAGAACGAAATGAGATGTTTGCACCAAACTCGGTACAGGTGTGTAGGGGCTAAATCTTTGGTCACGATAAAAAAATCCTGTAGATTGGACACTAGGTGGCGCTACAACTTTAAAAAAAACATGAAAATGGCTATAACCACCTGACCGTTAGTCCGATTGACTTGAAATTTGGCATGCAGTGTCTTGGTCCAACGGGGCATGATAGTCTATGAGGACATTGGCGTATCTCAAAAAACGTAGCCGCCATCAGCCAATGAAGTTTGAGCACCTATTAGACAAGGTTAATGGAGGCCGATCGGAACGAAACTCGGTGGGCATGTTCGACTCATGGTCCTAGAGGTCTCTAAGAATTTTGAAAGAAATCGACCACTAGTTGGCGCTAACGAGTTTTACGCCTCAGTAATCACGTGGTGTTTCACGGATCCACACAATATGCATATCATTTGATAGATCTCCTGATGCTGAACAACTTTGCCTCAAGAACCAATGCTGTCAATCAAATCGTTCATTAATTATTCGCAAATATGTGAAAAACCTACTTTTGCGAACTAGTCCTAGGTTTTTCGCCCGATCGGAATGAAACTAGTGCAGGACAATTCTCTGGACTCTCGAGGTCAATAATTATCAAAAAAAAGTTGAACTTTGCCTTTTGGTTCGCTATAACGGTCATTTAGAAAGTAGGCGTGGCTAAATATACCCAAAAAGCCTATAAAACCTAAACAAAAACTCAGAACTTCACAAAAATAGGTAAGCACATGCAGCATATGATTCTAAAGAAGCATGCCAATTTTTATGGAGATCGGACCATAGGTGGCGCTATAACTGTTAAAAAACTTTAAAAAACATGTTTTCTTCACTAAAATGCCTGAAACTGTCATTTGGTGCCACCAGATGGCAGTAGAAGGCCACTAATATAGTTCAAGGTTATATTAGTTAACTATATAAATCCTTATAATAACATTACTATTCACATTTTGGCAAGGTTTACCACTTCATTTGTTCATTTGATAAATGTTTTTGCAATTATATAACATTACATTTAAATTGAGACCTGTAAATGATGATTTTTAAAGGGGAAACCTGGAATAAGCATTTTCTAACCTATTGTTGATGCTCATTGTTTACTTTGGCGAGTTCTGAAAATGTAATCGTGGTCATAATTTGCCGCTAGAAATGCGCTAATTAGCATTATTATTCTGGGCCAGGTCTGTGTGTTTTAGGTGTTTTATGTTCGTTTCGTTGCATTAATGTATCATTGCACTTTGCATTGACTATAATGATATGTTAAGACACAGACCTGACTGTCTAATCTGTGTGTATTGTGCATATGTTATTTATATTATTGCAAGTCATGTTATTGCAACTTCATAGAATATAGTTTGTCATTTCATTTCTTTATTTGTTCTTTTAGATCATTACTACAGATACTATCACCACAGATAACTATAGTGCAAATGAAAAAAATAATATATTTTTACGCATGTGTGCTTAAAGGCCTTAAATGCTTGAACCCCGGTAAATGCTGCTTGCAGCTTTAATTTTTTAAATAACTGATCCGTTTAAATTATATTAAGCCTTAAAGTTATGCATAATTAAGGGCGTGGCCACTTGATTGACAGATGGATTGCCACTGCTGTCGCTAACCCCCTGTGCTGGGTTGCGTCAACGGACGATTATCATGTATCAACGATAGCCAGAGATATTGTCTAAACAAAAAGCATCCAATATTGAAATTGAGAGCAAATGAAAATTAAGAGCAGCTTTACTTCAAGCACCGACTTTAAAAAACAAACTGTTTAACACGAAATAGTATTCTTCTAATTTGTTTCAATATATGTAGGGGCCACAAGAGAATAATGGAACAAATTAAGACGGTATCATCAGCATATTGTGTTGAAATTCGCATAATGCAGCGTCAGACAGACACTTTTACTTTCACTTTCTATATACTGGGGAGTATACTGCGGCAATGACAGAAATAGCGTAATGATAATGCTTTTTAAAACAAAGAAAAGGAGAATGGTTAGTATGCAACAACAGCAGGAAACTCTGTATATTCATTCAGTTTGCACATTTCAAAAAATTATATCCGATCATGTGCGAAATGCGTGTGACATGAACGCTAAATAAAATAATCGGGTTGATATGCGCGTTTATGTACGTTCGGATTCATCAATCAGAATGAATTCATTACTGAAGCAAAAAGTGTCCATATAAACGTAGCTAGTGATAGACAGAAATCAAAAGGTGTCCAGATGACGTGCGTGCCTACTGCTCCATTCATTCATGAGCCTTGACCTATCTTGCACACAGATTTGCTATAGCATCAGCCTCCTCATAAATTACTGAGCATAATGATTCCAGAATGAATCAAAACTTAACATTTTATTTGTCAGGTCAAAATGTATCATGCCAATTAAACAATTAGAAGCCAATTCTGAAATAATAAATACAAAACATCAATTGTTTAAAGAATGAATGCAAGAGTAAGAAATGCATACCTGACAGTGGAGACACGCACAGCTCTGTGTAAATTCTCTGACAGTGCATTCATACAGGGCGTTTGCGTTCCTCTTCTCGTGATTTCTTTTTTTTTTTTTTAAACCAGTTAAGCGCAAACCACGCCCCTTATGCGAAAACCACACCCCGCAGCGACGGCTCACGTCTATGACTCGATTTCATTGGTCAACTTTGTCACAGCGCTGATTAGCCACACGCAGAGCCATTAAATATGGCAGCACTGGTTTCAGCAACAAGTCACAATATTATCACGTCCTGCCCCGTTTTCAGTTATCCTGGAGTGACGCGCTGCTAAGATGGCAGCGGTCTCATTTTCGCTTCAAAAACGCTCTTCAAAAATCTACGGGTGACGTCACGGACACAACATCCATATTTTTTTTACAGTCTATGGCTGAAACCCAAAATACTAAAGGGATGCGCAAGTGCACGAAATGAAAAGTTACAAATAATGTACAACTCTACAAAAAAGAGCTTTTTTTTCTGCGCAGTTGCTGTAAATAACAACGCGTGTGTAGCCTACTGTATGGAACAAAAATCTACTCAAATGAGACGCTACATATGTAAGGGAACATATGTGCCGCCAGTGGCGTAGTGGACGGGCAAAATGCGGCACCGGCATCTCATAGCGGCACTTCCGGTGGCATCTCCAGCCGCTTGTTAAGTTGTGACGTAAGGAACGCCGTTTCCGGGTCCAAGCCTCGACTCGTTTCACTTGAGAATGCCATCTCGACGGGCGTTTATGAGCGCTATTTATTCATAATAAACATTTACATTGTGTGTGTGTGTGTATATTAGCACCATTTGTTGCTTTCTTGTGGTATGAGATAGAGCGTTTGGACCCGGAAGCGCTGCCCCGTGACGTCAGACTTAGCAAACGAAGAGCGGCACCTCCAGCCATAGATATATATAATAAAGGCTAGATGTCTCGTCCGCGCTGCTGGCCAATGGAGGTCGACGTCCGCACCTGGCGGCCATCTTGTAACAGTCAGCTCGCTCACTCGTAACATTGTGTTTTAATGGTGCATGTACTTTTTAAATAACCATAACTTGCTCAATTTTCTACCGATTTTCAAACTGTTTGGTTTGTTATAAACGTCAGAGATGTACTTATGACACTGCATACTTATGAATAATTGTAACCATGGACTTCCATATGAAAATAACATTGAACAGAACAGATAGGTGCAATGAATATACACACGCACAAGGTATTTATGTTAAATAAGTATATAGGCTACTAAAACTCAGTGTAGAGAATGGCAACATGAGATATATATATATATACACTTTTATAATATGAATATTACTATTATAATAAAATAATTTGAATTATTACATGTTTATTTTAACTTCTTCAGGGTTGGGCCATTTACTAGGCTTTGCCCCTCGACATTGCACTGTGCCTACTTCAGAGATCACTGTTCCAAAAAAAAAAAAAGTTGTCCAAAAGAAACATTCTGCGATTGTATAAACAAACTTGTAAAAAGCTTTGGGTCAACAACAATCTTGTAATACTATTATGTCATAGCCCCGCTGTTCCTGTGTAACAGGACCTGTATTGTACATACATCCACTAAGTAGCTAACGATTATCCCAAATATAATCATAATATTGTCATATCTTACAGGTGAAAGGTGATCCCACGGGCTCTCGTTTTGAGACTACAGCGATTGGAGCATCCGTAGGCTGCACAAAAGTCTGGCATCTTCTCCTATAAAGCCAGCAATTTCCTGTATCATAATGTAAGATGTTTTTAACAAACCAAACCGATTGGAAATCATGTGCAACTTAAGTTATATTGAAAAGAAAGAGCAATTCTGCCTCTCCCACTGAAAAATTGCTGGGTAGCAGCTAAACTGTAACTACTAGGTCTCACTCAAAGCTTCTTGTTATTAGCCAGCTAATAACTACAACCACATCCACAAAGATTGTAATTTAGACAAAAGATTAGTTGTCATAAAATCGTTATTGGTGTCAGTAAAACCTATATAATTGAACAGCTCGATTGTGGTCTCAGCCTTGATAACTTGCGCAAGTAGCCATGATACACAACTATGCTGCACGATTAAGTCGTTTTTCGAAAAGAAAAGCTGCAATTTCAACATGTTTAAGCATCCAGAATTATAGCCACGTTAATAACGTTTGTAAGAAACCAAACCATTTGTAAATCCGTCAAGATTTCAGCGAGATAAGAGATTCGTGTTCGTGCAGATCACTCACCTTACATCAGGTACCACAGAGCCCGCCAGAAAGCTTGCCTGTGACAAGATGGCCGCCGGTGATGACGTTAGAGACTCCGCCGTAAGACATCTAGCCTTTATTATGTATATCTATGTCTCCAGCGGCCGTGGCATCGGCATCTCGTAGCGGCACTTCCGGTGGCATAATTCAACATAATTCGATGTAATATTTTTTTTTATTTTAAAAAGTAGGCTACATTTCATTAAAATAACATTATATACCAGAGGACTGTATTTTCATTTGTAAGCATTTATCACAAATTTTGTTAATAACGTTCTGATGTTTTTTTAGGCTACATATCCAGTTATAATTGTCAATATCAGTTGTGTTTTTCAGTGCCGACGAAAATAGTGAATCACATGCTTTGATAAAATAAAACTGCAGTATTATCCATTGCTTTGAAATGCACATGAATATAAACTGATATTCAGTTAATACAGAAATTAATACAGAAGATGTCGCTACAGGAGATGCCGCAATTTCAGCTTTGTAGGCCTAATTCTTAATTTCTGATAGGAATACAAAATCAATCGGTAGTTTATTTATGATCACATTTATTTTTGATCACAGTGCTTCTGCACACAACAGTCCAACGTTTAGTCCAAATAATGCATATTTTGAGAAATGTGTTTTCACATGTTTACCTCACATTTCTTTAGATAGAATAGAAAATTATTAATGACTCGCGGAAAGATTCTTTGCCGATCCATCAGTCAATATTGCGTTATAAAAAAACGAAGCAAACGGTGACGGTAAACTTCTTCGTTCTGTCTCATAATATAGCCTATATTTATGCATCAGAGATTCAAGATCTGGTCGGAGCCGAAAACTGTAGGTAAGTTGATTCCAACAACAATCCTGCAGACGACATAACAAGAGGTAGAACATTGTTAGAATTGTCTTCTCCTCGTCGCTGGAGTGTTGGCCCCTCTTTCCTCTTTCAACCTGCAGATCAATGGCCCTTATGCCCCCCGCTACACTGTGGAGAAAAGGAAGAGTTACGCAAAACCACCTTCTGTGGCACCATCTCAGTCACTGGTAACCCAGTCCTCGATCTAACAAATTATGAGTCTTGGGATGAGCTAGTGGATGCTGAATACCACCATGTTAATGGAGAGACAGCACTATCCATGTCTGCTGATGTACACATACAAACTGAAGTTGCACTCCTCTGTCAAGCACAAACAGAAAGCTTTCCTGAAGAACTCAAAGCACTTCAGATGCAGAAACCAGTACCCACCAGTAACCGCCTGAAAACCCTCTCTCCAGTTTACGACCAATCCCTTGGTGTGATTCGTGTTGGAGGCTGACTTTGTAAAGCAGAAATACTACAAGAGGATGAAATCCACCCAATAGTTCTTGAACCTAATCACCCAGTGACCAAAGTTACTGATCAAAGACTTTGACCATCGGCTTCTCCATGCTGGTCCAAATAGAGTTTTCTCTGAACTGAGGAGGACTTACTGGATCCTAAAGGGCAGACAAGCTGTTAAAAAACACCAAATGATGTGTACACAGTGTATCAAGTGGCGTAAGAAACCAACTGTGCCTAAAATGGCTGATCTGCCCTCTGCACGGTTGCGTCTCTTTAAACCCCCTTTCTGGTCCACTGGAGTTGACTGCTTTGGTCCTTACCAAATAAAATTGGGAAGACGGCATGAGAAACATTGGGGCATTATATTTAAATGCCTAACAACAAGGTGCGTACACTTAGACCTTCTCTGTAGTATGGACACAGATTCCTTTTTGCTGGCGCTCAGAAGATTTGTAGCAAGCAACTCCTCTGTGATCAAGGCACAAACTTTCGTGGAGGAGAAAAGGGAATTACAGGAAGCCTTTGCTTCTCTGAAACCTGAGCTACAAGAACAGCTAGCTAAGCAGAATATTGATTTAAAATTTAACCCACCGTTTGCTCCCTACTTCGGAGGAGCATGGGAGAGAGAAATCAAATCCATCAAAGCCTCCTTACAGGCAAGTTTTAAAAGACCTGATACTTTCAGAAGAGGTACTGCAGACTGTATTGATTGAAGTTGAGGGCATTATGAACTCAAAACCTTTGGGATATGTGTCATCAGACATCTCTGATCCTGATCCAATCACACCCAACTTGCTGCTAGTGGGGCGGCGGGATGCCTCCCTTCCACAAGCCGTGTATGGACCAAGTGATCTATTGGGACGCAAGCGATACCGACACAGCCAGGTGATAGATGATCACTTCTGGAGCCAGTTCATCCGGAAGTACTTGCCCAGTCTGCAACTTCATCATAAATGGCAGAACTCTTCTCCTAACCTCTCAGCAGGACAAGTGGTTATGGTTGTTGACCATCAACTACCCAGAGCTTTGTGGCCGGTTGGCCGTGTTACGAGAATCATTGCAAGTGATGATGGTAATGTCCGCACTGCAGAGGTAAACATCAAAGACCATACATATACTCGCCCTGTAGCTAAGCTGGTTGTACTACCTGAATTGACTGATAATGACTGATAATAGTTTGAGACAAGGTGAAGATAGTTCTTTGTTACTGGTATAATTTGGGCAATATTGTGTGCGTCATTGAAAGTAAGTAATTTATAAATGTTAAATACTTGCATCATTATGATTATTTCGCTAGAAGTGTGTTATTGTTGTTGTTATCGTTACATTATTGCTACTAGCTGTATAACTCATCAGTTTCACTGTCGCAATCGTATTTGATGTGATACCCTGTAAACTTAATGAAACTAATGCTGATGCCACATTTTAGAATGCCATTTGTAATAAATTTATTTGTATTTTCTTAAAAGTACCTGATCGTCAGTAAGCATATTATGATGTTTATCTAATGCGTGCTTTAACAACGCCATTTTGTCCAGCACAATTTTATTGTAACTGCGTCATTAGTTTATATTAGTTACAAAATGTAAAACATTTATAAGAACAGTGACTTGTATATGCAAAGATGTATATCTTAATTCAGCAATGTTATATAATATTGTAACATATATTGTATTTCTACATTTTTATATTTGTAGGAAACCACACAGACACCCATATATTTGAATACTTCTGTCAACCGGATTAAAGTTTTGTTTTTGGACCTCTGGACTATTGCACCTCTTTTTAATGGAAGAGTATGGCTGGAAAGTGAAAACCAGTTTAAAGTACACAATATCTGTCACATTTATTATATCTTGATGTCACAACTCTATTACAGATCAAAGTGAAACTAAAAAGAAATACAATTTCCAATTAGACATGTGACTAAACATAGCTACAAATAACACAAATGATAATACACAGATTACAGAAATGCTGTTAATATTATGCACATTTGCAAGTAGATTCTTTATATATCTCCAAGAATATTTACGATTGGTATTGAAAAGCTTAAAATAAGATGTCACATGCTTAGATTATAACTTTTTTTTTTTCTAATTACTAAGTTAATGTAAAAAATATTCTTCTGTGTTACCCAAAGCAAGTAGATAAAGAAAACTTACAGGCCATGTGTCTAGCTGCTCACGTCTTGCTATCTACTACCTGCAGCTTCCTAAAATGACCACTAGATGGCAGCCACAGAACAAAATTAACCCAGACAAATACCGTGAAATGGGGTACAGAACAATCTCTATATGGAAGTCAACGACCTGTCACACATTTAAAAAGGCTATATCTTCTCTACAAACGATGGTAATGTTAAAAGGTTTACTTAATGTTTAAAAATATTTCTTAAAAGGCCCAATGTTTAATAGGTGGTTTGCTGCTCATATCTGTCGACGTTCGATTGATAAACTGGGAAATGCTGTTGGTTGTTGTTGTGTGAATACAGTTTCATCTATTTTGCAGACTCGCATTTTTATCACAAGGTTAAATCCAGTTAGTTAAGTTAACAGCTAATTATTGAGGCTTTCTATTCTATCGTGATGCTTCCATAACGCACCTGTATCCAATATAGGCTACCCCTCCCGAGTGACAACTAGCACCTTACAGTCCTTAGCCCCTCAGCTACATTTATATAGAACTGTCTGTTTACGACCACAACAAACGGGACACTTTTCAGACGCACTTTCCAACTTCGCCTCAGCGCCAGGCGCAAAGCGGAAAAGGTAGTTGACGACGAGGGAGCTTCAGTTGAACAACAGTGAACTGCAGTCAGATGAGATGTTGTCAGGCTATGTCAGTAAAACTCAGAAAAATGAACATGACTGTCCAATCAGCCGTAAACTGTGCTCGCGGCGCGCACTCAAGAATTGCACGCGTAAATGCGGCGGTGCCGCTGCAAATAACTTTATTATAGATGAAATAAAGTGCAAAAGAAATTACGAGCATGCGCCGTCGTTGTTCTGTTGTAAATTAAGTCATGAAATTACCGAACATGCGATTAAGCCTGCCTCAAATCTGTGCATGCATGTATGTATTTGTTGACATGATTTTAAAGCTATTGTTATCCAATTTGTTGGCCTTAAAACGTCATAATATGCCCATATGTACACCAGGTAAATATACATTTTCTCGGGGGAACATGCCCCCGAACCCCCCTAGCAAACTACTTTTTGTGACCTCGGTAATTATGAAACCCTGCGTATGGCCCTGGTTCTATTCTATCTAACGAAATCGGACATAAACGTGAATTTCTCTATATGTGCGCGCTTGGGGACTAAAAGTTTGTATGTGTATGCAATGTCATCAAAAATACATGGGAACAAACGCTTTTTTCATTCTTAGGGTCATTCTACAGAAACGTCCACATTTCTGTCCCTAGAATTTACAGAAACATTACACTTGAAAAACACTTTAGGATTACAATTTTTATATATTTTAAAATGAAACAATATGTTATTTGAACAATTACACCTTCTTGAGCCATCAATGTGGCAATATTTGTTTTTTAATTAATTATAAAAATTCCAAGCGCCACAGAAGCGCTTGTCCCCACAGTCATGTACAGAGGGAAAGTGCTTTATTTTGAGGTCAGAAACAGTTTTTTTCTACCATTTAAAATACAATAATTATACATAACTATCAAATATATTATGTAAATGACATTAAAAAAAAATGCTGAATAAATATTATAAAATATATAATGAATGTAGTGGTCCCCTGGAGCTGTGTCACTGGTGTTACCTTTAACAAAAATCTCTTATTTTGAAATAAAAAATGATACATGACATCGCTTGACTTCCTTTTTCCTATTTCCTGAAGATCAATGAAGAAAGGCCAATGGAAAGTCTACTTTCTCTTTTCAGTTATCAGAAATTTTAATTAGAAAATCATAATTTCATATGAAGCTTTTTGTTGAAGTCACTTGTATGACCTACTTTATTGTTAGGGGATTTAAAAAAAAAAAAAACTAGAATACAAATATATTAAACTACTTAATTTAGTGAGTATACCATGATTGACAATATGTGGTTTGATACCTTGCAGCAGCCATTTTGTAAAATGCATTTTTCATGAAAATTGTCACTGGTGTTATTGTCACTGGTGTTACCCGTTTATAGATAAACTTTATTCAAAGCTATTCATTTAGTTCTTTTCATAAAATAGCACTACGATTACGTGATTCTAACTTTTCTTTCTCATTGTTAATCCTCCTTTGGGCAGGTATGGCTAAATTGAGTGTAGCTGAGAAGCAGCGACTTTACAGACAGCATATTTTACAGACATTTTTAAAATGTTGTTTATGATCTTTACTGACTGCTTTCACTAAGTGTCAATGATAAGTCTTTGATTGTATACCAAATGTAAAAATTTAGTCCCATCTACTTAATTATAGTTGAAGAATAAGGAACTTTGGTCTTATGTATACGTCACTGGTGATTCATTGTGTCACTGGTGTTACTGTTTTTTGTCTGTCACATTAAATAAAATGTGTCATATGTGACATGATAATTTTACATCCATTGAATTCTGCTACACTCAAGAATTAAGATTTAAAGGATTGCATCATTACTTGTTTATAACAGTTTTTTTTAAATATTTTCATTGTTATAGCAAATAGATGGTTGTGCAAATGAACTAACATCATTCAATCACACTTTTAACTAACCTGATTAAAATAAATAACACATAATTTTCTTATTTTTTGCATTATCATTATTTTTCTGCAACTCTGACTGCATGTGCTGAAAAAATTGAGAAATAATATTTCAAAAACATTTAAGAGAAGTATGGTACATGCGGTCTTTAAATAAATGCACACAAAAAAAAAGCTGTCATTTATGTGTATTCATAAAGTCAAAGGGTAATATAATAATGTGGTCTAAGTTTAAACGTTAGAAAAAGAAATACATCTGAAGACATCTTGCCATACCAAAAGTGGACGTTTCTGTAGAATGACCCCCTATCAGAAACTAAGAACTATTAGTTTCATTGTAAATAGTGGTGAAATATCCAAGCTATCTAATACTTCAAATCTCAAGGTTAAAACTGTGGTTTATGATTTATTTTCAAGGGGAAAAAAATACATTTTCAAAACATCCTCCCTCTGTTTTTTTTCTCAAATCGCACCATGTGTAGAGATAACCCCTGATGCAAGAGTGTGAGTGCGTGGACGGTATGCAATATTATGCAAGTTGTGGACGCCGTGCTTCGCCTATACCAACGAGCTGTATCACCCAGTGTTTCTATTCCTCTCTATTGTGCAGCGTTTCTAGTCCACTCTTGGATTACGGCAATGCGTATGCGTTTGTATTAGATGGTTGGGTTTGTTATAGTGAGGAAAAATTTTATAATTATTGAGTGATTTAAAGGATTGTGTGTTTTGTGTGCTGTGTTAGATTTGCACCGTGACAGGTGTTTTATTTGTGTTGATTTTATATTGTTTTTTTTTTTTTTTAGTTTGTTAAAGATTGATAAAGTTGCTTTGTATTTGTTTTTGTTTTTCTGTTTGACAGATCTTCCTTTGTGGAGTTCTATGCATATGGACCTCTGATTTGTCATTTGCGTCTTGTTCGTGTTCACAACAAGTTTCAATATAAAAGTCTTTGCTACTGAGTAACTCCATGCCGCCATCTAATGGCGTAATAAATGTAACTTCTGTTGCTGTTCATTGTCAGGAACTATTTTTTTTCCAGCGGAAGGAAGCCTTCCTTCCTTAATGTTTTTACTTCATGAAAGTTGCATTGATACATATTTTTTTGGCTTTAATATTTGT
This sequence comes from Hypophthalmichthys nobilis, assembly GCA_037950665.1. Classification (NCBI taxonomy): domain Eukaryota; kingdom Metazoa; phylum Chordata; class Actinopteri; order Cypriniformes; family Xenocyprididae; genus Hypophthalmichthys; species Hypophthalmichthys nobilis. The sequence continues at coordinate 7,906,538 of CM075480.1, forward strand.
ATTGTGTGGTAACTGTTTTATAATAAAGCAATAAGCCCCGTGAATCCGTGGTTTACAGTGAATTTATAACAGCTAAGGGGGTTTTAGTCTAACAACTCCCCTTAGCTGTTATAAATTCACTGTAAACCACGGCTTCTTTGGGCTTATTGCTTTATTTTCCTACTCATACTCCTGGTCATATCCTTGATTTAATCTGTACATCAGAGGTTGAAATTTCTTCCATCTATCCTTTTAACATGTGTTTTATCTGATCATAAACTTATTGATTTCAAGTTTGCCTGTGCATAAGAAATGCCCTAAGTCAGTCATTTCCTATCGCAACCTAAAAACTGTTCATATTGTATCGTTTTGTGCCTCTATTGTTTCCTCTACTATTTCTGAAGTCTTTGATGTCTCTTCTCCTCACTGACACTCTCTAAGGGCTGTTTACACAACACACTTTTTTATGCATTTTGGCTGCTCATTTACATGACAATGACGTTTTGGTGGCCTGAAAACGCAAACTTTTGAAAATGGGTTTCAAAGTGAACGTTTTTGAAAACGATACCGTTATCATCTCCGTGTAATCTGCAAAAATGCGAATCTGTGAAAACGGTGACGGCATGCACATGCGTATTACGTGTTTAGTCTATCCACCTTATTTCTGTGGTGTGGGATCCGTTAGACACTGTCAGCATTTGGCTTCAGAAAATTATATGGGTGATTCTCACAAAATGATCAAAAACTTGACTGGATTGAAGTCTCTTTTTTTTTCTTAAAAAAACAAAGCCTATTTCTAAAAATATATATTTTTTGTCTAAAATATTATTACTATAATGGATTTTTTTTTATTATATCACTATATCATGGTGGTATGTTTTACTATTTAAAGTATACAGAATTAAATGTTACAGATTATTGTATTACAGTATTTTTTTTAGTTTTTAATGTAATACAATACAAATTACTGTATTGCTATATGAGAGAATCTAATCACTATTGAGAATAATGGGAAATGTGATTACATTTCCTTTTTTATTTTTTGTTTTGTGGTAAAATAAGTAACCTGAACATGGCATTTTTGTGAGTTTCACCTTGATTTTTAGTGAATTTGTTGATGTCATGGCCTTTATTTTCAAAGTAAATAAAAGATGTTGATGGTGAATGAATTTATTAATGTCTCTTGGCCAAATTTATGATAAAACATAAATATCATGTTTGTACTGTAAATATTTAATTTCATAAGCAACACAGATACAGCAAGATATATTCTTCTCTGTCCCTCCACTGACAACTGACACTTTCAAGAAAGGCAGTAAAGACATCACAAAAGCAATCCATGAAAGTGTCAGTTGCATAGGTTGTCAGTGGAGGGACAGAAAGCTCTCATATTTCATTAAAAATATCTTCATCTATGTGTTCCCAACATGAATGAAAGTCTTATGGGTGTGGAACGACATGAGGGTGAGTAACTGATGACAGAATTTTCATTTGTGAATTAACCCTTTAACTCACCCTAAGGCACGCTCACTATGTAGCTGAAAGGCACATTCCTCTTCATTGCAACAGAATGCACATACATAGCTAAACAGTGAACAGGTAAACAGGTAGAGTGAGTCAGCAGTGATGTTATAAGAAGGAAGATCTGGCAAAGTATCAACACGCAGGTAAGAATAATTTAGCTATATACACCTGTTTAAAGTTAATTCACTCTTAATGTATGATACACTGAGTTACACAAAAGTATTTTGAAGTAAGGTATGACCACAAAGTATGACAGATTTAAAATGGCATAAGGTTAACTGTTATTACTTGTTTGAAATATAATCCATGTATGAAGGAACATTCGCAAAAGACAGGCAAAAATTCCCATTTTCCCTGTAAAGTATGTGATAAAGTGCGTAAATGTTTAAACACATGCTTCAATACCAACATGATAAATAAGGTCTAAATGTCATGTGACTAGTTGTTTTTTTCAGCCAAACTCACAACTGAGATTGCAATATCAGGCTTAGAAATCAAATATGTGGAATGATATATCATGTGGATGAATAAAATAAATATTTTGTATTTGTAAAAAAAGAATGAGGTCATTTATGTAAGGACATAACTTTCTTTTACGTTTTTTTGCAGTGCCAGTTTTTTCCTCTTGCTCTTTTCATTCCTATCATACTTGATCCAGAGTGAAACCTGAAAGATTAAATGAAGACAAACACAAGTATAGAGAACATGTTTAATAATGCAGGGTGAATTATTTTATAATTAATACCCGTTTTCAGTCTTTTTCTTTCATAATGCGTCATGTTAATATATTTACAAAGTGTACTGAAACCAGGACAACTCATATTGGTTTGGTAATACTGATTCAACCAGGTTATTCTCAACATGCTTGGCTTTGTTCTACATTGGATGGACTGAACTTGCTTCGTTGTAGAAGCACTGATCTATAACAATCATAACAGGTTACCACTTTCCTCAGCTATGAGCACTGCTGGTTAGAAAGACAGTGTGTTTTATTTTCCTACTGATATATTATTTAGATTAGCCTTTTTTTGTAATGACTGAATCAGAACATACCTGATGGTATTTACTAGATTTGAGTATTTCTAAAAGAAGTAAGGTAATGTACACTGATTTTATTGTCTTATTTTAATTTTCTTTAAAAGCTCAATCCCTTAAAGGGATAGTTCACCCAAAAATAAAAATGTTGTCATTAATTACTCTCCCTCATGTCATTCCAAACCCGTAAGACTTTTGTCCATCTTCGGAACACAAATGAAGATCTTTTTGATGAAATCTGAGAGCTTTCTGTCCCTCCGCGGACACTGACGCTTCAAAAAGTTCACAAAGAGATTGTAAAACTAATCCATATGAATTGAGCGGTTTAGTCCAAATTTTCTGAAGAGACTCAATCCTTTATGTGATAAAGAGATTTAATTTTGGCTTTTATTCACATATAAATATTGTTCAGCAAACATAAACAAGCTCATCTGAAACCTGCTTGATGCGTGAGAACAAACCTCTTGCGGAGACTGTAACACACGAGAATGAACCTCATTGGTTCTCGCACGTCAAGCAAACATGCTTGAGCTTCTGTCTACCACAACTGATGTGTGAGTTGATGAATGTTTATATGTGAATATAAGCCTAAATTAAATCTGTTCATCATATAAAGTGATCCAGTTTCTTCAGAAAATTTGGTCTAAACCACTCAGTTATGGATTAGTTTTACGATCTCTTTAAGAACGTTTTGAAGCGTCAAAGTGTCAGTTGCATACCTGGAGGACATGAGGGTGAGTAATTAATGGGGTTTTTGGGTGAACTATCCCTTTAAGTATATAGGCCTACTATTTCATTAGATTCAGTATGAATATACCTGCATCCCCACCCCCCAAATATGAAGACATCCGTCTTAATGAGGAGATTCCCGCTACACCGCCACCCTCATATGCCACAGCTACAGCACCACCTGCCTACAGGGAGACAGGTAAGAGCTGCAGCTGCTGAGGTCAGAGCTATATAATATCTCTATATATTATCTATATATTATATATAATATAATATATAAAAGTACAGAAAAATATTTTTTATCTCTACAGATAATTTTCAAAAGATTCGTCAGATTCCTCAAAACCCTAATAGGAGGGCAAACCCTTATCCTGTCCTCAATGTGCCTCCTCAAATAGCAACGGTGAGACAAGAACAAAGTAAGTGCAGTTAAATCATCCATTTATCCTAAATCTCAGGACATTATTATATATGTATTGTATATGCACACTGTGCACAGTATCCACATTTTCCTGTGAATATATGACATACCTGGAAGTTTTTCATCTTTCAGTAAATAATAAGTTAATGTTGTGGAACTTGGCCTGCTGTGTGTATTTTTGCTCGGAAATAGTTCGAAAACTAAGAGGTCATAGCAAAAAAATTAACTGTGTCTCTGAGCAAGAAGTGTTTTGCTCAATAAATCTGTGTTTCTGAACTATTTTAATAAGGACAGTCCGATGCTGCCACCTACTGGCGTAACGATATAACCTGCAGAAAGACTCGCTGAAAAATGTCCACTACTAATGCACATTCTCTCTGGAACGCGCAAAGAAAAGCAGAGCGATGCAAACATTTTGACAGGGATGATTTGGGGGACAGAACAGAAGTATAGCCTACAGTGCTTATGGGTCGTACATGGGTCAATATCACTATAAAGTGCCTTTTGGTGTCCTCATCAGAATCGCTCAGTCAACATGAATATAATGCAAAATAATGAAATTCTGAGGTTTTATTATAAATGGCCAAACATTTATACACATACAAGTACATTGGCAAATCTCTTTAAATGTTTTTTTCTCATTTTATACCATTTTCTTTGATTGGATGTATGCGGTTTTGGCATGTCCCAGACACTGCTCGGCTAACTGTAAGTGTAAAAGTGTAAAAAGTGAATAAATGACATAAAATTCAAAGACTTTTTGAATGTTCTTATTGTCCTCAACAAGTTATTTGATAAAACAAGTCATTTTGAACATTTATATTCTATTTTCATAATAATATTAAGCATTTTGCACATGTCCCTGAAATTGCTGTCCACCCTGTCATTTTGGGGTAAACGCCCCTTTAATAAACCAACTGATGTAGTCAGTGACATCCCCACCACCACTTGGTCTTTCTTCAGTGGAGGTTAAAACATCTGCTGTAAGTACACTGAGTATCTACATTTATATTTCCTAATTTTCATCATATTGTGTTTTTTAGTTGGATGTTATCAAGCTTAGCATGTCCACCCTGTCATAGTGAAATAATAATTAATATAAAAACTTTTCAGAAATTAAAAATATATATTTTAAACAGTATGCTGTCAGCTTCAACAATGAATCACCATGTGTTCATTAAATGCTAAATTTTGCCAAAAATGTCCACCCTGTAATTGTCCACCCTGTCATCAAGCCTTCCATGACGGGGTGGACATGGTACATGACAGGGTGGACATGTGCATAGTTTTTGCCACATTCTGATAATGTTTTCACTAGGGCTGTTGATTTAATGTGTTAATTTGGTGCGATTAATTATGGAAAAAATAACACGTCGAAATTAACGCATTTAGCACACCCTGCCCTGGCCCAGACCTGTACGCCATCTTACATGGCATGCAGTTTCATAGTGATGGATAGATGATGTATGACAACGACTCACTGTGTGATGTAGCCTGTTAGAATGTAGTTAGAATGTGCCTAAAATTCAAGATATGAGGATAAAAAATGCCCCGAATGGGTTTTTGTCTTATATTTATATCATATGATGTACAGTTGCAAGAATAAGTATGTGAACCACTTGTGGAATCTGTGAAAATGTGCAAAATTTTAACAAAATAAGAGAGATCATACAAAATGCATGTTATTTTTTATTTATTACTGTCCTATTTTACATAAAATTATTTTACATAAAAGATGTTTACATATAATCCATAAGACAAAAAAATAGCTGAATTTATTAAAATGACCCAGTTCAAAAGTTTGTGAACCATTGATTCTTAATACTGTGTGGTTACCTGGATGATCTACAACTGTTTTTTTTTTTGTCGTGTGATGGTTGTTCATGAGTCCCTTGTTTATTCTGAGCAGTTAAACTGAGCTCTGTTCTTCAGAAAAAATCTCCAGGTCCCAAAAATTCTTCAGTTTTTCACCATCTTTTGCATATTTCAACCCTTTACAACAGTGACTGAATGATTTTGAGATCTATCTTTTCACATGGAGGACAAATGAGGAACTCAAACACAACTTCGGAAGCAACAGAAGATACTTGCATGTTTCCTGGAAGACAAATTAAATACAATTTACCTTGATCTTCAAATTCCAAATGTTTTCACCCCCCATCTATTAATGCATCATGTTTTTTTCTGGAGCATCAGTGAATGTTTGAACCTTTTTTAATAGTTGTGTTTGAGTCCCTCAGTTGGTTCAATGGTTCACATACTTATGAATGGGGTTATTTTAATAAATTCAGCTATTTTTTTTTTTTTTTTTGTCTTGTGGATTATATGTAAACATCTTTTATGTAAAATATCTTACTCAGGACAGTACTAAATAAAAAATAACATGCACTTTGTATTATCTCCCTTATTTTGTTAAAATTATTAACATTTTCACAGATTCTGCAAGTGGTTCACATACTTTTTCTCGCAACTGTAGTTCTCGCAACTGTAGTTCTCGCAACTGTAATCACCCGAGAAAAAGTGCTGTTTTCCTGAATATCTGCTCGATTTGCAAATATGATATTTATTATATACAACAGTAAAATAAACAACAAGTTAATAGACACAATATCATCAATATTGTCTGTTTTTGTTCTATTTTGCCAACAAAAATAGTTCCAAACAAAGCCACAGCAGAACTGTTGTGCATCTCTGGGCAACACAAAGTGGTGATTCATCATGAAGCCACGGTTTTTTAATTCACGAATCAAGTGAGCAGTTTTAGTTTAATACTTAGAATATCATATATTGCTTAAGGTTTTCTTCTTCTTCCTGTTGTTTCTCTGATGTTCCTGTTTTCTTCACCCATTAAAGTCTTTGTCCACCCTGTCATCTTGATGTCCACCCTGTCATATTTTTGTCCACCCTGTCATCTTCATCTTTTATGAAAATTAGCAAATTATTTTAACAAGTTAGCAAAACCTTTTGTGTGATTTCTTTATAAAGAAAATAGGTCCAGTTAATATTGTTTGAAAGTTTGACCAGATATCTTTGTTGTTAGACGTTATTTAGAAAAGAAATTGCAAGTATTGCATATTTTATAGGGAAACAAATATTTTTCAGCAGTTTCATTATTATCAAAAGGCTTTTTTGATTAACTAAAATGTATTGTTGAGAAAGGGACAAAGTATCTTACTGAAAATCTACATTTTATAATCACTATGCAATGAAAATATATTTAAACTACTTTGGTTTTGTCCATGACGGGGTGGACATATTTTGTGGTTTGCTCGTACATTGTCTGCTTACAGTTAATTTACAAAAAGTGCTGGAGCTTGACCAACATGCATTTCTAACAGCCTAAGGTCTCCTTAATACAACAAATATGAAGTTAAATGGAAAATCTCAGCTTTTTATTTTGGAAATTGTGACGTCTCAAAGGCACTTTATAGTGATTTTGACCCACATAGTTTAACTACATAGACTACCGATAGTCTAGTTGACGAAACGTCGTTCTGGGAAAAAACAAAATTCAGTATCCAAAAAATCCATAAAACAGATTTGAAAGGTTTTTATTCAGTGTATAAAGACCTTTTCACTGTGCATTTATCCCTCACAGCCTCATGTCATCTATGTTAAATTTCAGCTTTTAACCTAAATATTGACCCTTTTCACATTTCCGGGGTTCTCCGAAGGAAGTCCTCACAGTTGGGTAAACTTAGTTGTCAATGGAAACTACAACTTTTTTTTTCCTTTCCCTTTTTGCTCCAATAAGATGTCAATGTTAATTACAATGTTAATAATGGGTTATCAGCATCACAGTCTATGAAAAGGGTCCATTGCTGCATAACAACTCCACTAGGACTATGTACTGTGCACAAAATACATGTGTTCTGCATGAATGGAACAATGATTGCTGACTGATTCATAAAATCACACGTTTTTTCACCATCAAAGTGTTCGTGCAGCAGGAGGTGAGGGCTGTAGCCCCTCAGGTGATCATGGTGCAGCCACAGAGGGTTGTTGTTTTGGGTGACACACCAACAGCGACTGTGTGCCAGTACTGCCGTAAGAGCATCATCACTAATGTGAAATATAAACCCGGTTGTGCTGCATGGGGCATGTGCCTCTTATTAACTGTAGTTGGGTAAGTGAATTATAGGAAAAATTGTGTGGTAACTGTGGAAGACTCTTTAAAAAATATACATCTGTCATTTATGATTGTGTCTCTGTCTTCATTACATTGTTTTACAGACTCATCTGTGGATTTTGCCTCATCCCATTCTGTGTCAGTGGGTTTCAAGATGCCCATCACACCTGTCCTTGCTGCCACAGGCACTTAGGAATATATGTCCGCAAATGACTTTCCAAACTCTCACCCACATATTCAACATTATGATCAAAACGTAAATTGTACCTCACATTTAAAAAAAAAAAAAAAATCCCATTTCTCATGGTCATTCTGCTAGTAGTACAAGTGTGAAAAATTTTTTAAGACAGTTTAGGCCTTTCACATAGTAAGTGCCACAAAAGTCACCTAGTTTTGTACCATTCTGGTGCAATAAAAATGTAAAACAAAAAATCAAAACGTAAAAGTACCTCCTGAGGGTTAATTTTGGAAGGAAGAGGGATTGCTCCCATAATGTAGAATACATTTACAATATGAATACTTCAGGCTTGATTTTTTTCATACAGTCAGTCACTTAAAAATATGGTTGTGATTTGTTTTTTCTGTATTTCTGAAATACAGTCATGTATTTGGATTTATTTGTTTTGGTGAGGCTTATTGTTTTGTAAAACCCTGTTGCTGTTGTTGTTTGTGAGATCTGGCCCTTTTAAAGCACAATGAACAAAACATGTTTCAAACTCACATCCCAAATGTGTCTGATAAAGATAATGACAGGAATGCAAAATCATCATGACATTTAAACTGTTAAACTTTGCAAATTGCATAATATTTCCAGTTTCCTCTTTTTCTTGCAGCTCCTGTCAGTGAACTGTACTCAGTTAAAAATTATCAATAAATCATATGTATATAACTCACCGAGACTTATTGATTTCCAGTACAAAAAAAAGATAAATAATATTTTTAGTTGGGGAGAAAGTGGGCAATTGTAACACAAAATTTCTTTCACCACTAACAAACTACAGTAAAGAGACTTACTCATCATATGCAAAAGTCTTAAAGTTATATATTTCGTCAGCTGTCTAAAAGCTTGATGCCTTTGAATTCAAACTTATATTCATGTTTTCTCTTGTCTGTTTGTTTACTGTTCTCTGTTTTGGTTACTACCATACAAAACATTATCACAGCTGTAAGATCACAGGCAACTGTAACACTCATTTAGAAAATAAAAAATGCATAATGAATTGAACAAAATGCATAATGAATATTATTTAATTAAAGATGAAAACATAATCAGCATAACTTCAGTAAAAAAGATTAAACTTTTATAATATACTGTAGACTGTTGTAAACATATTTGTTTAAAAACATGAGTTTATTGAGTTACAATTGCCCCTGATGTGCTCTACTTTGGTATTTTCCTTTCATTCAACCAAAAATTAATTGAATCAATCACCATTTTAAGCAGATGTAGTAAAATGGAAACAGACCTCTCTGTTTTATTTGCCATTGGATGACTCTAAAATATGACATCCTATCAGATAAATTGCAATTTTTTATTCTACAGATTCATTTAATCACATTACATTGACTATTTTTTTAAATTTGCTTTTTATTTCAGTTAACAGTAATAAACTGACAAGAATATTGCACTGAAATTTGCAACACAATGTAACATCATAAATAAGGGTGTTCAGAATCAGGTTTTGTTTACCTTATAAGGACCGATAAAGTTTTCATTGGTGTTGAACCATAAGGCGCACACATTTGTGACAGAGCAGCTGGGTATAAATACAGCTGATTTCATGCAATGATCTCTGTGTATTGCAGAACAGAGTGTTACAAACACTATTGCAGAGTTGAATTTTAATTCACTTGGTATGATATTTTGCTGTATTTCCATTCTTAGTGTTTTAAAACTTGCTCATGCATATATTCAATACCTTATTTATAATAATGTTGGTTTTAATAGGGCTTTGCCAGCATGTGGACTTCTGCAACAATACTTCTTTTTGCACTGGTTATAAATGGAGTCATCAGCGTGGAATCCAGATCAGGTACAGTAAATGAACAAAATCGAATTTTTTTTTTTTTTATTTTTTTTTTTAATGTTCAAACTGCAGATAATGAGGAAGTTTGCAGATTCTGCTTTCTTTGATGAAAGTGCTTATATTCACGATTTTCATCATTCACTAAATACTAATCTCTCATTTTTATTCAATCTTCTTTACAGAACCTCTTGGTCGAAGATGCCCCGCTGGCTGGGAGAAATTTGGAACACAATGTTTTAAATTTTTCAGCGACTCCAAATCATGGGCTGAGGCAGAGGTAAGTTTGTGTTTTCCATAATATAGATATTACATGATTAGGTGCTAGTTACACTTTTTACACAGGTAGTGCTTATGGATCCCCAAATACTGTACCATATTAACTGTGCACTTTGGTATAAAGCTAAAAATATAGACAAGATAAAAATTAAGTTTGTATTGTGTTCATGTTTATTTCATGCATTTAAAAAAATAATTCTACAGTAAATGTTAAGCGTTTCAGTTCTCAAATAAAAATCCTGCTCGTTGGTTATTATGCCATGCACTTTTCAAAGATTATGACAAACTATTTATGTCACGTACCCCCTGTCCCCAATGCAGAGTACTTTAAAACTCTTTCTCCTTACAGCAACAATGTATTGAGCTCGGAGGAAACCTTGCAGCTATCCACAGTGCCTTCACTCACACTTTTCTAAAAAGCTTTTTGAAAAAACAAGCCGGTGACAACACCCGAACCTGGATTGGTGCTCATGATGCACCTCAGGTAGCTGATTTTTCATTTCCCTTTAAATATCAGGAAGGAACACATAAGTAAAAAATCATGCTCTGCTAAGTCATAATTATAGTCAAAAATATGACAGAAAGTCAGATATATGAGATGAAAAGACAAAATTCATGATGAATAGTTAGCATTATGACATACCTAATTGTTCATGCTTTTTTTTGTAAAGGCTGGCTTGCACTGCCCCAACAAACTCCAGCAGTTTCACTCTCAAAATGAACAGCACATTTTGTTTATTTAAACATAGCCTACCAGTCAGAGTTTCCACATAAAGATAAAAGGAAAAGAAAATATGAAGTAGGCCTAGTGGAAATGGAAACAGGTATACATGCCTTCAGTAATGTTAATACCATTCTTCAGGGACTTATCTGGTTTTGGAGTGACGGATCAAAGTTTGATTACAGTGACTGGCACACTGGTGAGCCAAATAATGGAGGAAATAATGAAAGATGCGTGGAGATGGGCTATGGAGGTAATATATAGCCTACACATGTTGTTTATGTATTAAACCTGTTTTACCATCATTTTTTTATTTGGTATGAAACACGAACTGTACCAAATGTGATTTCAAACCTTGCCCGTTTCATTACACATTTATGTCTATAGATTCCTGATTGCACTAATGCATATTTTGCCATGTCATTTTCTGAATATCGTGACTTTCAATTTCCACAGATGAGAATCGCTGGAATGATGCAAGCTGTGACACGCATCTCCCTTTCATCTGTTACAAAATGGCTAGGATTGACTTAGATTGATAAACTAAAATCTCATGTCTGTCCATAAATCGCTTATTGTAACAGACATACTTTGCCCTTTGCATTTTAATATCCATTTTTGCAAAAATAAAATTTAAACTGCAGATGAACATCTTTCTTTCTTTGTTCCCTTGACTCATACACTGACTGAGCATCTACAATGAACAAAATGAACAAAACTTGATGTTGTAGTTACGACATTTACCAGTAGAGGGTACTGCTAACCTGCCATTTACTTTTTTTAATGCCTTTATTCATGCCAAACTTACAGGACATTATCAAACAGCAACAACAAAACACACATAAAAGTGCAACAAAAACCATAAGCCAGAGAAAAACATTTATATGAGGTAAAACATTGAGTTTTTTTCAACGTTTATTTTGTTTTTTATGCCTTTCACAAAAAACAAAACAAAACAGGTATTATAGTCTAAATTAAAAATGTAGCCTACTGAATACAAGGTGTGTGTTGTAATAAGGAAAAATATTAAAAGTTTTACATATTTTTCACAGAAAGAGCATTCTTTCCCTCAACACTTTGAATATAAACCTTCCATTTACTGAGTCCATAACTTTTCCAGTCAAAGCTTGACTGACTCCTTGATAATGACTTTAATATCTTAGGCCTCTTTAGCAAAAACCAACCATTATTGTAAAGGTTGGTTTAATTGTTTAAAAGTACATCAATTAAGCAAACAATCCTGGCCAGAATTTGTCACTGGTTGTTTAACACTCCAGTGCTTATTGAGCTCAGTGTCTGCTGTGAATGATCAAGCAGAAACAAGTATTCAGAAAGCTGTATAATAAAAAATCTAAATGTCATGCACTATTATGCACACTATGTGTGTTTTTGTGACCTCGGAGGCTTTTGTTTTTATTCACAAGGGTGTGTGCTTTTGTGTAAGTGTGTGTCTTCATTGTGCATTGTAATGACACTGAGGCTTGTTGACTGAGAGTACCAGGCTGTCCCACTCATATTTTCCAACTTGGACAGCATTCAAAAGTGCCTCAATGCTTCATTTGGTTTGGTCTGGAATTACCATTGTAATTTATAGTTAGTCATGCCTGAAGCAATGACTGAAACATTGTCACTGTATAATTTATAGGCTAAACATACACACAAACTATTAGTTAACTATTAAAATTGTTTATTATTACAGTCACCTGAATATCAATTTTCAATTCAACAGGTTATGTCGAAAAGGCATGGTGTGTCAGAAGAGGGAGACGTTAGCCTATTGTATAAAATGTAGCTAAAGATAGCAACCTTATTGTCTTAAATTATTCATATTTTGTTTGACACTTTGTTGTACATTTCTCCATAAACCTCACCTCTGGTGTTCTTCGGTTATTTTGGACTGAAAGAAATTACGTAGGCCAAATTATTTGTATATTGTCTACATATCGTCCACAATGATGTAGTATATCCAAAAGCATTAATTATGTCTGAAAAATGGTATATAATTTAGGCTATAGGTGAATATTGTCTATAATTGTCCGAGGATCACAAGTATGATCCCTAAGCTAAGTAATAGGAATACCAGAAGCTTAATCGTGTACTTTTGGTGTGAGAGGAGGCAGACACTGAGAAAAAAAATCAAGGTAGAGGGAGAGCACAGAGATTATTTGCTTCAGTCAGTGAGTCTGTGCTTCCTGTCCTGTGATTGGCTACTGAGCGGCAGCCCGCGCCTGGCTCCTCCCCTACGGCATGCTGGTGTGAGTTGCTTATGTCGCTGTAGTGCAGAGAGAGACGGGGAGAGAACAGAAACGAAAAGAGACTGAGCAAAACAGCCCCCCACCCCTCCTCTCCGGGAAATGGGTCTCAGGGTGATGAGTAAGGCAAGAAGCTCATGTATCGTTGGTGCATCTGAAGCTACACAGCTATGGAGGAAAGGTAAGACCCGAAATACAGACAGAAACACAAAGAACAGCACAGATAGGGAGGCTGGTTGTTTTGCAGTGAGGGAAAGATGCAGTAGCATCTGCGATACACCAACGCACTGTTTCCATGGGAAGCAAGAACGGGGGTGGGGTGGAAGCAGAGGAGGAGGAGGAGAGGAGAGGAGATGGATGCTCACATATG